>CM029546.1:30012013-30612013 GCA_017141385.1 Sogatella furcifera
GGCAGCAGAGAAACTCCAAATATGATAATATGGATGGCTTTTACATAAAAGGAACCAACCGCCAATTTTCTAATTTTAATAATTATTATTAGCTCGTGAGCATTGAACTGACTGACCATAGTTTGTTTGTGTAAAATGATTCAACTGCTCCGTCGCTCTTGCTGCTATCTATTGGCATTTGAACCAACTACTTGCATTAGATCGATTGGTAAACGTTTTCTATAAATGGAACCAAATGCAGCCTGCCGCTTGGTTCTGTTTACAAGAATGTCTTACCTTGCATGTTGTAAAAGTGATAGGTGTGTTGCAAGTGATTGAAAGTGAATTACCTACTAACGTACATCAATTTCTTCAATCATGGAGCATGAATTTTATGCAAGAGGAAAGTATTTGGCAAATCTTGCTCAAAATCAGGGAATGAGAAGTAAATCTCCAGAAGCTATTTTTGAGTTTAGTTTTACACTATCATGCACATTTTCAAATAAGTTTCAGCAACCAATTCAGTACCTAAGTACTAAAATTGATAATGTTTGTTTCACATGTATAGATTGTATGATATCTACTAATAGTCCAGTCAATGAGTGTTTTTTAGAGGAAAAAAACATATGAGGCTAATTTTTTCCCTATCAATTACCATCAAATAGACAAGTGTTCTGTCAAAAGTCCTGACCCCTACCCCTCTTGCTTCACCCCAGCACCCTTGTAGTTTTCGGCTGGCTACAAGTGTTTCAAAAACTGCTTTGAAACTTACCATCATTCTTCATTTTATTGACATTTTAGTCGTTTCCCATTTATGGAGGAATAGTAATTGTTGCATTACACTCTAACTGATTAACTGCATGTTATTCAGAGGTGTTCTGCATCTTCACTTGGTTGTGAAGACTGGCTTATGGTTGAGAGGATCGACGTGCTAACCACACGTTACCTCAATCCTGGTTGATGATTATTCACCTGCTGTATTTTCTATCCGGGCTGGGAGGTCATTCTGGTGGGGTGGGGGATGGCTTTGGCTCGGTCGGTGTTGGTATGGGGGCTGTGGGTTCTTTTGAGAATTTATGGCTTTTGGGCCGGTATTGGCCGGGCTGGAGTCGTTTTCCCGTCTTGCCGGAGAGCCTTCTTTGGTTGGATGGACTGCATGGGGTTTAGTGAATAAGAAACTGGCAAACCAGCTTGCAGCTCCATTAACAAATATATTTCATTTCATTGATAATATTCTCTAGCTTCAGTGGTCCAAGAGTTATAGAAGGAAGAATGAAGGGAAAACCCCTGAGATTTCTGTTGAAAAAATGCATTCCCTTTTCCCAAATAGAAAGTTATTAGATTATTCTACTGAAAAATGTCTAATAGGAGCGTCTCAACATCTAACTTAGACCTTTTTAGTGGTTACATTTTGACATATAAAAGTTGAAATTTTTTATAGAATTTAAGGGGGTGGGGGAAGTTCAATAATAGGCAATAAACACCATATTGCATGCTAAAATTCATTCATTTGAAGAATATAGTTTGGAAATAATACATTTGGGAGAGAAAATGAAGCTGATTTTTTCCACATCAATAACCAGAATATAGACAAGTGTTCTGCCAAAAGTCCTGACCCTTACCCCTCTTGTTTCAAACCCCCACCCCTAACCATGACAAAAAATACATAGAATATGAGGAACCCCTTGTGAATGGAAACAGAGGGGTACATTTCAATCATATGTCTATCATCATATGTACCAAAGGAGTGAGCCAGGAGAAACTTTCTGATTTGAAAAAATTCCCTATGCAATGAGTTGGACACAACCCTGTTAGAGTGGCATGAGAGGGTGCAACTAAGAGAGGGAAGCTACCAAGTTTGTAAATATCACCTTCCAGTCAGTTGCCACTTTCATGCTCTGGTCTAGAGGCAAGCATGGGCCTTAGCAGTCAATAGCTTCTTTTCTAATGGCTACTACACAACATACCTTCTGCACTTGCTTTGAAATTCCTCCTCACAGACTCACTCCTGCATGAGGAATTAGAAGATGTACTACTTTGGGGGCAGCTGGGGGGGTCTGGGGGCCAGATAAAAGGAAAAAGTATATCATGTTATCAATGACTAATTTCATGTTTGTAGGAATTTCTTATCTACATTGCAATAAAACTTATTTCAGATTTAGTCTATTTATTAAAGTAATAAATTATACTCAAAATATAGAAAAAAGCAAGAAATTGATCCAAATAAACTGAATAAGCAAATTTAGAGTGGACTGGGGCGCACTTGCTCCATTACCCTCACACAAGTAGAATTAAATACTTATGTGGGCATCATGCAGAAAAATTCAACCCCATTAGTGACCAAAATTGGAAACTGATAACAAATAATCTTATAAAGCATTAAAAGGATAATTGAAAAGATGAATTTCTTACCACCACAAAAATGAATGAGTACTTCTAATACCATAATACTGTATTATCAATCTTAGCTTATCTTAGTTTTCCAGTTTTCTACACCTCTATATGGCACATGCTTGGAGAGTGGAAAGTGATTTTTGATACAACAATTGATATACATTTTATCATACGAGTATTTATTGAAGTGATAAATCTTTTGGAAGGGTTTTTTGGGGGGGGAAATCCCCCCCATCCCCCTAAATCCGCCCATGTGCTCCTGGCCGTGATTCGATTCTGTCTGGGTTAACTCACGTTTGGAACTGTCACTGACCCCAGAAATAGACTTAAATAGCTGTGTCCACATCTTTATTTTTGTCTTTCAGAAACTTGTGGACAGACCTTTGCGGGATGGGATGGCACAGCGTGAGGCATCTGCTTGTGCTGCTTATTCAATTGGCGGCATGGCGCATTCTTTCTCTCTTTTTCATACATTTTAAATTATATTTTGTGATAAACAATAAATGAATAGTTTTTTAATAATCTACAATTGATTCTTCGAGAGAAATATATCATTTATGGGCATTGATGGTAAAAACATAACCTTTTCTTTTTCATATGTTTTGTTCAATTGGATACTTGTAAGTTATAAATACAATGGATGAAATAACTTTTAGTCCTTTTTAAAGCCTTATTTGATAGATTTTGTAATTATAGAGACATATTTCAATAAAATTTATCTATGAATAAATTGAGTACCAATATTCCTACTAATCTTTTACTGAATGTCCAATGTTGAAGAGTTTTGTGTCTGGATTTGTCAAAATCTTGTTATTGGATAGACTCTTGAAGAATCATTTTAAATTATTGACAAATAGTTTGGGTATTTTTATCCAATCTTTGTTGATGATCCAAGTTTAGTGAATAAGAAACTGGCAACCAGCTGGTAGCTCCATTAACAAATATATTTCATTTCATTGATAATATTCTCTAGCTTCAGTGGTCCAAGAGTTATAGAAGGAAGAATGAAGGAAACCCCTAGATTTCTGTTGAAAAAATGCATTCCTTTCCAAATAGAAGTTTACAGGATTATTCTACTGAAAAATGTCTAATAGGAGCGTCTAAACATCTAACTTGTAGACCTTTTTAAGAGCTACATTTTGACATATAAAAGTTGAAATTTTTATAGAATTTAAGGGGGGTAAAAGTTCAATAATATGCAATAAACACCATATTGCATGCTAAAATTCATTCATTTGAAGAATATAGTTTGGAAAAAATACATTTGGGAGAGAAAATGAAGCTGATTTTTTCCACATCAATAACCAGAATATAGACAAGTGTTCTGCCAAAAGTCCTGACCCTTACCCCTCTTGTTTCAACCCCCACCCCTAACCATGACAAAATACATAGAATATGAGGAACCCTTGTGAATGGAAACAGAGGGGTACATTTCAATCATATGTCTATCATCATATGTACAAGGTGAGCCAGAGAAACTTTCTGATTTGAAAAAATCCCATGCAATGAGTTGGACTGTTAGAGTGGCATGAGAGGGTGCAACTAAAGAGGGAAGCTACCAAGTTTGTATCACCTTCCAGTCAGTTGCCATCATGCTCTGGTCCAGAGAGCAGCGGGCCTTAGCAGTCAATAGCTTCTTTTCTAATGGCTACTACACAACATACCTTCTGCACTTGCTTTGAAATTCCTCCTCACAGACTCGCTCCTGCATGGGAGGAATTAGAAGATACTACTTGGGGGGCAGCCGGGGGTCTGGGGGGCCAGATAAAAGGAAAAAGCATATCATGTTATCAATGACTAATTTCATGTTTGTAGGAATTTCTTATCTACATTGCAATAAAACTTATTTCAAATTTAGTCTATTTATTAAAGTATAAAATTATACTCCAAAATATAGAAAAAAGCAAGAAATTGATCCAAATAAACTGAATAAGCAAATTTAGAGTGGACTGGGGCGCACTCCATTACCCTCACACAAGTAGAATTAAATACTTATGTGGGCATCATGCAGAAAAAAATTCAACCCAAGTGACCAAAATTGGAAACTGATAACAAATAATCTTATAAAGCATTGGAAAGGATAATTGAAAAGATGAATTTCACCACCACACAACAAAAATGAGTACTTCTAATACCATAATACTGTATTATCAATCTAGCTTATCTTAGTTTCCAGTTTTCTACACCTCATATGGCACATACTTGGAGAGTGGAAAGTGATTTTTGATACAACATTTGATATACATTTTTATCATACAGTATTTATTAGTGATAAATCTTTTGGAACGGTTTTGGGGGGGGGGCAATGCCTCCCCATGCCCCCCCTAAATCCGCCCATGTGCTCCTGGCCGTGATTCGATTCTGTCGTGGGTTAACTCACAGTTTGGAACTGTCACTGAGCCCAGAAATAGACTTCAATAGCTGTGTCCACATCTTTGCATTTTTTGTCTTTCAGCAACTTGTGGACAGACCTTTGCGGGATGGGATGGCACAGCGTGAGGCATGCCTGCTAGTGCTGCTTATTCAATATGGCGGCATGGCGCATTCTTTCTCATAGCTGTTTCATACATTGAGTAAATTATATTTTGTGATAAACAATAAATGAATAGATTTTTAATAATCTACAATTGATTCTTGCGAGAGAGAATATATCATTTACTCAAATTGCATTGATGGTAAGTAAACATAACCTTTTCGTTTTCATATGTTTTGTTCAATTGGATACATGTGTAAGTTATGTAATACAATGGATGAAATAACTTTTTAGTCCGTTTTTAAAGCCTTATTTGATAGATTTTTGTAATTATAGAGACATATTTCAAGTAGAAATTTATCTATGCCAATAAATTGAGTAGCCTAATATTCCTACTAATCTTTTACTGAATGTCCAATGTTGAAGAGTTTTGTGTCTGGATTTGTCAAAATCTTGTTATTGGATAGACTCTTGAAGAATCATTTTAAATTATTGACAAATAATTTGGGTATTTTATCCAATCTGATAATTCATGATCCAAGTTGAGATTGAATTTAATTTTGCTCGTTTATTAATCACTAAATCAACAAAAAGCTTGTCTACCGTATCAATAGGCTATTATAAGAGAAATATTCATAAGTTATCATGGTTTTTCAGGAAATTTATATGCATAGGCCTACAGTAGGCTAAGTACAGATTACTGTAGAAGTCAGGATAGGTTCAAGTCATGTTTAAAACATTACTGTGTTTTGAATTTAATTAGGCTACATAGCCTCTTTGAGGACTCACAAATAACATTCCGGTTCTTTCAATTATTACAAAGAAATAAAAATAGGGTAGAATATATTAGGCCTACTTGGTTGTATTTCTAAGCTTGATGCTTCAGCCTGAGTTGATAGATAAGATGAAATAAATCAAATACCATTTTAAAAATTTAAAAGTACCTTATAATGAATTATGAAACTAGAAAATTGTTATTGGTAGGCTACAGTAAGTTATCATACTTTTTTCAAAGTTGATCAATTACTGCATTCAATTGATAAATTATTATAATGAACTTTTTTTGCAGTTAATTGGAGAAGCTTGGATCCAGAAAGCATCACACATTATCCAGTACCTAGATACTTCATCAGGGGAAGAAGATAATGATGAAAAACAATGTTTGGATTATTAACATGTAAGTACCTACTAACTGTTTGTCTAGGCTACTTGCAATATCTTCTACCTTTTTTATTTCTTTATAATAATTGATAAAGTTATAATTAATATTCCCTTTTTGTCCAGGGCTACTATCAATGTATGTTAATAGATATAAAGCAAAATCAAATTCTTTGATCATAGCACATCATCAAATTCATCTACAATAGCTTGTTCCAAATAATATTCCATGATTCTGTCTGTCTCAGTGGCTCAACAGCCCATGAAGGGCCTACGCCCACAAGCTGGTAGGCAGTTTCATATCTACTCCACTATTATACAGTCTGTCCAAGCAAAGAAGACACCCTGGCAAGAAAATGAGTTACCTGAGCTATTTCCTTGAGCTTGAAAGCACAGTAAATTACTTAAAATTCAAATATGCAATATCTTATACCTTCTTTTCTATTTCTTTGTAATAATTGAGAGAAAATTACATAGGTAACGGTATTGTATTTGTGGGTTCTCAGGTGGGCTATGTAAGTTGTCAGATAGGCCTACAGAGCACGTTAAAGTTTCAAACATGACTTCAACACTTGACACTTGAATACTAACAGTTTGCATGTAAATTCCCTCAAATGCATAATTTTTATATTTCTCCTACAAGAATGCTATGAAAACTGAACTAGAAAACTTTAACTATAAAAATGTTATTGGTGCCCCATGGTGTTATTGGTGTTGTAAAATGTCAACTTTTTTTCATTGTGGATCAATTATTTCATTCATAACTTATAAGCTCAATGATCATCTTTCTTGCAGTCACTCTGGAGCCTGCTTGGACCCTGAAAAGCATTACACATTATCAAGTAGCCTACTTCATTGGAGGGAGGAAATATAATGTGTCCGTTAGTCCAAATTTTGCGCCAAACAAATTCACCATTGCCAGCAAGGTCAAACAACAGGTCAGTTTTCTATGTTTCTTTCTCAAATAATGCAATATAAATTTTTTTAATGACAATTGTACAGAAAAACTACCTATGCCTTAATCGTCTGAGCAGGGTAAACTTTGTTCATGTCATTGGAAAGAGAATTCAATTCTCCAGGGGGTGGACTTTCTACTTTTCGATTTTTAGTTTATTCTAATAATTGCTGTGAAATTAATCAGCTCTAAAAGTATTGAACTCTAATTATTGAAATAAACTTGAAATAAAAAAGTGAAAATTCAACCCCCTGTAGAATTGAATTTGCCTTTCAATGATATAAAGAACGTGAAATTCTGACCATAGAGGCTCTCTATATCTGCTCCAAGAGATTGATAAAAATTACATTGCTCTTATGGGGTTTGATTCTGCCGTTGGGCAGTTTGCTGTCCACTACCACCCATCCTTAAAGGTGACACTATTTTCTTCTATAGAATGTAGGTTCTGTTAATCTACAATAGCATGTTTTATATAGGATTACAATAATTATGATATATGATTCTAGAAATACGATATAAAATAAAATCATTGTAGATAAGCCTATATATAATAATTTTATTATCTCACTAGTGACATGATAGATAGATAAATGTCTTTATTTTACACTTTGTATATTACATGAAGTGTTGTGGGTGAAGTTGAGGCACAAGAGCCACAATGATGATGATGTGTCATTATTTGGAAATATTTGAATCTGTCTGAGCAGATTGCTGCACGTTGCGTGCCACCAAGTATCAATTTTCCTGGTGAAATAAAATCTTATTTTTGGGGGGAATTTATTCTATATTATATTTTTAATTAATGCATTATAGAAATTTAATTATTTTTGATACTTTTTTTAAAATAATGCATTTCCTATGGAATAAAAGATTTTGATTTCATTTGGTGTAGGTGTGTTGCAGAGCGTGTGTGAAGGAGGCGGTGATGTCGCTCAGAGGTGGCCACTTCCGACCGAGTGCTGGCCGCCGTGCAACGTTTCTCCTCCTCCGCTCCCACCACCACTTCTGCGCCCGCCGACCATGAACAGGCACTTCTGCTCTGGGTCAGGAACGCATTGTCCAGGAGACCAGCTCTGAGATAACGACTTATACTTGTTCTTGTTCTTAGACAAGATTGGCATTTATAATAGGCGTAGTGAATTGGAATGTGTTCCTCTTGAACCTTCACACTTGGAAAATGTATAATTTAATTTTCTATGATAATCTTCATAAGACACCGCAGTCCATATGAATAATACTCAGCAGAGAAGGTAATTTACATGAAATTTCTGTAATGCCTGTGGTCACCTACATAGTAATCGGGGCAATTTTCAAAGTTAATGATTTCATATCTAGTTATAACCCTTAATTAAATAGACCCTCAGACAAATTATTTGGATAATTATTTCTATAGATGAATAAAAAGAATAAACTAAGTAATCTTTCAAATAAAATTCATTCAACTTATTCACTCACATTGAAAATGATCTGAGAATCAAAACATATATGTGTTTTAGAAATATTTAGAATATTTCAACAATTCACAACTGAATAATTTCAATATAACTTGATAATACAAAGTTTCTCCTTGTAGTATAATTTTTTTTGTAATCAGCTATCTGTCAGATTTAAGACAGCCCTCTCAAGATATTGTCCTCTTAGATTCATTGATTTGCCTTTCTCTATATTATTTTTTTTCAATTTCTCACCACTGTATCTTCTCTAAAAAATATTTCCCTATTTTATGTAATACTCAAAAAAATTTTAATTTTTGTTCCAGCAGCTAAATGGAAATGAACTGGTCTTGGATATAATACGCACTGACATATTCCTTTGCAAGGAGATATTTAGTATTTACAAGAAGATATTGATATTAAATCCTAAGTGTTTTTTATTATTTCGTTTTCTTGTTCTTAGCCTTCTCTTCTATACAAAGAAAAGTGGAAGTATGTAGTACTGTATATATTGTATTTAATTAAATATAAATATTATGCTAAACTGTCTCCTCATTTTCGAAGTTATTACTTTTTCTTATTGTTTTTCATCTGAATAGATTTTTTGGTTGTCATGGAAAATTTGTAACAAGTTAGAAAATTTTGTGCTCTAAATTTTTCGAAATTTTATATTTATCAGAATTTATTTTGGTGATCTTTTTGTGCTTTGTGTGTTTTGAACTCTCCCAAATTGGAAAAACTTTTGACCATTTAAATATCTGTGGATATAATTTCAAGAAATACCACAATTCCCCATCGAGGACAATTGAGGTTATTTTGCCGGTGGAACTTCCTTTTGGGACTCCCCACCAAATACGGCATACGATAATAATAATAATAATCTGAATAGATAATCATTGCAAGTCTAGAATGAGATTTGTTCCTTTTTAAAGTACATAGAAGCAAAACACTACACTTTATTATAATTATTTGGTTGATAATATGAAATAGAGCATCAAATTCATCAAATACACAACATGGATAAGAAGAATTCAAAATAGCAAGACAAAGATGGATGAATTAGTAGAGAAATAAGTCAAGTTAAAACCATTGTATTGTTTTGAATGAATGACTTTTTTATTTCAAAGACGTGGCGAAGTTTGGACAGTAATGTCCACTCAACTATGATATTAAGAAAAAGTCCTGGTTGAGTATTGTTCACACTTCAAGTGCAAGTAACACTAGAGTTGTATATTGCACTGTAGTTATTGGAAAAAATTAGCTACCAATTATTGTAGCTAATAACTATTGTTCCTGAAATTGATCAGGAGCGACCTGAAAACTCTGACACCAGACCTGAGCCAGCCAGGTTACACAAATATTATTATTTTATTGTTATCTCACAATTTCATTCTCTGATACTCAATAAAAAAGTTCATTGCATTTCCGTAGTTCATTCCATTTTCTTATAATTCTTATAAAGGAAGTTGTAGGATGAAGTGGAGTATCAAGGATGATGTGGGATTTGAGGTTGGATTTCTGGAAAGAAAAAAAACTGTTTGAAAAATCTGCAAAATAGTTATTTATTATATTAAATAAATGGAGATTCGAATGAATTATTATCATGGTTATTTATTAATTACAGACAAATATGACATATTCTCATAAAAATTAAGAATGTTACAACTCATCATTGCAGATTATTAACAAAATATCTACTTCACTAAAACGTGTAATTTGTTTATTGGCGGGTCCAAATGTTAATCATCTTTATAGGGATTACCTACTTCAAAAATATGTATATTCTTCAGGTACCCTGCATTTTCGTTTTTAAATATATTTTGCTTTCATAGTGTTGATGAGTTTTTAAGAGACGATTGACTATATCACTATATTTTTGTTGTATGTTGCTGAGAGATACAACACTGGTGAATATGACCACGTGAAACTATATTGGATTCTCAAGGGCCAAGGGGTGGATTCCCTTTATTCCCAAGCGGCGCTCGAGTCGCGCTGTCTAGCCATCACACCTACCATATTATTATAAATGTTCACTTTGTTATTAGGGCTACTAATTTATAATAAACTCCTTTGGGGCTGGCTTGAATGGGCTGTATAGTAGAGTGAATTTGAAACTGGCAACCAGCTTGTAGGCCTAGGGCCTTCATGGGCTGTTGAGCCAGACATACATACAATGTATAATAAATCAATAAATAGTAAAATTCACTTGAAAATGACTCAAAAAGGGTAAATTTCAATACTCATTGATTAATTATAACTTACGTTAGTAGTCCTAATAGCAAAGTGATCCTCTATTTAATTTGAGACAGTCAAAATGATCTTATTCTTTGCGACTTGATCATTAAGTTACGTTAGTGAAGTTCTCTAGAATACATTATGCATCAGCTCAAAGCCGGTATAATATTCCTATTATCATAGTTAATCATATGAAATGAGATGTAGATACAAAATCATATTTTCATAATTATGATTATGGAACTATTACCGTGTAATGCCGGCCTAAGATTTACAGTAGGCTACCGTAGAATAAAATGTTAGCCTTTGGTAAACTATACTTTGAAACTATTACTTTGGATGGAATTTTAAATGTTATCTTATCAAGACTTCCATTTTACTTGAATGTTACCTATAATTCGAGCTACCCAAATAGAATGTGGCTTTTTTTGTTTAATCTGAAAATTTAAATGAATGTTACATTTCTGACGTTCATTTTTTTACAAACAGGTAGACAGATTTCTCTAAAATCACTCGAAATGATAGGATATCAATTAAGATCTCGAAATATTTCTTTTAAACAACCAAATTCTTGATTGTCGATTCTTTTGCAAAGCAAAATATATACCCTTTTCAACTCCAAAATTTTGGTTGGATGTTGCTTATTAAAAACGTTGTGTAGCCTATGCAAAATTACTTGAATAAACTTCAATTAATTTAATTAAAGAAAACTAAAGTAATTTAACTGACCAAACTTACCAAAACCGACCGATAATGTACTTTTATAATGAGTTTATTAAATTTGATGACACTTGCAACAGCTACGGCTATCAAAATAAACAAAAGAACATAACCTTTAACAAACAGATAGAAGCCGCAGATAAAAAGCAGCAAGACGAAAGCCCAGCTTCAATCTTCAAGCGTTCTGACAAAATGACATTGTTGCAAGCCAGCATGCTGGAAATTTGGTTTGAAGACTCCGCGCATGCGCAGTAAGATGCTCAGTTTTATGACTCCCTCGAAAACATAACCGCAACTCAAAATAAATTATTTATTAAATCAGCTATTTTATACTTTATTTTCGATTGGAATTAGAAGAATATCGCTTTTCATCCTGATTTGGTATCATATTAGCTAGCTAAATAACAGCTTTATGGAAAAAAAGAGAAGAGCATGCTCGCAGCATGCTACTTGTGGCTTGCGCTTTTGATTTTGTTGCAATGTGTGGCGTGCTGCTGGCTGAAACCATCATGCCAAAAGTGGCAAAGATGTGGACACAGTGAATGGACCATCAGAGCTCCGGAAAATATCTAAAGAGTTAGGCAGTCAGTTGTGAATTCTCCCCGGAGATTGGGTCACAAAAACATAGCTGCTATGGGAATTTCTTACACCTCTGTTTGACAAATTTCTCCATGAAGACCTTCAATCCCAGCCCTATAAATTGGCTGCTGTGCAAGAATCAACTAAACGTGATTTTATTGCCCATCAAAATTCATGTGGCTTAACTCTTTCACAGGCAATCTCCAATGGCTGGCACACTCTACAGATTTGAATCAATGCAATTTTTTTATGGGGTAATTTGAAATCTTTGGTTTATGTTGATTGACCACGGACCAAAGCACACCTCAAGAACAACATTCGCAACTCCATTGCTAACATACCGATTTATATGCTGCAAAAAGTGGAGATGAATTTCAAAAATCGACTTCATCAGTGTATGTGCAATGGGGGTCGCCATTTATCCAATATCATTTTCAAGACTGCTTGAAAACAAAATTGGGATATTGAATTCTCAAATAAAATGAGAATTAAAACAGTAATCAAAGTACTTTTGTTTTCATTTACCTTTCAAATAAGTAAGTTTCTCTGGCTCACTCTGTATATGATCATATCTTTGATAATAGTGATATATCATAGAACTATTATCATGTAATACCCACCTTAGTCAACATTAGCATTTCTGTCAGAGCAGAACTATCTACTAAAAGATTGTTCTGCACTGAACAACTGAACTTCTATGTGACCTATGTTGTATCCAATTTCCAAGATGGGTTAGTTCTGCACTGAACAGAAATTGATTTTGGTGGCATTGGAGGGATTGTCAGACTGCAGAATCTTATTTCTGACCATAAGCAATGTTTAAAAGCAGAGCAGAGAAAATAGTGAAATTCTTGGAGCTTGGAAAATATAGTAAGTAAATATTTATATAAATTTGCAATGTTGAATCTGAGTGTACAATAATAATTACCGTATACAAATTGCAAAGTCTCATGGATTATCAGACATCATAATATTCAAAACATGTGCAATTTTGAGGTTAGGATAGAATATCATTGATGCATTTTCTATTAATTTATTTATTAAAGAATAGTTTTTACTCTCAATATTGAGACATTTTTTACATTGCCTATGTCACTGTAATTGTACACTCCAATAAAATTTATTCATGTGTATTCTTGCTTTCAATCTTTTAGACTAATTAGAGACAAGAAGGGCCTAGATAAAAATAATCTTCACTATAAAATTTAAATAAACTCTTAAAACTCTCCTGGTTGAATAGGTTGTGTTTGTAATTGTGTTTTTCAATTAGAGTCCCAGATATTGGAATGATTTGAAGTAAGTTTATACATCTTCCAATAGAAGTTTTACAATTTTTTTGACAACAAAGCTCGGCTTTTTGAGATTTAATGTTATTATCATTGTTATACCAGCGATTATTCTTATCAAGATGTATTCCTTCTTTGGTTTTAGGAGATTCTGAAACACCTAAGGAACCTAATAGTAGGTAGTGTCATAGAAAAAAATGCAGATAAAAATGAAATGATGATGAGTGAAAACTGCCAAGAAATTGAAGGTAGGTACTGGTATATACATCTTACTTTCATAAATACATATCAAGTTTTGAATACTGTAAGAATTGAAATATAATAATATTGTTTGGTATGTGCATGTTCAACAATTTTTTCAGAACTGAAATATAATTCAAGAATTGAAATATAATAATATTGTTTGGTATGTGCATGTTCAACAATTTTTTCAGAACTTGCTGTCTTATAAGACCCATTAAACATAGATTTTTCGATTTGAAATACAGTACAGTATTGTAAGAAGTATTAAAATACTATCTAATTATAATTACTTGCTTTATTAAGTTTTTTTCTCTTCCAGATATCCATGAATCAAATGGTAATATGAATTATTACTGCACAGATGCAGATGAGAATAGACTAAATGAAATAGTTATGGGTGAACTCTGTCAAGAAATTGAAGGTAAATATTCTATAGCATTATACTACTATATCTTGAATTTTCTGTATCATTTATTTAATGAATCGTTATGCTATATCATTCAATGCTGGTCAAACTTATTTTTCTAATTTCTATGTTAATTTTACATTTAAATAATATTTTTCCATTTTGTATGTTAGCAGGAATGTTGTAATGTTCATATTGTAATGAAGTTTTCTATGAATTAATTATTTGTTGCTGATAGCAACTCCTAGTTCTATAAGTACATACTCTATAACAAATGAAAGTGATTTAATATTTTTTCAACAGATATGGAAGGAGTGAAGCCTGTATTCTTCATGAAAAAGACCCAATTCTCATGGATTCAGCCATTGTTGCAGAGGACATACTTAGTGCAAGTAAGTATTAAAACTTGTCATTACTATTTTGCATATTATGGTATACAGTGGATTATGTTTGAATAATTTGATTTATGAATTAATTTTATTCAAAAATGCTACATTGATTATTAAGATTCCCAAATTACTCTAAGATGCATAGGTAGAAAGTGGAGAGCACAACATTTACTGTAAACTTACAAGCATGTTAAATTTATTCAAACATAGTATGATCAACATAAATATAATAAAATAACTAGCCAATTTATAGGGCTGGGATTGAAGGTCTTCATGGAGAAATTCGTCAAACAGAGGTGTAAGAAATTCCCATAGTAGCTGTGTTTTTGTGACCCAATCGCCGGGGAGAATGCACAACTGACTGCCTAACTCTTTAGATATTTTCCGGAGCTCTGATGGTCCATTGAAGTCTATTTCTGGGTTCAGTGACAGTTCCAAAATGAGTTAACCCACGACAGAATCGAATCACGGCCAGGAGCACATGGGTGGATTTAGGGGGCATGGGGGCATTGCCCCCATGCCCAAACCGTTCCAAAAGATTTATCACTAATAAATACTGTATGATAAAAATGTATAGGTAATTATTTAAAACAAAACTGTCGAAAAATATTTTTATCTGCTGAAATTGTCAGAGCAATCAATCAAGGAGTTTGGATACCTACCATGATAACATTGATAACATGATATGCTTTTTCCTTTTTTCTGGCCCCCAGACCCCCCGGCTGCCCCCCAAGTAGTATCTTCTAACTCCTCCCATGCAGGAGCGAGTCTGTGAGGAGGAATTTCAAAGCAAGTGCAGAAGGTATGTTGTGTAGTAGCCATTAGAAAAGAAGCTATTGACTGCTAAGGCCTGCTGCTCTCTATACCAGAGCATGATGGCAACTGACTGGAAGGTGATACAAACTTGGTAGCTTCCCTCTTTAGTTGCACCCTCTCATGCCACTCTAACAGTCCAACTCATTGCATGGGATTTTTTTCAAATCAGAAAGTTTCTCTGGCTCACCTTGTACATATGATGATAGACATATGATTGAAATGTACCCCTCAGTTTCCATTCACAAGGGTTTCACATATACTATGTATCTTGGCATGGTTAGGGGTGGGGGTTGAAACAAGAGGGGTAAGGGTCAGGACTTTTGGCAGAACACTTGTCTATATTCTGGTAATTGATGTGGAAAAAATCAGCTTCATTTTCTCTCCCAAATGTATTATTTCCAAACTATATTCTTCAAATGAATGAATTTTAGCATGCAATATGGTGTTTATTGCATATTATTGAACTTTTACCCCCCTTAAATTCTATAAAAATTTCAACTTATATACGCCAAAATGTAGCTCTTAAAAAGCTCTACAAGTTAGATGTTTAGACGCTCCTATTAGACATTTTTCAGTCAAATAATCCTGTAAACTTCTATTTGGAAAGGAATGCATTTTTTCAACAGAAATCTAGGGGTTTCCTTCATTCTTCCTTCTATAACTCTTGGACCACTGAAGCTAGAGAATGTTAATGGAAACAGCTTCCAAGTTGAATAGAATTACTTAATTGGGTAAATTGAATATTTATATGCAATCTGTTTCTTGTGGGGTAAACATGCTGAATTTCAGGAAAGACAAAGTTACTTTTTTTGATGAAAACTAATAGATTTTTTATGAAAAGATGTTTTATATTCAAGACAGGAAATTCCTGAAAAAGTAAATGTGTTGGGTATCTATGATTTTTGGCTAAAAGTGTTTTGATAATTGCTCTCTGTGAAATTGCAAGAGGGTGCAGGACATTCAAAGAGGCACCACCCCACACCAAGATGCCATATTCAAGCAACGCCTGCTTATAGGAACAATAGACAGGCCGACAGTGTGCAGCACTCAAGACCCTTCCCAGCTGTGCAAAGGCGTAATTCATTTTTTGCAACCTTTGTCTGAGGTACTGCACATGGGCCACCCAACTCAACTTGTGATCAAATATTATGCCAAGATATTTGTAAAATAATACTTGTTCTATAGCAGGACAGTTACATTCATTTGAGAGTGGATCACCACAAGAATGCATCCTGAGCACTCTGGGTCCAGGGTTATTATGGTGGAATATAGGTAGACACTTTGTTTTTGAAATATTTATTGATAAAACATTGTTGTCAAACCAATTTTTGAGCTTGACATGATCGGAAGAAGCATTATTAAATGTTTCAGTCCATGTGCAGCCTGTTGACACAAGTGCCGTGTCATTGGCAAAGAGGAATAATTTCCCATATAGGCTCAACCTTGATATGCTATTTATGTATATGAGAAAAAGTAGAGGGCCTAAGGTGCTTCCCTGTACCACTCTGTAATCAACAGCAGTGGAATTGCTGGCTGTGCCATTCAGGTATATTATCTGTTTTCTATCTTCAAAGTAGCTTCTAAACCATCTTAAGGTGGTGTTTTTGAAGCCAATTGTTTCAAGTTTTGTGATGAGAATATTTCTATCTATTGAATTGAAGGCCTTGGCTAGGTCTAGAAAGGCAATTAATATCTGTTTACTACTGGATTGTGTGGTAATGTACTTGTTAATTTCAAAAAGAGCATCAGATGTGTTTTTGGAGGACCTAAAGCCATACTGGTTGTTGGAAATCATATTTTTACTGTCTAAGTAGTTATTGGCTTGGATTTTTACACATTTTTCAAGTATTTCAGATAAAGCAATCAGAAGGGAGATTGGTCGGAAGTTACTTATAGTTGATTTTGAGCCGGATTTATAGATAGGTATAACTTTTGCCAATTTGCAAGACTCAGGAAATTTGCCAGAGGAAATGCTAAGGTTAATAATATGTAGAAGCAGGATGAGGAGCCCATGTACATTTTCTCTCAGCAGCTGAGTTGGAATTGAGTCCCAACCCGGCGCAGAACGCCCCTTCATGCTACTCACAACTCTCAGTAGTTCACGCTCAATAACAGGACGAAGCTCAAACACAGCATCAATGGCATAGTCTGAGTCCCTCACCTCAGATGGACCGGAGGGTTGAATGACCGCAGCTAGTCGCGCTCCAACAAAGGCAAAAAATTGGTGGAAGTCGTTGGAGATCTCTTTTACTCTTGAGGGAGGAGCAGGGCTGCCATCATTGAAAGCGTCAACGGGAAACCTATCTTTACCAGGGGTCGACCAGAAATCTCACTGACAACAGACCAGAATTTTCGAGGGTCTCCTTCTGCTGTATTAATTTTATTTTTATAATAGTTGTATTTAGCTCGTTTTATAGTTGAGTGAAGGACATTTCTGTATCGTATATATTGGTTTTTAAGAGCAATGTTGAAAGGTTGGTTCTGTGTCTGTTTTCTAAGTTTGTCTCTATTGCGGATGGAGGTTACTAGACTATAGGTGATCCAAGGCTTGAATTTTTTGCATTAGTCCTAACTTCAACGGTATTAGATGATATTATATTTTGTAGTGTACTTATAAAATTTATTGAAGACAAGTCTATATCAGTTTCATCAGTTACGTGATCCCAGTTCTGATTAGCTATAGAAACATTAATGTTTGGCCAGTTACGTATTAATTTCACCTCCTGCTGTTCAGATCTTCTATTTTCTTGGTTGTAAAGAATCAGACAAGTGGCAAAATGATCCGTCACTGCCGACTCTATTACAACCAATCTTGCAATAAATTTACTTTTCGGCCTAATAAAAAAATGATCAAAACAGCTATTGCTGTCCGGTCTTGTTATATTTTCTATACATGGAATCAGATTTGCCTCACAGAGCGTGTCCAAGTAATCGTCACGTAAGGGATAAGTAGGTAGTAGAAGATCACAATTTATATCTCCACCAAAAATACATAATTTAGATAGACGAGTTTCATTATTGTAGTAGGCAGAGAGACCCTCAATGAACTGTGGAAAGCTGGAATTGGGGCTGCGATAAACGGCCAACAGGTTGCATTGAACCCCCTCCCAATTGAAGTTCAGAGATAAGCTGGTGGCTACTCCACCCAGTAACAGCTGACTGCAAGTAACGGATAGGCTACTATCTATATAAATAACAACACCATCACTACTATTCAAATTATTATAGGACCTATGTAAAGTGTATCCTTGTATATTATTCAAGTCACTATCATCCTTAAGCCATGCTTCTGTAAGGATAATGCAATTAAATTTGACTTGTAAGCCTTGCAAAAGAACTTATAAAGAATCAAAAGTTTTCCTATAACTGCGAATGTTCTGGTGTAGAACCCTAAACGCCATCGTTCTATTGGTATCAATGTTGACAAAATTATTTATATCGTTACAGATAACACACTCTATTAATGAAGTATCGTAACCATCTGCATCCAGATTCATTATCTATAGATTAGAGAGATTACAAAATAATACATAGAAAACAGTCGCTTGCCACCACTATGCTTGATGAGTTAGTAAAAATTGGTTCCCGCAAATTTACTATTGACTATCAACTGAATATGCTTTAATACTGATTGGATGATAAGACTTTGATACAAATCAAGTAATTAAAATTTTAAATTGTACTAATGATTTCCTTCTAAACATGCTACTTGATTGCGACTGACTGTGCTTTATGCATGAGAGTGTTTTTGACAATATTATATTATTATACTTAATTCTATTTTTGTAGAAATACGAACTAGGAGAAATTAATTTTAATGAAAGAGATCGTCTTCTAGAAAGTGATAAAATAAAAAAAAATGAACTTATGAATTGCAGTACAGAAGGGAAAAGATGCCTGCAGTTTTAGTTTCCTTTTGATAATATAAATGAATAAAATAGAAGTGATAATAAGTAAATAGATAAAAGACAATACTCAAATACTCAAATAAATTCAAAACGCTTGTAAGTTTCCAGCAGACCTTGTGCTCTCGACTTTCTGTATCTGCATGTTAGAGGAATTCGAGAATATAACTCATTTGTGTATAAAAATTTACCTATACATCAAATGACAATTGAAACATAATCCACTACTCACTATAATTGAGATATCAATGAGGAGTTTCAATACTTACTTGCACTAAGTACGTCCTCTGCAACAATGGCTGAAATATCCATGAGAATTGGGTCTTTTTTGTGAAGACTATCATGAGAAATATCAGGTTCCACTTCTTCCATATCTGCAAACAAAAATATATTTTTTGAACCACTGATTCACCACTTCAAAATTCACAATACCATAGAATGAAGAAAATTGGTCTCCTCAACTGATGAGTATTACTTGTAAACTCATTTGCAACAATAGGCTATATTATAAGAGTCTGTTTTTAGAAATTCGTCCAAGGCAGTGAACAAACAAATAGCTTAGAAGACCTTAGGAATGTGGAATTAACATACAAAATATAACTAAGCCTAAAAATGAATTGGCTGCAAAAAATTAATTACGCCTTTGCACAGCTGGGAAGGGTCTTGAGTGCTGCACACTGTCGGCCTGTCTATTGTGCTTATGTGCAGGCGTTGCTTGAATATGGCATCTTGGCGTGGGGTGGTGCCTCTTTGAATGTCCTGCGCCCTCTTGCAATTTCACAGAGAGCAATTATCAAAACACTTTTAGCCAAAAATCTTAGATACCCAACACATTTACTTTTTCAGGAATTTCCTGTCTTGAATATAAAACATCTTTTCATAAAAAATCTATTAGTTTTCATCAAAAAAAGTAACTTTGTCTTTCCTGAAATTCAGCATGTTTACCCCACAAGAAACAGATTGCATATAAATATTCAATTTCCCGATTAAGTAATTCTATTCAACTTGGAAGCTGTTTCCATTTAGCACATTGGCTTTACCGTAATATTCCGGCTGAGATTTCAACAACTGAGGGGGTCAGCTTTGCTGTCTATAAGCGAAGAGTTAGCAGGCAGCTGCTCTGCATCGGTTCAGATGCTGCAGAGGCTCTTTTACACTCACCTTACAGATAAAATATTACAATTTACGCAAAATTAAATTAAATACTTCACACAATATCATTTAACAAAGCCATTAGACTACTGCCAACTCAGCCCTTGAACGCCGTCAAGCTGAAATGAATGTTCTTTGTTTTTTTTGCCATTCAATGTTCATTATCTATTATGATATTAAGAATATTTTATTTTCATAACTGGCACTTTATTTTATTTTTATATTACCATTACTTATTGTGAATTTTCATTACTAGTGTTTACCTTCTGTTTGACAACTTATGCAATTCCTCCCTGCACATGGACTAATCATCCACGCAGGGAGAATATTCATGTAATCTGGAAAACCTGTATTTTTTTGTAAATATGTTAAATTGATGAATAAACGAATTTGAATTTGAATAATTAACATACATTTTGTATGTTAATTTCACATTCCTAAGGTCTTTCAAGATATTTGTTTGTTCACTGTCTTGGATGAATCTGCAAAAACAGACCCTTATTATATTGTTGCCAATGAATTTACAAGTAATACTCATCAGTTGAGGACAGCAATTTTCTTCATGCTATGGTATTGTGAATTTTGAAGTGGTGAATCAGTGGTTCAAAAAATATATTTTTGCTTACAGATATGGAAGAAGTGGAACCTGATATTTTTCATGACAATCTTCAAGAAAAAGATCCAACTCTCAAGGATAATCAAGCTATTGTTGCAGAGAACATGAATGATGCAAGTTAGTATTGAAACCTATTAGTTGTATACCATAGTATTTGTAGGAAAACTTGAAAAAAAATCCATCAATCATGATTACAAAATGATCAGAAGCAAAAGACTTAGCAATTATTCCTACAGTTTATGAATTTCTAGTTCACAATAGTTCAATTTGTGGAAAGTCAAAACAAGTGACTATAAAAGATTGATTTACAATTTTTGTTGGATCCCTGAACTACAAAATACAAAATTAATATAGTCAGTTTTGAACTTTAAGGAAAATTCTATAATTTATTTGTTTGCTTTTTCAGGTTGGAGATAGTGAGATAGTGAGGTAGAAGAAGTAGATGAAGAGGACATGTCTAAGGATCTTTGGACTGAAACAACTCAAATGTCAAGTGGTTCACAAGCACCTACACAGAAATTTTATAATCTCCTGACTTTTGCATTGGAAAGCCAACAGCAAAAGTCTCTCTTTCCTCCTTCTTCTACTGCAGGTCCAAAAGTCTAAAACGCCCTCTTGCACCTCCTGCTAAGAGATAAAAAAAAGACACAATCCCAAATGGTCAAGGAGGAGTATGGAGTAATGACCAAACTTACAAAAGAACAGTCAGAAGACGATGAGTTTGATGCTTTTGGAAAGCATGTAGCTTCCCAAATTAGGAATCTTGGGGACAGGTTTTACCAAGTGACAGCTGAACACAAGATCAATGAGTTGTTGTTTAATTTAGAAATGTAGGTAGTAAATGCAAGTTGGCCTTCATATAGCCCTTACAATTCCTCATTGGCTTGCAGTTTGAATGTTGATTCTCCCCTATTACAAGAAACTAGAAGCAATGACAGCCATCAGCAATGGCAAATTTGTACAGGGATAATTACTACTGACATGCCAAATGATGATCCAACTGATCAGTTCATAAACACTTTATTGAATTGTACCATGTGAAGATTTACAAGACACAGATTTAATACTTGTATGTATACATACATGTACCCTAAATAATTGCAATGTTTAATCACAAAAACTTATTGTGTAACATCATAGAAATATTTTGAATCAATTGATATTTTTAATGTCATAAGGTATTTTTTTCTCTGATTACAGGAAATATAGAGTTTTTAATGTTGTTAATGCTTGTATTCAATCTACTTACCTTTACATTTTCTTTCAAATAATCAATCAAAGTGTCTAGAACTTGGGGGATGAACGGTGAGATAGTTGATTTGGATATTTTGAATATATATCCTAAACGTGTATAGGAGTCTCCTGTCGCTAAATACCATAAGGTAACGGCCAATTGCTCTTGCACAGTAATAGCTTTTCTGTAGTTTGTGTCTTGTTTCCCTATTTGATGTCCTATTGTTACTATCAGCCAGTCAAAATCACTGCTGGTCATGCGCAAAAAATTCTTCACACTCCCGTCACACCTCAATTCCCCTGAAAGAGGATTGCAATCATCCTCTTGGAGATCATTCAACAAATCACCTCCACTAAACACAGTCCTTGCTCTGAGTGACGGTTTCACCCAGAACCTTCTAAGTAGTCACCTGATCTATTGGCAGACCTGGGCCCTGGCTTATAAAGATTTACAGCTTGTTTTTCTGATGAAAAACAAGTGATTGGGATTGTAGAGTCACCAATAAAACTCTCGATTTACAATGTTCCAAATTTTGGGAAGAATCAGCTGTTGAATCAACGATCAGCCTAAACTCACTAGGAGACCCTAACATTTGAATCCAAAATGTCCACGATGGTTCGAGTAAAATAGGAAATCCCATGTATTCTTTATTCTTTCTTTACAATTGTGACTTGGTTTCCAAGTATTTTAAGCAAAGGATGAATGAGTGATGATGAATGATGAAGGTTTAAAGTGTAGGTTATATGTCTATGTAAATTGGTTAAGACGAAAAATTCACGATATCGCTGTTCAAACTCAAATCATCGCGGCCATTTTAGATTACAAGGCTAGGGTCTTCTGACTTGGTTTGTTTACGATTTTCTTTGTAGGTTATGATAATATTTTAGCAACAAAAATGATTCCTGTTCAAATCTCACTATAAAAATAATGATTGATTTTTATTATTAAATATATTCATGATAATAAATCAATTTATATATCAAAATCATTAAATTAGGAGCAAAGTTTTGGTTTTAAAGGAACAGCATTGAACTATTCCGATATTCTATTTACTTGAGGTAAATTCGTTTCATGTAATTTTTTTAATCAGCTGAAACTGTAGAATTTGCTTTTTATTGGAAACGTTTATGAGACAGAAACGCCAATAAAATCCACGAATTATGAGTAATGTGGATTGTAAAATGTTTATAAGCCGGGGGCCCTGCTTCTGATTTCAGTTCTGCATAAGAATCAGTGTCAGCTGGTTTCAGTTTGGTTACCATGGCTATGTTTTGAGATTGTTTTTATTTGAATTCAGCTGAGGTAAGTGTATAAAAACATTTTTATCTTGTTCAACAACTTATTTTGATCAGATATAAAGCACTAAATGAAATTTCTCACTTGAAATATGGAAATAAAATCATAATTTACAAATGGGACTTATAAGTCCCATTAGGCCTGGGAGATGTGAGGTTATGTGAATATTGTTGTGATAAGCTCTTGTTTGTCTGGGATCCAGTACTGTTATCAAACGTTTAAATCTAAGTTTATAGTTCAAATATTGTATATATCTCAGAAAAATTTATATTATTAGTGTCCATAGTAAATGGCCAGGTACTAAGATGTGTTTGGTTCTAAAACTTTTGCTGTGAGAAGCTATTGTTGGTTGTGATTGTAGTAGGCCTACTGTTATTGAATATTCAAACTTACATTTTTGAATCACATATCTTCATAAATAAATAAGTTATTGTTGTTTTTTTCAGGAAAAAAATTGAAAGGTTGACTGATGATGAAATTCATTTCTTTCTAGAAGAAATACCTGGTGATATCAATGGGCTAACTGATTTGGAAAGTGATGATGATGATGATGACCCAGAGCCTAGAAGAAAACTTGACAACAATTTTGACAAAATATTTCACAGAAAACTTACAGGTAGAAATAATAATAAAATTTTCAATTGTAAAAATGAAAATGTATTTTCACCATACTTGTATGTAATACACAACTTTCCAAGCTAGATTTGCTTTTGGAAAATTGCCGTTTACAGGAGATTCTAAGATCAGCTCATTTTGATGATTATTACAGCACTAGTCATCATCACAATGATGATTACAGCACTGAAAATCTAGCCAGCTGTTTTTTCTGAACTTCAACATATCAATAAACAAGTCAAATGAGCCACTGTGACAGTTCACTGTGTGCGTTTGTTTTCTGCTAGTGTTGTGTTGAGGTTATGTTGGCTTCAGTTAATGTTTTCAGTTGTTTGAGGTTTTAATAAATCCTTCACAGTACCCTTCCTTCCTGGGAACCCTTCTTGGGTGGCTCGTTGGAGGAGTGATAAAGCGCCAGTCTGATAACCAGGTGGACCCTGGTTTGAATCCCAAGCAGAGAACAATTTTTGACCACAGCACAATCACATAGATACAACCACCCCGTCTTTTGGAGGAGACAATAAGCCGTCGGTCCCGACTACCTAAAAAGTAGTCGTCATCTATCATCCATTTCATTACCCACACACAAGCCTATGAGCTTATGTGGGCTTCACCCTCATAAACAAACAAACAGTCTAGTATGACAAAAAAATGTACATAATTTATGTGGAAAAGTTTACAAACTCATAATTATTTTCCAAACTTGCATACCATACTGCTTGTTTGGAGAACATAATTATTTGTTTGTAAAAACGCCTTTTCCACTCATTACGTAATATACTATAATTGCAAAAATTAAATGAATCAATTGCTGAAAAGAATTGTGTCAATTACATAATGAATCAATGTATCAATAGTTGCAAAATATATAAACTGCAAATGAATTAGGGTGAGCCAATCTCTGATTCAGTATGAAACTAGATACAGAAATAATGTTCCCTAAAATGTCATTCTATTGAAGCCTGTTTTTTCCAGGTGTGTCATTTGAAAAATTGCCAAAAGAACCAGATGAATAACCACATAATAGAGAACAGCCAGAAGATGAAGATAACAATTTTGATCTCACTTTCAATTGTGGAATAGAAGAAATAGGTGACTATAAATAAATACTACTTTCCATCAAAAGCTAACTAAGTTTCATATTTGAATGTATCAATCACAAGGATGTGATCAATGTTATTATAGGTATGTCTTGTGTTATTATAGGTATGTGTTTGTAAATTATTGACAAACAATTATTTCTCAATCTGAATGGTTGATTATTTGTTTCAGAAAATGAATTTGTATCTGATACACCATCAACTTCAACAGCTGATGAAAATCAAGGAGTAGGCCTAGAAGAAATACCATCAACTTCAACACCTGAGAAAAATCAAGGAGTAAAAGAAATGGGTAACTAAATACTACTTTCCACTAAAAGCTAACACAATTTCATATTTAGATGAATGAATGTTATTCTATGTCTTGTGTTTGGGAATTGTAAGTTGACCCTGAAAATCTTATTTCTCAATCTGAATTATTGATTATTTGTTTCAGAAATAGAATATGCATCTGGTGAGCCTACACCATCAGCTCAAAAAAAAAGTCAGTTCAAAAATAAATTGGAAAAAGGAGGACAAAAGAAGAAAATTCCTACAGCAAAGAGGAAAGGAGATGATAGAAAATGGAAAGAAATAGAGAAAGGAACAACAATTCCTCCTTATAATGGGTAAGATCCTGGTAAGAACCTGTTAGCAATAATGCACTTATTATTTAGCACTCTTCTGGTGCTGTGCACAAACATCCTGCTGTTTGAAAGTGATGTTTAGTTCATGTTTCGAAATGATAGTAGGCTACAATTGTGCACACAACCATTACTGGTATATTAGATCTTCAATTAACAAGACTGATGGTTTATAAAAATCTACACTCATCTACTAACAAAATATTTGTCTTTTTGATGATAAATAATATTGTCACGGTTCATTTTATTCAAGTTCAATACTCTAAGGAATTTTATTTGCTTTATGTTTCAGGTCCAGTTGAAGGTGTGTTCACAAATTGTAAAACACCCACTGAAACATTTATCCAAACTATTGGTCCAATGCTTGAAAAAATTGTGTATGAATCTAATTTATATGCAGTGCAGCAAGGAAAGACCCTTGCTACAGATAGATCAGAGCTGCTTGCATTCATTGGTATCAACTTCTTCATGGGATACAATGTGTTGCCTTCATGGAAGGACTATTGGTCCACTTCCGCCAATCTTGGTTGTCCCCTTGTTTCAAACACCATGAGTAGGAATAGGTTTGACTTGCTTTTGCATAATTTACACGTGAATGATAGTTTGGCCAAACCAACTAATTGTAATGATGAACTGTACAAAGTTAGGCCATTAATTGAAGGACTCAATGACCAATTCATGAAGATATATAATGTAAATAGGGATGTGGCTGTGGATGAGTCAATAATTTTGTTCAAGGGGTGCTCCACCTGAAACATTATAACCCCATGAAGCCCATAAAGAGGGGTTACAAACTGTGGTGCCTGGTAGCTGATGGGAAGGGCTATATTTCAAGATTTGATGTGTAGAAGATCTTTCAGTTCCAGTTGTGAATCGAAAACGACGTAAAGTGAGACCAGCAATACCAGATACAAATATTGTGGACATTGATGCAGATCAAATAATTCAGGATGTGAATGACCCTTTTCACTGGAATAGTGATGTTGACTATATGCCAGTTGTATTTGATTTTTGTAGTGATGATAGTGGTGTAAAATATGACGATTTGACAGATGAATCGACCGTACTGGATTATTTGCTGAAACTCATCCCAAATGACTTTTTGTGAAAATTGCAGATGAAACAAACAATTACTATCAACAAATTATTCAAGCAATCAATCTACCAGGAAACTCTAGACTGAACAAGTGGACTGACATCAATTCAGGTGATCTTTATGTGTTTCTGGCTTTGACAATGCTCATGACCAGAACAGAAAAATTGAAAATACATGAGTATTGGTCCACAAATCAATTCTTATCCACCCCAATTTTTTTAGAAGTCATGCCACGAAACAAATACCTCAATATACTGAGTATGTTACATTTTTCCTCTCCAGTTGAAGACAATAACAATAAACCAAAAGATAAACTAAGAAAATTGAGGATTGTTGTTGATCACTTTCGTGAAACATTCAAGAAGAGCTTCAAACCGTTCCAGAATTTGTGCATTGATGAAAGTCTTGTTCTTTTCAAAGGGAGGTTGGGGTTCAAACAATTTATTCCAGCAAAACGGAGTAGATTTGGGATGAAATTATTTGTGTTATGTGATGTAGAAACTTGATTTCATCCTTGATTTTATTATTTATGTGGGGGCAGGAACTGAAATCACCGATGATTTCAACATTGGGATGTCTGGATCAGTAGTGACAACTTTACTGAAAGACTTTCTATGTAAAGGACACTCTGTGTACTTGGATAATTGGTACTCAAGCCCGTTATTGTTTACAAAACTTCATGAACTCCAAAAAAACGCATGTGGTACAGTGAGAAAAAATAGAAAATTCTTGCCAAAGCTAACAAGAAAGTTACAAAGAGGAGAAATTGAATCAAGTAACACATTGAACCTCCTTGCATTGAAGTGGATGGATAGGAAGGAGGTGTGAATGCTGACAACACTTCATTCAAATCAGTGTATTGAAACAACTCAACGAAATGCAAAAAAGATGAAGCCAGTTTGTGTTGAAGACTACAATCAAAACATGGGAACTGTAGACAAGACCAACATGCTTTTATGCAATATAAAATGCATGAGAAAATCCATAAAGTGGTACAAGAAATTAGTTTTTCATTTGTTTGATTTGGCAGTACTAAATGCTTCTTCAATGTTCAAGACAAAAACAGGACAACACATTCAACTTGCTGATTTCCATCTAAAAATCATCACCCAATTGATCCAGAGGTTTCATGTCCCATCTCAAAGGCGAGGAAGACCATCAAGGTCACTGGAAACACCATTGAGGCTGACAGCAAGACATTTCCCTGCAACTGTTCCTCCCAATGAGAAGAAGAAAAATCCTGTAAGAATTTGTGTTGTTTGTGCACATACCAAAAAAGACACACCAAAGAGGAGAGAGTCACGCTAAATGTGCAATATGTGCAATGTTGGACTTTGTTTAGTACCCTGCTTTGGGATATATCATACCATGAAAAATTATTGAGAGACACATTGCCAATTATATACTACAGTATTTTATAAATTTTATTTCATCTTTTCTATCACAACCTGATATTTTTCAATTGTATGAATAACAACCAGTAATAAAAATTCACTTTTTTCAAAACCATGCCAAAATTTTTTTCTGAACCAAATCAAAAAATTATGCTTAGAATTGAAAGATAATATGGTTATAGTTACAAAAATATTATTTTCACTTGAAGTTTCCAAAAAAATTAATTTGGTCCAGCAGAGACAACTTTTAAAAATTAATTTGGCAGTGAACGGTAGCAAAAGTCATGACCATATATATATGGGCAAGGCAGTTAAAGGGTTATTTAAATTTTATCATTTTATTATGAACTGGCGGTTAGTGGAATATTAAAATTAAAATAATTTTCAGCTTTGTCAGGACAGTCCGTGGAGAGCGGTCTGCAAAAGTGCAACTATTTAGCTGAGGTTGCCATTGCTGATTTGATAGCTCTCACAGACCAATTTCCGACTGTCCTAACAGAGCTGAACATTAATATAGTGTTACAGTAGAACGTCAATAACCCAGATTCGTCTCCAGCAAGAAATAATAAAAAAATTTTACCATCTGCCCTTGCAATAAGTTCTTTACTAGAGAGTGGGCGATAAGAGGATACATACTATAGTGTTTAGCAAAGCAATGCATCTCATTGTTCCTCTAGATTGTAACTTTTTTAGCGTTTTGTAATGTTTTTTATTTTTAAGCATTACATTACAAAATCGGCATGAATGACTTGTAAAATTGGAATTTGTAAATTAGTTTCAAATCATTGTAATTCACGAGATCCCAAGTAGAAAAGTAGGTTAAGAGGTTAGTTTGAGTTTGGAAGAGGACTATTTCTCCTTGCAGTAGACTGATAGAAGTATGCTTCAGAGTTACATTCTGAGCACTTTCAGATTATTCACCAAACAATAGTAGAATAAACTGTGCTATGTGTGGCTGTGACCATTATTCAAAGGCTAATACTCAAAGTAACTAGGTAACTTAATAATTTTATCACCAACAATCGTATTACATTTCCAGTTTGATCTCAGTTTTGGAATTGAAAAAACTACTGATACAGAGTTTCCATGTTCATGAAATTAAATTGATTGTTGAGGTGAATAGAATTTTTTGTTTGTTAGTGCTTCACTTCTCATCACTTCCAAAAGCCAAGCCAAAGCCAACCAAGGCAAAAAAGGATAAAGGACCAGTTTGGAAGGTCTACCAACCAGCCTACAAACCTGTACTCTATGAAGACTGGGATGATGATAAATTTATTCTTCAATACATTGATGATGATCTTTTAAACTTAATAGGGGACTTTTAAACAAACCAGACCTTTGTATATTCAGTGGGCAAGTCTTTACAATTAACAATCAATGAACTAAAGGTATGGTTGGGAATTAATTGCATCATGTCAGCTTTGCAATATCCAAAAATGAGAATGTAATGGGAGAAGTATAGAGTTCCCTGTAATGTGACAGGACAGATACTTTTTAATCAGAAAATCAATCAAAGTTGTCATCGACAATGACATTTCACAGAAAGAACAAGCCATGGATAGAATTTGGAAGATATGACCTTGGGTTAACTGAGTTCTGAAAGGTTGTTGGGAACAATTTAGGGATCAAGAAATATGTATACAAGGTGTGGCTGGAAAAAACCGGACTAGCACAGGTGAAACAACAAACCAAATGCAATGCAGCTGAAAGTTGCCTGGCCTGTCACCTGAATCTTCCTCCATCTACTGCTTGAGTTTTATCTGCCTCCTACACTCAGATTGCCCATGGCGTCTGTTTCAAGTAGTTGTTTTGTCCATGCATTAGAAAAATGTTGAGTGTACAAAAGAACAGTGTGTTAAAATCAAATTTATTTTTAAACTTTGAAAGTCTGCAAGTGAAATGTTTGTAATGTAGCAACAAGTGTACGGCAATTATTGTTCATTGCAAACACAAAAGTTTGAGTGGTTAAAACAATTCAATGATGGACGCAAAGACACAAGTGATGATGCTTGTGCATATGATGCAAGTGATGAAGCATCATATTGTAGATAATAGAAGATAAAAAATCTTTATAGCATCAGTCCGGTTTTTTCCTAGCCACACCTTGTAGATGAAATGATGATACCATTCTTGGGCAGTTGAGGCATAAAAAATATATGCCAAACAAACCAAATCCGGTTGGACTGAATAAGGTATTTGTATTGGCAAACCCATCAGGAATTGTTGACAAACATATTCCAGCAGAGCTAACATTAGAGCCAGCTACAGAAGGCTCTATCAAACAATCTAAAGTACAATCAATATATTAAAGACCTTTTTGTGTATTTTAAGGACAAGAGTAGAGAATTTGACACCAATCTGTTAGAAAGTTGTAATATTGAATAAACAAAAAAGTGTAAAAACCGTTTTAAAATCTAAATGAAAAGAGTATTGCAATCATCACAGAAGACCACTACTCCCTAAGGAACTAAAAGACTGCACTGGGTACACACAGTCTTAGACATAGTATTGAATAAGTACTATTACTTAGCATTGACTCTGTACATTATCTCTGGTCGTAGTGTCTGTTGTGGACCAATAGAATAGAATCCAAGAACCCATCTCATTCTACATCAGTCATGTTACTTCAAACTCTGGAAGCTTGAAAGAAATATTAAAATCTGTAATTTCATATCTATCTGAAAATAAAATATGTTTTGAAAAATTGATTATGATTGTACTGCTATCAATACAAGTATGAAATGTGGCCTGATTTGCCTAATTGAGCTGGTTTTTTTTTATAGGTACTTTTACAATGAGCAATTTGTCTCCTACACCATTTTATGTAAACACCTTGGCGGCAAAACAATGAGGCCTACTTGTACCAAAATTGAGTAAGTAACTTGATTAACTGACTCTGTTATTTTAATTTCTACTTTTTGGAGAGTGCACACTCTGGTAGTGATTGATTCATTGATTGAACTTTATTTATGTTGGCAATACAATCGATATTTTTTTGTATCTTTCAATATTTTGCTCTAAATAATTAATGTTGGTCAAACTGCCAAGACTGGAAGTCAATTCCTTTTCATTTTTGTAACGTTCTTGCTATCCAGATTTTGTTGAGGAAACATCCAATTTGAAATTATTAATTTTACCAAAGTACTCAAAATTTTCAAATAATGTCTTAATTGACTTAAAAGGCATCATTGACTTAGGCCAATTCATTTGTATAAATTTTAATTTCAAAGCCTTTAACAACCCAAGTATGGGTAAGTGAATTTAAATCTCTAAAATATTATTTTCTCCACTCCTTACATGATCTGTCTGGCACTTGAATATTCATCAACTTTAAATTTGCTTTTTCTAATTTATTTCTGGACTAACTTAAATTTACTTGTGAGAAGGAACCAGTTTAAAACCTTTTCTCCAATTTTTAAATTTTGTTCTTTGCCAAATCAAGCTTTTAATAGCCTATTTTGGGACTTCTAATTCAATTCCAAGTTTTGAAACCACATGGTAATTTTAAAATTTAAATCTTCCTCTGTTTTTTTTAACTTTATATTTTATTTATTTTTGTGGCTTCACCACTCAATTTTCTTTATTATAATATTGATGTTTCATTGCCCAAAATGTATCCAATTTTCCAATGTATTCTGTTTGTCTTGTAATTAATTTTGCTATGCTCTGTATGGTTATTAATCATTTGAAATTATTATTTATTACTGTTTCACACACAATAATTAAGTATTTTGTCCAAACAAGTTTTTTCTATTTGTTTTTAAAAAGGATGTAATAAGGAGAAATTTTGGAAATTATCATGGAGTAATTTGAACCAATATCTAATAATGGACATGCTGAAACAAACTTAAACAGGGCCAAACAAATATGTAACTACAAATTCGAGTCAATATAATCATCATTTTCCAGTAGGATTTTCATTTTTTACAACGTTCAACAATGATTCTTCTAATTGCCAAAATATTAAATTATAACTTAATAATAATTTATTAATTACAAAGTTATTTAATTATAACTTTGAAAGTACAATAATGTGAGCTCACAAGTGAATGAACTTTTCAAAATTATTTCATGAATATTTGATTTTTACATAAATTCTTCTCAAAATCTTATTATGTACAATTTTGTTTATTAAGATTATATTTTTTTGAATGGCTTTGTCATAAGTCTATATCTTTTTAATTTGATAAACCTAAGCTTCCTCCAATTTAGCTTACTGTGTGATTTGCTGCCTTTTGGGCTTCAGTAATTGCTTCCTATGAACCATTACCTTTATTAAAATAAAGGTATAGGTTACATACTAAGCACCTCTAAACAGCCAATTGGTGAAGCATTATCTAAAAACTGTGAAAAGTTCCCAGTTATCCTCAGTATTAACTGTAAAATCCCAAAAGAAATATACAGACAAGTACTCAGTAAGGATCAGCAATATTCACTTGATTGCAATAATAAATCAAGGATTTGTGAAGATTTGGATGCTAGAGATCCAGGACACTTATCTCTTTCTAGGTGGTTGACAGAAATGGTGGTAAGGGAGAAGGTCCACTACTCCTTTTTACACATCAAGGGACTCTCTTTTGATGCTGAGGTGAAGGAAATCAGGGATACCATCTCAGCATTAGCTAATTGCAATGCACAGGAAGTGATTGTAACAAACCTACATTCTGCCTTTGGAGAGACCCAGAAAGCAACTGTGAAAATGCCAACCATCATCCTCAAAAAACTACTTCACACCAATGACAGGGTTTGAATTGGCTGGACATGGTGCAAAATACTACAGAGGACTCCATTAAAGAGGTGCTACAAATGTTGGCAGGTGGATCACCTTGCAGACCAGTGCACCAGACAGGACTGGCGCTCCAATTGTTTCAACTGTAGGGAAGTAGGACATATTGCAAATTCCTGCTAAAAATGTGCAGATGCCTTGGCTGTGGAGAGCTGGAACACCAGGCAAAAAGCTTTAAAGTTTATGCATGAGGGTCCTACAACTAAATACCAATAGAAGGGGGGCCTTACATGATCTTTGTATAGCTCTTGCAAATCAGAGAAATGCAGACTTTCTACTAGTGTCAGAACCAAACAAAGCCACTGTTCTATCTGCCACATGGTTCACTGACAACAACTGTGATTCAGCCATCTTCCAGTGCAGTAGCTCCATGATGGTCCTCCAAGTACACAAGGGCAATGGATAGGTCTGCCTAGAATTCAACAATCTTCTACTGATACATATCTCCAAACATCTCAATCCCTGCCTTCACTGATGTACTCAATGGCCTTGGCACAATGATCCTTGGGACCCAAAATCAAATTCTTGTTGGAGGTGATCTCAATGCAAAAAGCCCACAATGGGGCTGCATACAAGAGGATGAACAGGGAATGCTTCTACTTGAGATGATAGAGTCCTGCAATCTTGAATGTGAGTTTGACACCAAACTTTGAGTGAGGACTATCAGCATCAATACTTGATGTTACATTTGCTACAGCCAGACTCCACCAACAACTGAAAAAATGGCATGTACTAAATGAGGAAGTACATAGTGACCATGCCTGCATATTAAGCCATGTATTGACAGTGTGGGGCATGTGCCGCAAATGCCTCAAGGTACAGTCTGTTGATGCAAAGAAGAGTATCCAGTATCCAGCTTGGTCAATATTGGTTCAAACATTATTGATCTGGTCTCAATTATAGGAAACATTTCAATCATCAATTTAAGACCAAATCAATAATGTTTGAACCAATATTGACCAAGCTAGAGACTGGAGTAAGACTCTTCTTTGTGTGAACAGACCTTTGCGTGTACCTTGAGGCATTTGCAGCACATGCCTTACACTATCAATATGTGGCTTTGATAGAGATAGATGAGGCCACACAACAACATCAACCTCCCCAACATAGAAAGGTCAACATCTTGAAACTGAAGCTTGCAGTTGTGCAAGTCATGCATGAAGTCACAGATGATACTGATGCAAGCAAACTAACAGAACTTCTGGCCACCACAACACAAGAGTGCACAAGACACTCCCACTCAGGTTAGCATACAGTCTAACATGTGAATTGAAACTATTCAATTCAAAGTGTGTGCAGAACAAGAAAGAAAAGATCATGGCAAATTAAAAAGAAAAGATGTGTCTTATCAATGCAGTATTTGTAAAGTTGAATTTTGTGGAACCATGTTTCAAACTTTTCCATTCAAAACGTAAATAATTGATGTAAATATGTATAATATGATTCAAAATATCTTTTTCTTTCTCAGTGTGTAGCCAGGATTCGATTTTGGGGGTCCAAAGCCAATGAGGGGGGGGGGGGGGTTTGGGGGGACCGGTTTGGGATATCTGTTGTCTTAGTGTTGCTCCATGTTTTTTCTCAAAATATAGTATGGGGTATCTGCTGTTTCAGTGTTGCTCTCATTATTCCTCAGTGTGATGGTGCTTTTCCTCAGATGTCCCACAGCTGTTTTTGAATTATAAAGCAGTTTTTCATTCTGCTTTATGCAAGGAGGTTAGGTTTTATGATGAATCTTGTTGTGAACCATACAGTTTCTTGTCCAGAGCACGTTATTTCATCAATTGAGCAATTAGTTGATTATGTTTTCTTTTAGAACATTGAGAATAATGAGAAATTGTAAAAAATTGACAGATGGAACAAAAATGAAACTTATGAAAGGTAAGTTCATTGATCAAAGTTCTACTTCTTGTCGATGTTACAAAAACTTTACTTAACCTAGCATACACTGTTGATGACATAAACCAATTTGATAGGTACTAATTAAAATTAAACTTTTTTCAAGTTCTATATAGGCTAATATTATTGACGTATATATGTGTATGGCTTATTTGTGGGGAGTTCCAAAGAAGTTCCACAGCCAACATAGTACAAAGTTCAATATTGCTCATGGTTTTCCTTATTATATTCACTTTGATTGAAACCTTTATAAAGTTTATGATTTTACAAAATCGAAAACACGAAATAAAAACACTAATATTATGAAACCTTATTATGTATGGCAACACAAAAAAATGTTACATTCCACCAACAAATTTTAACTCATTACAGTACACTACTGGAGCAGATTAGGCTATTATTATGGCCTCTACTACTCACGTTATCAACCGTACAGTACTGTTCCATTTTTAAAAATTTCTGAATTAAAGAGTACAACTTTTATTTTATTTTTCAGATGGTGAAATCAGACCTGGAGAGTCAAAACAATATGATGGTGACAATTCTACTGGAACCCTGATTACAAGACCTATACAAACTGAACAACTCCATACTTTTCCAATTGGTAAGCAGTGGATGAATATTTTTGTATTGATGCTTTTAATTCTATGTAATAAATAGAAGACACTCTTAATACTCTAATGACCAAACAAAATTTCATACACATATGGTACTAAAAGCAGACTATATGGTCTCTACTGGTCACATTATCAACAATAGCCTACTGTTCCATCTATCTAATAAATTAAAGAGTTTTAATCTCATTCAATTTACAGAAGATGAAATCAGACCTGGAGGGTCAACACAACATGATGGTGACAATACTACCAAAATCCTGATTACAAGACCTATACAAAGTGAATTCATCCAGAGTGAACCAGACAACTTGACTGAACAACTCCACGTTTCCAATTGGTAAGCAGAGGATAAATATTATTGTATTGTTACTTTCAAGTCAATGTTATAAATGGGAAACACTCTTAATACTGTATTCACCTAACAATGTTTTCATTCATTATGTTTCATGCTATGCTACTTGAATTATCTTTATCCAGCTCTGATAAATTACTAGTAGGAATTTGCTATCGCCCTCCAAAAATAGGTCATTTCACTGATTTCGAAAATGCTTCATGCCTTTCTACACTCGTATTCTAGTTATGGGGGACATGAACACTGATTTGACCATGACTAATCGCAATTTCGACTTCTATCAACTGACTACAATTTTTCAATGTCTTAACTTGACTATTCTTCCACTTGACCTAACTCACCATACAAATGAATCAGATATTTTTATTGACCTACTCATTACTAGCGACCCAAATGAAGTTGTAGAAACAGGCCAAATCTCTGCCCCAGCCATTTCTGGACACGATGATCTATTGTGTACTTTCTCATAAATCATCCAAACCAGATCAGAAATTTACCACTTATAGGGACTTCAAACACTTTGACAATAATGCTTTTCTGACTGACTTAGCTTTGACTCCCTGGCATCAAATTAAGGCATTGCCTTCAGTTGATAACATGGTTGACACATTCGAAAATTGGACTCTTGACCTATACAACAAGCACGCACCTTTTGTGACAAGGAGGATAAACAGAAAACGACGGGTACCTTGGATGACTGACGACATCTTAAGAATGATGGGACAAAGAGATAAAGCTCATAGGAAATTTAAAAGGACATTTGACTTGAATAGTTTAATTGAATACCGACGTTTGAGAAATAAAGTGAAGCAGGAATTACGAAATTCAAAAATAAGATACCATAATTAATTCATGACTGACAATAGACTAGACTCTAAATTGTTGTGGCGAGGAATAAAGGAATTTGGCTTGGGTAAGCAAAAGTCCAAAACAGAGATTGACTTACCACTGGATAATATAAATGACTATTTCATCTCACACTCAACTCAACGTGACGAAACTATCATCAGTGATCACATCAATGTTTTGAAAGATCAAGTAGCTAACTCAAATATTCAGCCTGCAAATCAATTTCATTTCAAACCCATTTCAGAACAAGATGCTCTCGAAGCAATTCAACTCATGCATATTAATGCTACTGGGGCTGACAAAATCTCTATCAAATTTATAAAGAAAATGCTATTTGTAGTTCTTCCAATTATCACTTCAATATTCAACAAGTCTCTTGAATCAGGCCAATTCCCTGAAAATTGGAAGTTTGCTCTAGTTCGTCCTTTAAATAAAGTTCACACACTCAATAAGGTTGAAGATCTTAGACCAATTAGTATTCTACCTGCCCTTTCTAAAGTACTTGAAAGACTTGTCCACAGTCAAGTCGTAGCATTTCTCGAACAGAATAACAAATTACATAACTTCCAATCTGGGTTTTGAAAATCTCACTCAACCAAAACAGCTCTTCTGCATGTAACTGACGATATTAGGCTAGCCATGGATCATAGGAAATGTACTATACTAACCCTGTTCGATTTTTCTAAAGCATTTGACACTGTAGACCATGACATTCTCCTTAGTAAGTTAGCTATTCTAGGGTTTAGTAATCAAACACTAGATTGGTTTAATTCCTACCTTAAAAATCAAAAACAATGTGTTTCCGTTGGTGATAATAGATCAAATTGGAAAAATGTTATACATGGTGTCCCACAAGGTTCTATTTTAGGTCCCCTCTTATTTACTCTTTATGCAAATGACCTTCCTTCAGTTATAAAGTTTTCTAAATTTCATACCTATGCCGATGACCTTCAAATATATGCTAGTTGTCCCATCTCAAAAATCAACGAAACAGTCGACAAAATCAATCAAGATGTAAACTTCATATTTGAATGGACTAAGAAAAATGGCCTGAAATTGAATCCTAATAAAACGCAGCCAGTAATCATTGGCTACTCTTGCCTAGTTAACAATATTGACATGAACACAATCCAAAAAATCTCAATTAATGGTAATGAAATCCCCTACTGTAGCTCTGTTAAAAACTTAGGTATAATCATGGATAAAAATTTAGACTGGTCAGAACAGGTGAATAAATCATGTACGAAAGGTTTTTTCAGCTATGCACCCATTGAAGAAATTACAAGATATCCTTTCTAGGAATATTTGATTTTTGCTAGTTCAATCACTAATATTCCCGCACTTGACGAATTGCAACTCTGTTCTGAATTATATGCAAGTAACACTTAATAATAAATTACAACGTTGTCAAAACTATTGCTTAAGATTTGTTCACTCTCTCCAACGCCATGAACGAATCACCCAAGCCCATATCTCAAGTTCAACTTTAAAGCTTCCAGATCAGAGAAATTTTCGAATAATCAAACTTGTTAGAGATATATTACAATATGGTAGACCTTATTACTTTAAAGATGGTTTCAAATTTGTCTCTGAAGGTAGAAGAATATACGTGTCTCATACTAGAACCGGGAAAATACTTTTGAGGATTCCAAATCACCGGACCACCATCTATACTAAGTAATTTCTAGTTACAGGCTGTCGAGCATGGAATGCACTCCCTGATTCTATTAGATCAATTGAGAGTCGAGCAAGCTTCATCTCAAAACTTAGAAAATATATTTTAGAAGATGATCAAAAACGCTCAACCCTAGAGCAACAGCATGACTACCCTTCATCATTCATTTCATCCTTCACCCATTCAACATACTTGTACATAAATTCATTTCATCACCAGTAGTAATTTTACATCCATTTAACACCCACTAATCATTGCTCTTAGTTATTAATTTAACGTGTGAATAAGCTTTATTTATTCATTCATTACATTTTTATTATTATTCATCATAATATTATCTATTACTTCATCGATCATTTTTCAATCACTTAGATCTAGTTTTGAACTACAACTGGACATTTTTTATTTTTTTTAGTAATAGTGTAATAGTACGAATTTCACAGGCCAAGTGTTAATGGAAAGGATATACTTATCCTTTCCCAAGAATGGACATTTTTATGTCCAAGCTTCGCCTTTTCATTTTGATATTCTAATTCACAACAAGTAAGATTGCAAGAAAGTAGCATATTGTTTGGATAATAATTGTTCTATGATTTTTGCATTCACATGTAACCTCTCTCATTGAATAGATTATAGAATAACCCGTAAAAATTGTAGTGTAAATTATCGAAATTAGTGTGTAACTTGTAAAAGTAATAGAATTATTGGTTTTAATAATAACTCTTGTAATCTAGAAACTAAGCATAAATATTTTGTTGCTATCTAAATGAATAAAGAAATCTAATCTAATTCACATACTGAAGCACATTATGTGTCCTTAACTCACATTATCAACAGTACAGTTCCATCTAACTACTGATTTAAAAGAGTATCCTTCTCATTCTATTTTTCAGATGGTGAAATAAGTCCTGTAGTGTCAATGCAACATGATGGTGATAATAATTCTACCGAAACCCTGATCACAAGACCTATACAAATTGAATTAATGCAGAGTGAACCAGACAACTTGACTGAACAACTCCACACGTTTCAAATTGGTAAGCAGTGGATAAATATTGTTACTATAAAAATTAAAATTTAGTTACCACTAAAAATTAGTGGTAAGTATTGTTACTTTTGAGCCAATGTTATAAATGGGAAACACTCTTAATACTGTATTCACCTAACAATGTTTCATTCACATACTGAAGCAGATTATGTGTCCTTAACTCACATAAGTCACATTATCAACAGTACTGTTCCATCCAACTACTGAATTAAAAGAGTATCCTTCTCATTCTATTTTTCAGATGGTGAAATAAGTCCCGTAGTGTCAACACAACATGATGGTGACAATTCTACTGAAACCAGAATCACGAGACCTGTCCTTGACCATGACTACAGTATGAGAAGTTCTGACCTAGAGAACTTTGATAGTACAGTCTACTACTCAGATTTTCATGACAGTGATAAAGATCCCGAGTTTTTCCCAGACTCAGATTCTGATTCAAATTACAGCGTTGAAAATCCATTGCCTTTTCAATTGGATTCTGAACAAACAGATCAGAATGTAATAATTGAAAATGTTGATTCTGAGAAAACAGATCAGAATCCAATTGAAAAGGCAATTGACTCTGGTAAGCAGTTGACTCGAAAGCGTGTTAGAAATGAAGACAACTGGGCACGTAATTTGAAGAAAAAGAAAGTCAACACTGGTGCATGTTATGTATCAAGACTAGGTAAACTCCATGAAGAAAAAAACTAGGTCTACCATGTACTGAAAAATCTATTTTCAAGTGTAATTTGAAATTCTCCAATGCTTTGAGAAGGGAAATGTTTGATAAATTTTATAAACTTGGTGACATTACTCGAAAAAGAGACTACATTTCAAAACTCATTATTTTCAACAATGATGATGTACGCTCAAAAACCGCTCGTAAATGCAATGCAATGTTCCACTTTGAAATTGATAATGAGAGAGTGCGTGTTTGTAAAAGAATGTTTCGATCAACATTTGCTATTTCAAATAATTTCATATCTACTGTTTTGAAAAAAAGTGATGCAAATGGTTTCACAGGAGAAGATTGCAGGGGAAAGCATGGGAAACAAACAAAAGACATTGATTGAATCAGTATTCAAACACATCAATAGTTTCCCTCGCATTGAGTCCCACTATTGCAGGGCAAGAACCAAGAAGGAGTACTTGGAGGGTAGATTGAACTTTTCAATGATGTACTGCCTTTATGTAGAAGAGAACAAAACAAAAGGCTTGAAATATGTCAAAAAGCACTTGTATGAATCTATTTTAATACAAAATTTAATATCAGTTTTTTAAACCAAAGAAATATTTGTGTGGAAAATGTGAGGAGTTCAAACTAATGAGTGAGGAAGATAAGATGGAAAAGAGAAGATCTCCAGAAGAGAAGCATCGAGAAGAAGTTACACTGTCAAGACTTGAAAAAGATAAAGATAAAGGAATGTACAAATAATGAAGATCATCTGTTGGCAGTATATGACTTACAGGCAGTATTTCAGTTACCACAGGGGAAAGCATCCCTATTTTACAACAAATCCAAATTGAATGCTTATAACTTCACTATAGCCGATATTTCAAAGAAAGATAGTTCCAAAAGAAATGGTCATTGTTATTTATGGCATAAGGGCATTGCTAACCGTGGTGGTGTAGAAATTGCAAGCTGTGTTTACGAATTCATAGAAGAGAACTGTAGAAATAAAAGGAGATTAATATTCTACAGTGATAATACTGTTTCACAAAATAAAAATAGGTATATCTTTGCAATGTACCTATTTTGTATTCGAACAATGCAAATTGAAACCATAACTCATAAGTACCTGATTGTCGGCCACACTGAGAATGAAGCAGACAACATCCATTCGTGTATTGAGAGAGAAAAGCAAAGAGTTTTGAAGAGTGGGCCCATTTTCATTCCCAGTGAAGTATCAATGCTTGTCAAGACTTCCAGAAAGACAGGGGAACCCTATCATGTAAAAGAAATGGAAACCTCGGACTTTTATGACTGGAAGAAGATGTCCGAAGATCTTGGTAAAAACTTTTCTATCAACACAGATGATGAATGTTCCTGGAATGATGTGAAAATAGTTGAAGTGAGGAAAAGTAATGAATATTCTCTTTTTTATAAATCATCTTATAAAGATGAGAGTTTCAAAGAAATTGACTTAAAAAGAAAAACAAGGAGAAGCACAAAGGAGATTGTTCTGCAAAAAGCTTACTCCGAAGCACCTGCTATAACAGAAAATTAAAAAAAAGATTCAACTTAATTGTGTTCGGCTAATCTCATTCCTAGAGCACATCATCAATTCTTCTTCAATTTGAAAAGCACAAAGAAAGTCTTACCATCTGCCAACAGTGTGATGAAACATAGGTAATGAAAAAGACAAAGACGTAATAATAATAAAAGATAGATTTATAAAGATTTATTTTATTTGAAGTAATAATTATTGTAATAAATTTGAAATATTAACTGAAGTAAACGAATTAATATCAAGATTGAATCAGAACTTATCACCATGGTAACCAGTCATAATTTAGGGATATGACAGAGAATGAGTGTTGTAAACAGAAATAAAAATAATATAATTTTTTACATTGGCTTCATTATTATAATTATTTCACCCTTAAATTACCAGTAACTTACTCACTGAGGCCCAAATTGTCCTGAATAAGCTAGTATTGTATTTCATTTTTCTGAGACATGCTCTTAGAAATGTTGAAATTTTTAGTGTTACAGTGAGACATCCCTGTCAAGCCTAACTATTTGATTTTTGATACATATAATTAATGCTAGAATTGGAAAATTAGTTGAAATTCTATTCCAGAAACTATCAGACAGCATATAGGTATTTTTTCCAGTCTCAGTTAGGGTATTCTTGAGAAGTAATAAGTGATCATCTGAAGTGAAAAACTTTAATTGCTGATTTCCGAAAGTTTTATGTTTTGAAGATGTCTCACTGTTGCTCTGGGGTAGCGAGTCTTATGAACACTCTATGTGGCCTGTGTCAATTTCAGATACAATGAGAGTTGAGTCTATGAGAGATTGTATCAATGAGGGATGCCCTCGTCTCTCATTTAGGGGGGGGAGTCGGACCCCCTGGCTACGCTACTGCTTTATGCACTTCAACCATTCCAACCCCCAGTAATGAGCTTTTTTAACACCACTTGATCAGTTCAGGGGGCATTTTCAGGGCATTTTTAACACCACTTGATCAGTTCAGGGGGCATTTTCAGGCCATTTTTCAAGAGGAAGTTGAAATACAGATGCGGGCTTTATGCATTTCAACTCTAAACAATCTGCACTTTTTGGACACCACTTGGTCAGTTGACAAAGAAGTAATAAAGTTGACAAAAGTTTGCTCCAAGTGAGAAAACTGAGTTGGCGGTGGAAGTTGGACCCCCTCTAGCCATGCTACTGGAACTCATTTTCATAGAAATTTTTTCATTATTCTTAAGTAGGGAATCAGCCTGAGAAGTTCAGGGAACATTACTGTTATGAACACTCTGTGTGGACTGCATCAATTTCTTAGTCGTCTCTCATTGAGAGGAACAGAGTTCAAACATGAAGGTTTGCCCAACATTTCGGGGGGGGGGGATGTTAATAATCAGAGTAATAACCGGATGTTAATAATCAGAGAAATGTCTGAGTTGACAGGAATTGACAAGTAAAAAGACAGATTCTTCATGAAAGTTTCAACATGAACAAAGTGTGTACAAATATGGTTCTGAAGTGTGCCACAATTGAACAGAAGGAACGCTGAATAATGATTTGTTCTTACGTCCTAGGAAACATTGAACATGATCCCACCTCTTGACAAAATTTTATTACTTGAGATGAAACATGGTGGTTTACTTGATCAACCATTATCTAGTTCAACTTTTTCTTACAGGGTCCCACTACCCCCAATCAGAGGGTGGTTCTCCTTATTTTACCTCGACTTACCAGCTTGTTTACCATTGTTTAAACAAGCAATGTAAACATAAGTATGTTAGTATTCTTTGTTAGTATGTTAGTATTCTTTTCAATTTCTTTTTTATACATTCCACTAGGTGTCTGCACTTGGAATGCTACACATTCTATAACATTTTTCATTGTATTTCCCTCATTATAATTCCCATTTTACTTCCTGTAAATACTCTTGTTATCAAACGAAAAAGATTTAATTATTGTAAACTAGATTAGTTGCAGCAATCAGGTCTATCAGGTACAACTATTTCGTAGAATTATTCTGATCATACCTTACCCTATTTATTGTTTTATGATCCTCGAGTCATAGATCGAAGATTAATTGAATCTTGCTTGGTTTAATACTAAACAAAAAATAAAAAATTCAGGAATGCTAATTTTCCATGAATCATTTCAGCATTCACCCATAAATCAAGTTCTTCATTATCAATAATCTAAAATTTTTGATTATAAATTACAATTGGATCAGACTACTATTTTTTATGCATTGAACAAAACTCAATAAAGAAAAAATTATCATATTTGGCAACAGACTCATATTCTATAAATTTTCAGTTAACGCATTCATGATTTTTTAATTGATTTCTAGCACTTTAAATAATGTGTTAGTAAAGAACTGTACAAGTAATATTTAAATAGAATAAAGAATGGGTGATGAATAACAAGTTTTTCACAAGGAAATGAACAGTGGAGTTGTTCAGTTTTTAATAAATAATTAATTATGGAAGCCATGCCAAGCGCCTAGTGTAGCCCACCAATGATGTTATTTATGTCTGTGGAGTATATCTTTCTCTTCATTGCCTGTTCAACTGATAATTGAATCAGACCACTCTAACAAAGGACCTACTCTGCTAGGTTATTTTCTGATTGCCAAAAACATTGGAACAATACTGTCCTGCAACCAATGCCAACAAATTTATACAAAGGTGAGCAAAGATGAATTGCAAGCCTTTCGAATCTATAATCTGATATCTGGATGTGCTCAGGGCCAATTCAGTTGACCGTCTTGCAAACTATGTACAAAAATAACGATTTAAAAAACTTTTATGAGTAGGCCTACATGATCATAGAATATAGCAAAGCAACAGATTTTTGTGTAAAGAACAATAACAGAAATAATGAGGGCCATGTCTCACAAGAATGTACAGCTTGTTCATCTAAAGAAAAACAAGAGTGATCAGGGATTATAGATTCACCAATTCCCGATTTACAATGTCTCAAATATTGGAAAATAATTAGCTGCTGTAAACAATGGGCACAGATATGTTATAGGGTATGATCTTAACTTGCAAACTTGCGCAAATAATCTAGTAGTGCATGCTTACATGTAGAAATAAATTGTAAAGAGGCACGTTGTGATGTGCCCAAAGCAAATAAAACTAATTCTTTATTAGGCCTATAGATTCTATTCTCTCTGGGCATGTCACAACGTTATTTCTACACCTCATTCCAGAGTTTGATTCCACCTGCAAGCTTGCCTACCAGCTTATTCGCGCAAGCTAGCATTCTAAGTGATCATACCTTGAACAGCATTAGTAGAAAAAATTCCAATTTGAATTTTTCGAAATAAAATATTTTATGTTTTATCAAAACATTTTCTTTCAAATAATGTTACTTTGTCTAATAATTTTTTTTGTATTATACACACTAGATAATAAACTAATTCACAGATAGAGACTAATTTAAATGTAATCAAAGTTGCAGTTTTTATATGTAAAATTTACGACTCATGGGCCAACAGATAGAAAATGAATTTATATGAATTTTCACATTAATTTATGAAAACTATCAAGTTAATAATATGAAAACTATAAAAGAAAAATAGAATCAAGACGAAAAAATAAAAAATTCCAGGCTGTTCGACGAGTTTATCATCATCTACATTGTGCAAGCGTCGAATTATGCTATTGGCTCTAAATTTGTGCAATTTTTTCCTCGACTGCAGCAAAATACGAAAGCTGCTTGAATACCCTAATAGAATTGAAAAAGTGATTTGAAGATAGGAATGATATGTTTATCACATTGTTCGAATACAACATAAGATTATACCTACACTACACTAAACTATTATGTTCATTGCACTGCCACTCTAAAACACCACAGGAACACTTTTTATTGGCTTCTGCTATCCTATAAACGTGTACTGTATGCAAGGCATTGTCAAACTTACAACTCACGTGAAGATCCTGAATAAGAAATGTGTAGAATTGATTACCATAGCGCTCTCTCAAATATACTGATCGTGGATCTTCCCTCAGTATGCTGTTGACTATTTCTCGTGTGGTGCAGTTCAATTTCTCTTCTGCTTGCTCGCTGAACGTCGTTCAGTTGTGCGACTGGAGGATCCGTTATCCACGAAGGTACTCGCACCTACAACAAAACAATTCAGAAATATACTTATTGTATATACTTTTCCTGTATTGCACACTGTTGAAAAAAAGGAAATTAATTCAAATTGTGTCATTTTACTTACTCACCGGATACTTTGCAAGTTACAGTTACATAATTATTATAATTTAACATATATAATTCAACATATTATCCTCTGGTATAGATAGACTTTTGGCCAACGTACCCTACAGTGCTATCATGGTTATCAGCAACGTTAGTTGAACATTCAAAATTACATGTAGAAACACTTGAAATATGAGTTTAAAACACGAGAGAGGATGGCCTGGAGTTAAATGAGAGATCAAAACGTTTTCCATCAACTATGGCAACTTATTTCAACATGTCTTCAAGTGAAAAAAATAGTCCCAATACAAAAAAATATTTAAAAAAATAACTTCAATTGGTCAAATTAGGTTAGCTTATTCTGTTCCTTTCACAAAATCATGAATGGAATTGGACAAAGATTAGACTAAGAAAGCTAATCAACACAGGAAAATCTCTTAGAAATTGTAATTGTTTTTGTATTGTAATTTTTGTTATTATAGTTTTTGAATAAATTTGAATTGAAAATAAAAAAAACATTAAAATAACTTTTTTGGTAATAGGATTGTCTCTTTACTCTTGATTGCTTTGAATTCCTTGCAATGATAAAAAAGACTGGCAGACGAAGAGAACCTATCTGTATATCCCACATGATTCACGTCATTCAATCTGAATCTAATGAGAGGTAACCAAAAGTATAATTGGATTGAACCAAGTATTATTCAAAAGTGCGACACACAATGGTTACATTCACAATGTGATAACACATTCTCTGAAGGAGCTACAATGATCAATTGAGAACATTGTGTCTTTCCATATAATAAATGTTTTTCAAGTCACTGACACCACTCCTATGGGTTTATAGTAACTTATTAATCCAGGGGTTTTTAATCAATATAATTATTATCATCCCATTCATTATAATGGCTAATGATATTAAAATGAATTTGTAACCTTTGAAACTAAGGTTCATTAGAATATTATTGGTTCACCGCTAATTATTTCATAGCATACAAATATTCAGTTAGCCTACTAGCATACCGTACAAAATATGAAAACTTGATGATAGTTATAGTTTTTCAAATTCCATCCAAATTTCGATGGAGCACAACTTTGTTGTCTGTGTTTTAACCCTACATTGTAATTATTCATCTACAGAATAAATAAATGAATAAAAATAAATAAATTTCTTGATTTATATCTCAGATGAGTTCCAAGTTCCATGAAACAGGCCCCAGATTGAAATAAATAGCGTGATCTAGACTAGAACTTACAACGGGAGGGAGGTGATGAGGTGTCCAGACTAGGAGGCAAAGGCGTTGTCTGCTCGCACTCCTCGCCATCGGGAGCCTCCCTCTCCCCTCGGTGCGGTGATGGGGGGGATTCAACCAACGCCGCGTCTCCGCAGCCGGTGCTCGACCTCATCAAATACATCGGGTTGTCGTAGTATGGTATGTAAGGCTTTAGATCCAACACTGGTGTGCCGTCAACCATATCGACTCGAAAAGTAGATACACCGGCCTGTGAAAGAATTGAATTTGTTACATCGAAATGATGAAAACACGAATATTTTGTCTGTCACACTGATTTTTATAAAATATGGAAATTGCCGGAAAAATATTGTAATTCTCAGATGGATATTGGGTACTCCACGGTAATATACAATGAAAAGCGATTAAAATCATTCAAATAAAACATAATATTGTATTATTATTACTAAGCGTATGACTTTTAATAGTGATGAGACCCAAGGGTTTTTCCATTTTGCCATAAAATCTGAATTTACCTAGATGGGAACATGGAGAACCATGTATTACTTATGAGTGACCGAAATGTGACCATGGTGAACCTTCCCTTATGGGTAGCTCCCCTGCACGATAGCCATATGTATTATGTATAATGTATTAAGCCTACTTCTAATTAGTGGAATAAACAATTGCACTGTCAGTGAATGGAAAAAATATTGTGTTAGCAAGATAGAGTGTGATATCCCCAGTAAAGCCTTCGCTTCCATCAAGTCACACCGGTAATGCTCCTAGGATGCAATAGAGAAACGGAGTTTTATAGAGCAAAGTACACTGGTCACCCGATTTTTCATTTACGTTGCTCCATACAATCGCGTATTTCTTCCACCTCTGGTGCCAACACGTGCCCACGATTTGTAGAAATGAAACATACCTTATGATTAGCAATAGAGAGCGTAAAAGAATTCAATCAACAGGTGATGTTACATTCAGTAACTGCTAACGATGCACGAGACACTGAGATAAAAATGCAATGAGCAAAGATTATGATAAAAATTGACACAACAATAAGAGTATTATTCTTTTTCTTTGACTCTGCGTTTTTCCCAACTTCACCCTGATGTCTTATCTGAGAAAAGAATGAGGATTTCGATGTCCAAGTTGTAGAAAAGTTGTCTATTTGAATAGTGTTTCGGGGTTTTGCATGAGGAGTCAACATTATTAGTCACTGAACTAGATATTCCATTCACAGCGCGCAATGACAATAATAAAAATTATATGGGATAAAAAATTGTAATAGTTCAATTTCCATTAATCAATAAATTATTGTATGAAGCTCACCTTCAATACGGTTGATATGGACCAAGGATAAGCCAATCGGACAAGGCCGGTGGGGGGACCTTGTACTGAACACCCCTGTGCGAGCTCCATCCAGTCGTGGTGGTGAAACTTTGGCTTTTACATGATTCGAATCATTTCTATGAAAATGATAAAGAATCCTGAAATGCAATCAAATGACAGAGGTTCAACTGAATTGATAAAAAAACTAAACAAGTTTACTTTTAAAGCCACTGACAATCAAAATTATTCCAAAGTTGATGAAGATGGTTGTCTGATCGTTGTTGATTTCAAACGCTGATGTTGTCCCAAATAGTCTGTGTAACTGTTCTGGAGCAGCTGACTAGAGGAATTTGCAAATATACTCTAGTCAGCTGGTCTTGACGTACAAGAAACAGCCAAAACAGCTTAATTTTTGGTATAATCTCTGGCTTAAATCAAAATTGTCTCGAATTATTGTAACAACAGTGTAAAAATCAAGTTAGTTAAGAGTAAGATGGTTTCTTTTAAGACAGGAGACTGATGGAGATCATTGAATCCAAAATAGTTGATCAAATTTATTTATATTGCAGAGCATAAAAACTGTAGATGCTATAAATGTTGGATGAGGGTTTGCCCAGCCCAGTCTAACTTAAAGCAATAATACACTGGAAAACACCTCAACACACACAATCTGAATACTGTGTAATGTACAAGAGCTGTACATGAATAACTTCCTCTCATTTTTCCGTGTAAAATGAAAATCAATATAAAATTTCCCTTAAATCATAAAAAAGCTTGATTTCTGCTCGATTTTTCTACATAACATTGTATAACTTTTTATATAACTAACCTAATCATCATTTTGAACAATGTAATTCAGTAGGAGGGTGATTCGTTTAAACATTTTAGAGAATTCTGGACATTTTCAAACATTCCACCGTTAACACTTTCAAACGTTTTGTAACTTCGTTTTTGCCATTGTCGTCCGTCTGAAATCTAAATACTGATGAATTCTTTACTATGTTGAGGGTTATAATACATGAAATTCACTACAAGGTGGAACCGAGAGAAGAATCGCAAGAATAATGCACACCCACAGGTTCCATGGCAAACCAAAGTTTCTTCAAACCGCGTTCAGATGGTCTGTGGTATCTCTCATCCCTCCTACTGTCCTGATTTGGCACCCTGTTACTCTAATCTCCGCCCAAGATTGAAAATATCGACGCATCGGACTTAAATTCCAGACGGTTAATGAATTCGAAAACAAATTTTGTTGTAGGCGGGTAACCAAATTGGCGGTGGAGGTTTAGAAGAGGTCCTACAAAAATGAATAATGTTCCTACTTGAATGTAGTTATCGAAATGGCAATTATATAGAAAATAAGAAGAGACACCAGGCTTTTCGATATGTAGTATGGGTTTTTTACAGGCTATTCACAGCATTATTGTTTTACACTTGAAAACTATGTGGGAAACTTATTTCCTTACAAAATGTAAGGCTATGTTGTCCTTGGTGTTTTATTGGTCCCACCTAATCCAATGCTTGAGCCATCCAATTTCTGTCTGGGTGTGAAACCACCCCAAGTTGTTATATCCAATTTGTTTTTATCCGGTGCTAGCTTACCACATATGGGAAAATCCGTCAAGTCCTTCCAGCGAGTGTTCGGGGTTTTGAAAACTGTTGTTGTTGATAGTAACCTTTCCTTGCATCTGTACGCAAATCACTGATTGACGTGGAACAGCTCTTTCTGAGAGAAATCAGAGCTTATTACGCCGATTGGTCGTAGTTCAATGTCATGACTTTCAGTTTCATTTTGATCATTGCTCGAGGAAGCTTGTTCGATTCCATTTCTGGCGCTTGCACCTTCGCAGTTACCACACTTCCATGAAGTAAGCAGGTGATGAATCCATTTCAATTCTTTTGACTTGAAAAGTCAATGATTTGAGTTGTTGCCTGGAAAAAATTAAAATTACTCATGATTAAGTTATTGAATACAATTATAATTTAGAAGGCAGGTAAAAACTAATAAACATTTTTAGGCAGTCGGGTCTGATATCCTAATCATCTCTTCCAAAGACATCAGACAAGCGACCAATGCATTGATCCCGTGATACCATGCCATACCAAACAAGCCATCTAACAAAGCTGTTGAGAATATAATTTATTATGCAGTAATGACACACAGAGGCAACTCAGTTGAGCAAGACCGATTCATTTCATATTATATGAATGACTAATAGAATGACATCATTACATAGTAGGTACATTCTACCCACATGATAGCATTGAGTATAGTGACAAAGCATGCATGTTGACTTCGTATTTCTCTCTTCCATGCATTATATTTATGCAATCCTATCCTATAATATTGAGTGAGTAATTTATGTATATACAGGGTGTTTCCGGAGGAATGTGCAATACTTCTCAGGCTGATTCCTTACACCAAGTAGACAAAAAAGTTCCATGGGACCAACCCCCAAAAACGCTTTGTTACCGAGATAACAATGGCGAAAAATTGAAAATTTTCAAAAAATTATTTTATAATTTTTAGAGGCTTTACTGAGGTTCTAAATTAAGCAATTCCTATGTAAAATTAGCTGAGGAGTTCAATGAAACCAGTTTGAAGTCTGTAACTCCAACGGTTATTGAGATAATTGGAAAAATATGATTTAAAAACGACATTTTTCAACAATAAGGGTTATAACTGGATAAGGAATCATAAATTTGTATTTTTTATTAATGGAAGTTGAAGAGAGTCGGATTCTGAAGAAAAAGTTGAATGGCAGCGATTGTGTAAATCTTACCCAAATTTCAGAAATAGCGATCAAAAATTCCGTTAATAGCGTTTCATTGAATTCCTCAGCTAATTTTACATAGGAATTGCTTGTTTTAGAACCTCAGTAGAGCCTCTAATAAATTAGAAAAAGAAATTATTTTTGAAAAATCTCAATTTTCCGCCATTGTTATCTCGGTAACAAAGCGTTTTTGGGGTTGGTTCCATGGAACTTTTTGTCTACTTGGTGTAAGGAATCAGCCTGAAAGTATTGCACATTCCTCCTGAAAACCCTGTATACTTCTGAGGATATCATGATCTTTTCATATATTTGTTGACTTCTAACTAGCGTTAGAAAAACTTTAAAAAATTGTTTTATTCTCATTTTATAAAGATATAACCAAGATTTCAGCAGGTTGCGGGGTAACTTTGGGACAACTGCGGACCGTCAGAAAGTCACCCCTAAGCCCTAAATGATTTTTAAGGGTCACCCACATCCATAATTGGTTTTCCCTCATGAATATAGATACCATCCTGAGGATGAAATAGTTCATCAATCTCTTTAGAACAAATTTCCAGGTTTTTGTGCATGAAATTTTGTATGAACGGTAAAAAATTCACTTTTTCTAATAAATTCATTCAGAGAATGGAAAATGTCATCATTTTTTCAACTGTAGACCTCCAATGTATGAAAATATGCATTTTTCATATATCTTAGAACTACTTTACTGTTTTTAATTGTGATTTGAGAATGACGTTATGCATAAATAAACGTAATAGAACTTCTCACATCTGACTGAGAACCTATGAGAATCTGTTGGAACAGTTGATTCAAAAATTTTTTCAATGCTTTTCAGATGGACCGACTTACCTACTGTACAGTTGGGCCAAAATTTCTTGGCACTATAGAGTTGAGTGTTTACTTCATTAACTAGTAGTTCTGTGAGCAGTAGACCTCACGAAGTCACCCATGGATGGGGCATTATTCATGAAGGGAATACTTAGTTATGTTCAGTTTCATTAATTGCATGCAATTAATAATGAACTCGACAGCTGGTTCAGCATGAATAATTCTATAGTGCGAATTCTCCTATGTTCAGAAGTATAAATGTATAAAAAGTAATATTTTATTATGGAGGTAATTCCTTTTCCTTTCATATTATCCTTAAAATGCAATATTTCAAGAAACCTTACACATAAATCGACACGCAAATTCAAGAGAAACATTCCGGTCAAATTTCATCAGAATCTATTGCCGCGTTTTGTCGTAAATGCGGAACAAACATAAAGAGAAATTCAAAATCGCCGTCTGGACCACTTATGTTCGGTCAAAAACATTGACTTCTACTGCTTTAATCCACTGTCTGATGCGATATTACTGGCCTAATGTTTAAAGAACGGTTCCCGTACTATGCCCCTCGCCAGAGTCAGCTGGTTCAGGCTGATGCCAAGAAATTTTGGCCACAAAGTTGCCACACGAACCACTCCTGATTATGGAGGAGACTTATTAGTTATCGAAGTCAAGAACTGATCAACTTACTGTATTTCATAGTACGGTGGACAAAATTACCTGAACTTTACAAAATTCAAGGATGATTATCTTAAATAACTCATTACACATGATAGAATCATCACAAGTGACAAATTAGCCTACAAAACAACTAGCTTGGCAGAAAACATGTGCGTACTTTTGCTTCACCTTCCGTCCTTCCCACTTACCATAGGCCTAGTCGTGTCTACACGCTGAAACACCGCCACCTTTAAAAACATGACTTGTAATTCAGAAGACTCACAAGATAAGCTAGATAAAATTAAGTTTTTTAAAAATAATTCAATTTTTCCAAACCTCACTTTGTATGATGAGCTTTCCTACACTTCAAAATTATTCTATTCACAGTTTCATCTTTTATTAACTTCAAGTATAGTGAACTCCCTAGCGTAGATTATATTATTTTATCGTGTTGTTTATTATCACTTTCAGCTAATAAAATTGTAACTTAAATAGATCTAAGTTAAATAATACTTTTGAAGCGTGAATGCTCATCATACAAGTGAGATTAGAAAAATTGAATATTTTTTTTAATTGATGATGAACTAGCGACGTCTAATTTTTTTCATCTTGTCATCATAATATATTTATTTAATCGATTGCAATTAAAAATTTGACTGTAGGTAGGGTGGCAGGTAAACTAACCTTTAACAAGTCAAAGAGTCTTGAAAAATGTACCAGTAGGTTGTAATTACTACAATCTGATAGAGTAAATGAATAATTAGAACATTTATGTTGTCAAATATTAGTTTTCAATTAATGAACAACGTATAAGAAAATAATGCAAGAAATGTTCAACTTAACCTACAATAGGAGACGGTAGCTTAATGATTTTCTTTTAGTTTGTAACTTACCTCAGATTGCTGATTTCACTTCTTGCAACCAATAATTGTTCCTGTAGTGAGGGTATACTTTTAGAATCAACTTCACTCATGATTATAGACAGAAATAAACTAATAGAACATAATATCCAGTATTGACAAAGTTCATAAAATCCAACCCAAATCGCCGACAAGATGAAGAAAAAGAAAATAAACAACACGAATTCGAATGACGTCCGCTCCGCCAGGATCGCTAACTTAAATTCACAATGAGGAAAGCATGATTTATACTCCAGCGCGCCAAGCGGAGAACATGAAACTATTGATACCTGTTTTGACATAATCCAAACTTATCATATTCTATCAAAAATTATTCATTCACAATATTTCTGTAATTCTATTGAAGAAGGCTACGATATTCCAGACTACTTCAATAGGTATCCGAGGTGAAAAAAAACAATTATTTCGCCAATTTAGAAGTTTTGATGAGAGGTTTTAATGATATAATGAGGAGAGATCAAGCCAGTAAACCTCTCATAGGACTCTAATAGGACACTATTGTGAGGTGATAACTGATAATAGTATATGTTTGATAAAACTTTACCTTTGTTTTGAAGTAATAGTTTTTTAGACCAAAAATATATTACTAAAAATTCCGTAGTCTATTCATCTATACATAACTTACACCAATTCATTTCTCAAATCTTAAATATTGAAACAATAGGAAAAATCTTCAATTGAAAAAAGAGTCTATATTGTTTATAATAACAGACATTATGGAGACTAACTAGATGTAGGCTACTTTTGATAGCTAGATTTTGAGTCAAGGATAATATTTGATGACACAGTAAGTATATTATTATAATGTAAGATAATATTCAATCATGAAGAACTTCATTATCTCATCTTGTCATCTTCCAAGTTGATCATGAGAGAATGAGCAAAAAAAAACGAATAAGCAAGAAAAAGAAAAGAGCAATCTTTTATTTCAAACTGAAATGTTCAACGTGTTTGTAGTTTGCAGAATATTTTTTTAAATCATTAATAGAGGTAACTTATAAGTTGAATATTTAATGAGAATTAAACATCATTATTGCTTATAAAAACACACTATTTAATAAGACGTTTGCTCCTCATATAAAGGCTGAGTTACTCTTTATGGAGCTGGCAGATATATTATGCCTATTACATATTAAAGTTTAATGTTATAGGTCTACCAGTACGGGCGAATCATAGACAAACACTGCAACAATAATTATCTAAAACGATCGTGATGTAACTCATTCTAGAATCATTTGGAGTAAGTTTAAAATTACAATTAAGTTACTTTTGCTGCTCTACGCTTAACTCATGGTATAACTTAATGTGGGATGTTTATGTAATGAAAATTTTGCTTGATTGATTACACTTTCTCTGTATAATTGCATGCCATGTTGTGTTGGGATATTGTACCTGGAGAAAGTATGGAAGATGCTTCATCCTATATAGAATAATATTAAAATACTTGCTCCAAGAGCACCTACACGTATAGTGTGTTGCTGAGCGATGTTTATGAACAATTAAAAAAAATACTGATCATTCAATCTAAATTCAAATCATCAGTTGCTCAGAATAAGAAATCATGAACAACATTATTATATGGTGTATCACACTATAGGTATCTATATAGGCACAGGATAGATCTGTTCATCGTAGATCTATTCATATATGATAAGGTTGTAGCAGATTTAGAATTATATTTTTTGGAAGAAGAGTAGTATGGAAAAATGAATAAATTTAATAGTATAGTAGTAGTAGTAAAGTGTTAATATATTTCTAAAAATCAATTTATTTGTTAGTTTTCTCTTAATCAAGTGCAAATAGTAGTGATCAACATTGATATGTTACTACGCCCAGCCAAATTGAAGTAAGGTACCGGTACTTGTACTTGTACTATAAAGCCACGTTTGTACCGGAATGTTAATAACATTTGTATGATAATTTATATAATATATTAGTTCACATAATAATAAGTTATTCAAAAAAGTTCGGTCAGCAAAGATGAGCTTCATGAGGAATTCCAGCGACCACTCATGAAAAACCTTTTGCGCAATTTATAATTTCACACAATCATAGAAGAATTGCAATCATCGCCAATCTAATCACTAATACCAAAAACCACCGCCTAGCCTTTATTAGGAAACAGAAGATAAATAAAAATAAAATTGTTAAAAATAATAATTAAAACAGAACAAAACGTAACCAAATAAAAGAGCAAGGGACGAAGGGAATGGATCGAAAGAGGAGCGATAAGTAGAAAATGAATGAAGCAAATGAAACTAAAATGAAAATAAACCATAATAAAAATAGAATGAATATAGAAGAATAAACTGAAATACTAATCAACTGAAATCAAAATAAGCTGAGAAAAGAAGCGTCATATGGCAGATGTTATTGCCTGTCTGCTATGGAGGTTTGTCCCTTCAAGTAGCTATTCGTACTAAATCATGCAGGGATTACTGAGGGTACTATTCTAAACCCCTACCACACTGGGGAAAAACATTCCTGTGTAAACGTGGCATGAGGTAAGGTATAGGGCCTACCTTTAATGAAGAATTCAGGAATTTTTATTGAATTCTGTAGGTACTTACAGAAAGTAACTTCAAATGTCAATTTTTGACCTTTTATATGTCTTTAATATACTCTGTACGGTACCGTATTGTCTATTATCAATGTGATTGTGTTTACTCATTTTATGTATGTCGACGAACACAGAGTTTTTACATACTATTTTTTGTTGTGGGGATGAAGTCTACTTTATCACCACTATGGTTAATCGTATATACCGTATATGCTTGTACTATTTTAATTTTGAGGGGGTTTATCCCCCAGGTTACACTTTTACCAATAAACTTTATCTTCTACAAAAGTTTGACGTGTTGTATGATAAATATGATAAATATCTATTACGGTATATTATCTTACGTTGGGATTCTCGTGACAAGAGAACAAGATGAAAATATTTATAATAGAATAAATCATTATAATAAGTAATCTGTACTTAGGCCTATAAGCAACAACATATTTTTGGAGTACCTAGGTATGCTTAAAAGTTTCACGTGTATACACGACCCGAGAAACCAAACAAAATTATACAACTTATTGTATTCTGGGGAGAATTTGACTCGGTCAATGTACTGGTCAGTCCGAACTAAATGAATGTGGACTATGGTGAGACGGGGGAATTCGCCCTCTCCCCCCGCCCATTCAACTGAAGCTGTCCTGTCATGATGTGCGCCATTCAATTACTAGGCAATTTATTGTGGATGACGTCATTTTGCCCTGTAATCAGGATCAAGGCCCAACCGACGTCTTCGGCGACTTAATGAGCGCACCCCAATTCAATTCGTTTCAATTGAACTGCGCATGCTCAGAACATATATAATACGCGCCTTACTCGCACACACCAGCAGCAATAAAAATACTGTAAGAGGAATACACGAGCCAAAAGTTGGAGTGACTTTGGAGACCTTCAAGGAAATATTTTAATTTTTATTCACTTTTATGGCAGAATCTCATGATGCTTTCACTATGATTGACGAATATTGATTTTTAAAGAGAGAGATTATAATACTTTCGGTCGGTTGATATAATAATAATTTCGCCTTTAGAGGGATGCACAAAATTTTCCTGTCCGGTTGGCGCAGTGGGCTGGGGCATCACAACCTTCAGTCCTCTAGCGCTGCCTGGTGAGGGTTCGAGACCCAGTAGGCATGGCTATTTTTCACCTCATCAATCTCCTTCGCACTCAATATCCATTACCCACGCACAAGCTGAAGCTTATGTGGGCATCATCCGCAATAATTAAAAAACTCGCATTTCGCTCGGCAGGGGGCTATGCCGGGTACGCGACAAAGTGTCTCCCCGACAAAGTGTCTCTCCGACAGCCATTCCCCTTTTAAAGCCAGTTTTTAGGAGACCGGTTGACGGCGACAACTGGTCCCCTTTCCAAGCAGGTTTTAGAAGGTGCTCCGCTGACGCGGATACACTTTGACGGCAGCGCTCCAGGGGAATGGTTGTCGGGCACGGGCCCGACAGCCAGTCTCCTTCTTTCTAGTAGGGGAACAGATGTCGGGTATACACTTTGACGGCAATGCTCTAGGGGTCCCGTTGTCGGTTGCGATCCCGACAAACTGTCCCCTCATAACATCACATGAAATCACAATTCCGGTATGGTCTATTTTAGTGCATTTCATTAAAAAAAATGCACTATTGGTCTTCCCCTAACAATCGAAAATTTATGATGTGATATATTTTTTACACGTTTTCGAGTCCCTAGAACACAAATTTGATGTCCGTTCAAATTCATATATATATATATATATATATATATATATATATATATATATATATATATATATATATATATATATATATGCTTCAGCCGAAATATCCCTGGCTCAAAAATGAAAGTTAAGTCTAGTTTCTAAATGTACAAGTGTACTATTACTATTTTATCCACATTTGATTTTATTTTATTTGATTACTATTTTTATCCACATTGAGAATGGGCTAATGTGCCGAAACATGTATGTGTTTTTATAATTTTAAAGTTTTCAAAAACGGGTGTTTGATTTTATTTATTTTTCAAGTGTCTACAATTCTACAAGTGTCTTCTGTATATATTATTACATTTATTTATACATATATATATATATATATATATGTACAGATTCCTATGAAGTCGATAACTCCCGAAGGGCTCGTCGGAGATCGACCAAATTTTGCACAGGAATTATCAGTGTTAATATCTCGGTCAAGTTCGTTAACCAGTCAAATTGGTCCAAGGGTAGGGGGTGAAATCAGGGGATGAAAATTTTGAAAAATCACTACAAATCGACCAATATCGTTTTTCGATTTGAAAATTGGTGTTTATAATACCCTTATTATGTCCTCCAATTTGAGCCATCAACGAAACAAATCCAATAAAAAATGGCGGAGAAAATGGCAAATAATATGCCAAAAACGGTATTTTTCATGGGTTTCTCGAAAACGGCACCTTTGAATTTATACCCTGAATAGCTCATTACAAGTCATATGATTTGAGCCACCATAGCATTGCATTTGAAATGCACTCTTTCCGACCACCAGCTGCCGAAGCGAATTTGTTTGAGAATTAGAAATGAAGTCACATGAATAGAATTGTTACAGTCACCAAGTTTCATGTCTTCTCATTTTAGTGCATTTCATTTGAAAAAATGCACTATTGGTCTTGCCCTGAGAATCGAAAATTTATGATGTGATATATTTTTTACACGTTTCCGAGCCCCTAGAACACGAATCTGATGTCCGTTCAAATTCATATATCTCTCTCTCTCTCTCTCTCTCTCTCTATATATATATATATAGCGACCAAACTTTGCACAAAAATCATAAGTGTTAATATCTCGGACAAGTTCGTTAACCAGCCAAATTGGTCCGAAAAAAATCCAATCAAGAATGGCAGAGAAAATGGCGAATAACACAATGCCAAAAATTGTGTTTTTCGAAAACGGCGCCTTTGAATTCATACCAGAATAGCTCATTATAAGTCATATGATTTGAGCCATCATAGAATTGCATTTGAAATGCACTCTTTCCGACCGCCAGCTGCCGGAGCGAATATTTTAATAGAATTAAATATTCCTTATTCAGGCATAATCCCAAGTACTGCGTATAATGGCTGTTATCGTTAGCTGACCAACGCTATCCAGCTGGAGTAAATGGAGATACATTCAATATAACACATGTTCATGTCAAAAATTGTGAGAGGTGATCATATCAATTTTGAATTTATTTTTTACAATATCATATTCATGTAATTCAACAGTTCGGCCGCAGCTTCAGAGCAAAGCTCGGTACCAGATATTTCTATTTAATGCCCCAATTATCATATGTTTGCCTAGCTCCATCAGGACCTCCTAAATACCTCCTTAATCTATTAATTGACCGAACGTAAGTGAGTTCTAGATTCAAAACGACGATTTTGAATTTTTTATGTTTGTTCCGCGTTTACGACGAAACGCGGCAATACATTGTGATGGAATTGGACAGGAATGTTCTGTGGAAATTGTGCGACGATGTATGTATAAAGTTATTTGAAATATGTCATTTCAAGGATAATATGAAAGAAAAAGGAATTACCTGTGTACTAAAATAATATTACTATATACATTAAGTAGTAGTTCACAGAACTACTAGGATTCATTCAAAAATTGTAAGTTGAAATTTATACAGAGGTTGGAAAATCAGCCCATATTTTCATCGAGCGAAAATCTGATCTACTTTACTACAGATACTAGGATACTAATGTGTTCTATTATCTGTGTACTTTATCATCTTTGCAGTATTGGAATAATAATAGAACGAATAATAGTTTGAATGCGTATGATGCTAACAAACCAGCATCAAGTACTAGATTACTAGTTATCTTTTATTTAGCTGATATTCATGACTTTTTTTTAGTCAATATACTTATTGATATTCTTTTACAATATCAATGTCATCACTTCAAAAGTTATGAAATGGTTTGAAATCAAGTTATTGGAATTCTAAAGTAAATTAGAAAAGGTGCATCTGTGCATCCTATCCGTGAGGCGGTGCGGTCGCAGCAGCAGAGCGAAGCTCGTTGCCTCGATATTCATAAGTATTAGATAACAGTTGGACGTATTTCATGAAGTGGAACACGAATAGTATATCTATGTTCGTTTTTATCAATGTATAAAATTGCATTTATTGAACGAGCGAAGCGAGTTTCTACTTCTGACTAAACGATCAATTCGTTGTCTGTCTTTTCGTAAGTTCGTTCGTTTGTGTGTTCGACAATAATTCACGAACGCCTTCTTTAATCAGCTTCCAATTCAAAACATATATTCTTCGAACCTTTATACAGGTCAAGTTTGTTGGACAATGAAATCGACCGACTTATCATTCTTTATCAGGCGAAAAAAATAAGCTCTCAGCAACGGTATATCTATATATACTCCCGTACCTATTATATTTCAACACAATAATCACGGCTGAAAAGAATGACACATGGAAAATTTTGAAAATCCATCTGATTTCAATAGAAGAGCTGATTGAAAATTAGCGGCAAATTTGAAGATATTATCTTGAGAAATAATAATGTTCTCAAATCAAGGGAACTTTCATGTGAAGTCATAAATAGATCTTTAGTTTGAACATGTGATAGAAGTCTTTATTTCAACAGCTGAGAATAGGCGACAAATTTGAATATTATTCTACCATCTATATCTATAAAAGCGAAATGGCACTGACTGATTCATTCATTCATTCATTACCAGAACTAAAAATCCACTGAACCGAATGCGTTCAAATTTGGCAGGCATGTTCAGTTGGACGTTTAGACGCGCGCTTAGAACGGATTTTTAAAACTTTTCAAGGATACGCCAAATATTTTAGTTTTTCCAGAGTTTTCGGCCTTTTCCCAATTTTTTCGAGAACCAATCGGTAGAAAATGTTGATATTTGGTGGGCAGGTTCAGATAAGGACTAGAAATGTTTTGTTGAAATATTTTTGCAATCCGTTCAAGATTACGCCAGTAATCAGGTTTTCAAAATTGTAGATGTGTTGCGGGTTGCATATCTTCCGCCTTGATACGACTAATCCTTACTGTAAATTCAATGGTTCAACGAGATTATAGATGAACTAATTTGGAAGATATTGCATCAAGTTTCAAACTATGTCCGATATACTTCCCAAGGTTACGCTTAATATTAGTGTTACTATATACCGGCTAGTTGACAATAATTCTTACAGTATTTTTGTTGAAAAGAGTAGCCTATATTATGTCGTTCCATTTGATTTCCATGTTTTGATCATCCAAACTGATAAAAAGGCAGCCGTGCTTTAGTACGGCATTTAAAAAATGTTATTAAGGGGATTAATAATAATTTATTCATTTGATTTATCCGAATGAATTTACTGAACTTTTGCAAAATACCACATATTTGAAAGAAGCTCTAATTGCGGAATTAGGGCTGTGGTGTAAATTATTTTTAAATAAGAATTTGCAAATAGATGAGTTGAAGGAAATTCTAATGCCACGTTTACACTGGATTGTTAATAACATTAGTTAATAACTTTTTCAAATAATGTATTATTATATAGATATATATATTATGTAACTCATCATATTAACTAATGTTATTAACATTCCGGTGTAAACGTGGCTTTAGTAGCTAAACTTTCTTGGAAGCAGATATTTTTCAAAGTGATATTGATTTTTCCAAGATTACATTGCTCATCCAAAGTGTTTTTCCATTAAATACAGCAACTGTTGAGAGATCGAATAGTAGGCTTTTCGTCGTAGGGTAAAGAAGGATATAGCTCAGGAGCACAACGGGAGAGGGAAGAATGATGGTATCGTGCCTAATGAGAGTCCATCGTGAATTTAAAAAAAAAGAAGGACCAAAGAGTATTGGATAAGTTCAAATTGAATCATTTAACTGAAACTTAGTTAAAATGTTTTATCTAACCTTGATTAACCTAGGAATTCACCTTGATTAACCTATGAATTTACCTTGGACTTTGGATTTGCTGGAATGTTATCAAAACTGTAATTATTTTGAATCTAGGGGTTTCTGCACTCTAGACACACATTTCGCAATAATATCATACAGAGCTGAGACGCCATTCCTAGTAATGAAATTTAATGTTAATAGATTATTTGTGTTGAACAACTTTGCAAGGTGATTAAATTATATCTGTATTCTAAACACCCACCCACCCACCGAGTGTTTGGAGGAGATTCAATCTTTTAGGTATTATGATTCTTTGTATCCTTAATCGAATACCTGAGAGTCCTTGTGAAAAATATAGAATTTCATGAACTGGCGTTTGAAATACATTCAGTTTCTATGAATCATTAGATATTAATAAATTGATTGGTGATATCAACATATAATACTATAGATTTTGAAAACTCCATATTTTTTTACAAGAATTATTCCGTTACTTTGAAAGTTTGTGACTTTGAATTGTGAATTATTTCATTCGTACTTCAAAATCCCTCAAGGCGAAATTAAGTTCTCTTAAATTTGAGACCAAATTCACACTTATATGTCCAGTGGTTCATGGCCACCACAGACATAAATTTCTAAACACGTAGGCTCTATTGTACTCTGGGCGCCGGTAGTTTCGGAAAGCACCCCTTTACCAAATTATTCCAGCTCGTTGCATACGATTTTTTGTTTTCTAGGGTGGGTGTCAAAACATCCGTTGTTGTAAAATAAACAACGGTCCTCTATAATCTTTGCTATCCGATAACTTCTATGATGACTTCCATCTCACCTTCTGTCCCATTCTGAGGATCGCCCCAGTAATCTTTTGTGTCAATAACAAAGAGCTTCAACACAATAGATGTTTCAATAACAGTAGTTGAGAATTGTTTAACCTGAATCCTATCCAATCCTCAACTTCTACCTACGTAGTTTTGATGAATAACGTGATATGTGCTTCATGTAAAACTCAATATTTTCATTCAATATGTATAACTATCATATCACATTCACAACTACTGGTACTCAACAAGTGAAAGTTATCAATGCTTGGAAAAAGTAGAAGCAATTATTACTGCTTAATGATACAATATTCGATAATATCAGAAGGCATTGAATTCTCGATTTTGCAAATGAAATTTTCTAGGAGTAACTTAGGCTATTCCTACTGTGAAAAAATACCATCGCATGTTGTGTACAGTCAAGTAAGGTTTTCCTATTTCATCCTTTAAAATACGAAATAAAGAAATACTAATAAATTATTTTTGATATTCCTTATAAGATTTATAGTTTTTATATTCTCATTACAATTTCTGTGCTAAAAATCCCCTCACACCAACTATCGATCAATCTACCTATTTGCTCATTCTATGTACCCGAAATCGATTGTAGGTCAACAATACATGTAAAGTTCATTACCCTTACCCTGTAGACTGTAGACCATCATCACATGTTCATTAAGGAATATTTTTGAAGGAAGCAGACATTGTCATAATAAGCAGAATCTAGACACTGAGATACTACTTCCAATTCTAAAAATAATACATCCTGCCCATTCACTGAATTCAACAATCTATCTGGACTCCCACGCTCCACAGATACAGTACTATGGGGTTTTCCAACTCAACAACCCTAATTAGCGATGAGAACAGCTCCCTAGTCTGGTCTAGGTAGAGGCCTGTCGAAAATAGCATCTATTCTTTAATCTCAAAACGAACATCCAAAACTTAATGATCCGTACATTGATCTATCCAATTATACATTGTTTGGTTTAGTGCAAGGGTAGTGGACGTGTTATTTTTTGAATTATTAGTAGCAGCAGTACACGAGTGTCAAGATTCTGCTTATGTTGAGTATCTCAATAATAACTTGAGGTTACTACGAGCTAACTCATTCATTCTAATTGGTTATTTGGGCTGAAAGGAATAATAGTACACAGTAGAATATTATGTTGATTTTCAATGACTAAATAATTTCTAGTTACTCCCTGGAATGTCACCTATTGTTCGAGTTTATTAGAGGTATTTAATTGGCTGAGCGAAAATAATGATTTGCGAATTCAGAATTCTTATAGAGTGGGAACGTAAAATAACAGTAATTTAAAAAATATATAAATACTTCTTTAAACAAACCAAAAAGAAAAAAATAACTTTCTTCACACTATTAGTTAATAGGAATTCTCTCTCTTATATTTCTTTAAAAAGTATTCAAATACAACTCATAAGTTAATAGGAATTCCCTCTCTTATATTTATTAAAAAATATTCAAATACAACTCAAAGGAAAAAATTATGGCTCGAAACTAGAATTTTAAGCAAATATTTCTACTTTTTAAAGCTTAATTTGTCTTGAGACACACTTTTTCCGTTTGAGTTGTATTTGAATACTTTTTTCAGAAATATAAGAGAGGCCTATTAACCAATAGTGTGATCAAGAAAGTTATTTTCTTCTTTTTAGTGCATTTAAAAAAGTATTTATATTTTTCAAAATTAGGCTACTAATTAAATAGGCTACTATTATACTGTTATTTTCATCTTATACTTTTCATTTTAAATTATGACCAAATTATAAAATTTTGAGCGGAATAATTCAGAAGCGAGTCCTAGAACACAGAGACTTTGGAGTTGAAAGGCAATAAATTAAAATAACATAATTATGATGTGTACAGCTGATAAACACATAACTTACTTTTGAAACTTAAAAGTGATGGAATTCGCTCAACACCTGATTCACTAATCAATACACAGGTAAATAAATTGTCTCATTTCAAATTTCATTTATTCAATTGGAAAACAAATTAACACCGAATCCAATGAAAACTTTGCTTAAATTGTAGTGTCGGATAGTAGGCTACCAATCAACTTGTAAAAACCAGAACTCTATATGTGGCCTATGAACCGAGATATAATCGAAAATATATGGCATGCTCTTTCGCAAGACATAGTAACTATATTTAAAAAACAACAAAAAAAGGTTTTTTGACTCTTGTTCATATTACGTAATTACCAATACTAAGATTTCAACTTGCGCTTTGCGGCTTGGCAGGGCGTTAACATCCCTTGCACCCGCGTTGGACAAGATCTTTCAATTAAGTTAAATAGTGTTCATGATTCACTCAAGGATAAAATGTGAGGTTTTTTAATCATCCCCTGCACACTACAACTACAGTATTGAGCATTTGAAGATTTCCACACCAATCCCTTCCAGTTTTACTTTTACCTTCCACCTAAAATTAGCGAAACATTGAACTTTGCGTAAACAAAAAAGTTGAAAATCTTTACTATATTGGGGGATTTTCTGTGAAAAAAGATATTCGCCTTTAAACTTTCGTTGGACAAATCCCGTGAAATGTTTTGGAACGGTGCTCAACGCAGTTTTTTACGTTCTATCTGATGCAGAGGAGCATGTTACAAAAAAGCCTATTAAGTCTATTTCAATTCTCGCGTTTTCTATTTTCCCATAGACTTTGGTTAAAGTCCCTGAGAGATGAATAATTGATTTCATATTTATATCTCTTTTGATTCACTAAGATAATAGAAATACTATCGTGTGATACGATTCATTATGATTCACTAAGATAATAGAAATACTATCGTGTGATACGATTCATTATGATTCACTAAGATAATAGAAATACTATCGTGTGATACTAACCATAATCATAATTATGGATATGCCTATCAAAAAATTACGAAATTAGAGGATGAAAATATAAACATGAAGTGACAAAATTTCTTGGTCAAATTTGGTAGAGTATATTTCAAATTAGGCTTTATAGCCATTCCATACAGGCTTTAAAGTCTCATTCATTTCTCTTGTCGTGATTCTCACAGTTAGAATCAAATTGTTTTGATTGTAACTCACCTGCCTTTTTACTGGTGAAAATTATTCTTTCATTCATTCATGTGTAGGAATTTGGGAAGAGAAATATACTCTTTCTTTTAATGTTTGCAGTCGTATCAATCACAACATTAACAAGCTTTTCTTCTAATAATCAAATTCATAGAATGTGTTAAGCAGTGTGATTGTAGCCCTACTACTTTCCCGCCTGCTATAGTCTGTCCAAGCAAAGAAGACCCTCTGGTAAGGTGAGAAAATGACTCCAGTTCGGTCAATATTGGTTCAAAAATGATCGATTTGGTGTCGATCGTAGGAAACATTCTGATCTACAATTTGAGACTAAATCGATATTTCTTGAAAAAATATTGACCGAGCTGGAGTCATTTTCTCATCTTGCCAGAGGGTCTTTGCTTGGACAGACTATACAAGCTGGTGTTGATGCCCAATAGGGGAACGGATGTCGGGGAGACACTTTGTCGGCAGCGCTCCAGGGGAATGGTTGTCGGGCACGATCCCGACAGCAAGTCTCCTTCGTTCGACCAGGGGAATGGATGTCGGGGAGGCACTTTGTCGGCAGCGCTCCAGGGGAATGGTTGTCGGGCACGATCCCGACAGCGAGTATCCTTCGTTCTAGCAGGGGAACGGATGTCGGGGAGACACTTTGTCGGCACTGGCATATTTTCAGCAGGGTACTGGTTGACGCCTGTGCTCAAAACCAAGAGGGGAACGGTTGTCGGGGAGACACTTTGACGGCGACCCGCTATTTGCACCCCCAATATAAGTTACTTGTTTTTTTCAGGTTGTGCCAGTGGGATGGGTTGTATTTCTGTTATTAGTTTTGTTAGTAGAATATGTGAGTAGGTATTTTTTGACTTGTGTTGGTTGAAAAGTTCATCTTTTCCTTTCAGTGATGGAGAGGGCACTCACCAGGGGTGTTCGAATCCTTTGATGATTGATGGAAAAAAATTTCATTCTTATTCATGATAATATTCTGCATTCCTCTAGTCATGAAGTTTGTACATTTAGTCCAGTCAATGAGTGCAAAAATACACCCGTTAGGGGAAATAAAACATATGAGGCTAATTTTTCCACCATCGATTACTACCATATAGACAAGTGTTGTGCCAAAAGTCCCCACCCCTCCCCTCTTGCTTCCCCCCCAGCGCCCCCTCAAAGTATCCATTTTTAAGGATTTTTCAATTGTATTCATCTCAGCAACCATTGAAGATAAAAAACCAAATTTTTCATCATTATTTATAAAATTAAATTCTCTCCATTTCATGTCATCACCATTTCACTCTATCTCCTGTGGTTCAAGAGTTATACATTTAAGAATGAGAGAACCCCTAAATTTATGCCTGAAAATGCTACTATCTTCCAAATAAGAGTTTACCGGTTTGTTCTATTGGAAAATGTCTCATATAAGAGCTGTAGAGCTTTTCAAGACCTACATTTCGAATCATATAAACTATATTTTGCCGAAGTTTGAAGGGGGAAGTTTTCCTCTAAAAAACACTCATTGACTGGACTGATTGTAAAGCAAGCTCAAACCTTGAGTGAGTGAAAGCAATTTTTCGGCTCGGCTGGTGTTGGTTCGGGGACTGTGAGTTCTGATTGAGGATTTATGGCTATTGGGCCGGTATTGGCCGGGCCGGGGCCGTTTTCCCGTCGTGCCGGGGTGTCTTCTTGGCTTGGACGGGCTGTATAGAAGAGTGAATTTGAAACTGCGGAGACCAGCTGGTAGGCCTAGGCCCTTCATGGGCTGTTGAGCCAGACATACATACAAAGGGTTAAGTTTACTAATATTTTATATTACCTACAGAGTATTAGTACAAAATAAGTATTCAATTTGATTGGATATGTTGTAATAAATTGCTCTCAATAACGTTGATGGAAATTTAAATGCTATAAAATTTTTTTTTTCTATGATGTCAGGACTCTTCCTACATGAACAATAGCATATATCACTGGATGGAAACTAAATTGATACTATAAAAGTCCCAGACTTTTTATTGAAATTGAGCTATTTCCGCGCGCTGATTCAAAAATGACCATGGCGTTGCAATAAACAGTCAAACTAAAAAGTTGAAAATTTTTGGGGGGCAAAACCCCCCTCTGGGGGGGAATATTCCAAGTTTTCAGACTTTTCTGGTTATTTGCTCCATTTCCTCTTTCCAGTAATGTATAACTTAGCTATACTTACCGCATATCGGCAAGTAGTCAATAATTTTGATAGATCAGTCAGTCACTTTATGGCTTTAGTATATTAAGGGTGTAGATTCAGCAAAATATTTGAGAAAAGAAATTATGTCACTATGAAAAACAGATATTCTACTTATTAATTTATTTTAATTGAAGTAATTTCCTCTGCCTCACTTGTCTGTAAAATTCAAATGTTTCTTCGCATAGCTAGAATTAAGCCTTGCGCAGACCAATGCGTCGCGAATTCGTTGCGGTGGTTCCAAGAATTTGGACTCCGATTTCGAGGAAAAGGTTCCGGTGCGAAATATTCTTAACGCTGAGGCACACACTGAAGCGAAATAATCGTGACTTAGAGCGCGGGATAATAGAGTATTAATTAACCTAAGCAACCTGATGTAACAATAGAATGAAATTTATTGTAGCCTTATCTGAGGGCATCAGATAAAATACAAGCGTCAAATAACAAATACAAAATTTCATAGGCCTACAAAGTACAAAGATATCAGTAAGTAGCACTGTCAATAAGCTATCAGTAGGTATCCTAAATCACTTGAATTTTCAACTTATAACTTAATATAACCTACATATTCTTAGCTAAAGGGTTGTAGTACAAAGAGTTGGTAGCAAAAAACGTTTGATTTGAGGTTTAAACGTTCTATTCTCCATAATTTATCCGTGAGGCTTTCTGGAAGTGAATTGAACAATTTGATGGAAAAGAATAGTAATGTTTTTTGTGTACTAGAATAGGTAAATCGATAAGTACTCAAATTGCCTCTATTTCTAGTGTAATGACTGTGGATTACCCCCGGTTCCACAAACTGCTCCTCACATATTCTCCCAAATTCTCATTAATTAAGCTCTGTTGAACAAACATTGAAGGCAGAGTCAATATTCCCAGAAGCTTAAACTGCTCTTCACACCGCGATCGCTTGGGTAGGCCACACATCAGTCTGATAGCCTTCCTCTGAATACTAAAAAGTCTGCTATTGTAAGCTCTAGAACCCCAAAGTATTGTGCCATACGACAAATAATGGGAATGGATATGAGCATAGTAGATCACTTTTGAAACATCTAAGCTAACACAAGACTTTAACTTTCTAATCAAGAAGTGGGTTCTAATCTAGACTTTAACTTTCTAATCCCTTATTCAGCTTGCCAGTCTCAACAATCAGTGGCGTGAATAGCACCCGCGCAGCCCCCGCTGTGCGGCGGGGCGCAGGCTTCTGGGGGGCGCCACTTTAAAAATGTAATTGACTGCAAAGAAATGGAATTTTTTAAAAATTAAATTTACAAAATTGATAATAATTGAATAATTTTCTAATGGATTTATATTTTAAATATTTTTATATTTTCATTCAGACTTGTTATAGGTACATAACTTGAAAATATAGTCCTAGAGTACAGTGTTCTCACCCAACTTTTACGAGACAGAATATACATGTGTATTACATTATGTATATACAGGGTGTTTCAGGAGGAATGTGAAATATTCCTCAGGCTGATTCCTTACACCAAGTAGACAAAAACGTTCCATGGGAAAAACCCCCAAAAAGCTTTGTTACCGAGATAACGATAGCGGAAAATTGAGATTTTTCAAAAGATATTAATTTTTGTAATTTTTTGGTTGCTTTACTCAGGTTCATAAATAAAAGATTTTCATCAGCTCAGGAGCTCATTTTAGCTCAGGAATTAAATGAAACCAGTTTTTGATTCCTTATCCAGTTATAACCCTTATTGTTGAAAATTGGTGTTTTTTAGCATATTTTTCCAATTATCTCAATAACCGTTAGTTACAAACTTCAAACTTGTTTCATTGAACTCCTCACCTAATTTTACACAGGAGTTGATTCTTTTAGAACCTCAGTAAAGCCTAAAAAAAAAAATTGAAAAATTAACATGTTTTGAAAAATCTAAATTTTCCGCCATTGTTATCTCGGTAACAAAGCGTTTTTGGGGGTTTGTCCCATGGAACCTTTTTATCTACTTGGTGAAAGGAATAAACCTGAGGAGTATTGCACATTTCTCCTGAAACACTCTGTATATAATTGTGCTAGAATGGACTCGTTAATCACCCATCACCTCTTTTCTCTCCTCAGTCCTGTAATGTTAATAGTACTATCAATCTAGACGAACTTGCTGAAGATTTTGTGAGAGCAAAGAAAAGAAATGGATATGAAACTGGCAACCAGCTGGTAGGCCTAGGACCTTCGTTGGCTGGTGAGCCGCGGCCAAACAAAGAAATGAAGAGAATTGACCGATTGGTGATAGCTCTCTGATCTACACAGTAAACAGTATGTAGTTTGTATGGAACATTTTGGTTTGTAATAAATAAATATTAGCTAAACACGACTCATAGTTTACAAGTTCTTTTCATTATAAGCCCATTAAATTATAGTGCGTTTACTGCATAGCTCAAACCCAAATATTATCAGGTGTAAATTTTAGTTCTGTATAATATATTATGGGCTATAATATATTTACAGCCTATTATTTAGAAATATTAATCCAAATTGCAAAATTAATTTCTTTTTACTTTTAGTTTCTCTTAGGATATACTGTAGTAGTTGAAGTAGGCCTAATTGTAGGGTTACCCTACGTCCAGATTTTGTCCGAACAGTCCGGATTTGGAACACGTGTCCGGTTTGGTGTCCGGATCTGTGAAATGTCCGGATTTCACTAATATGAACTGAAAACGTGGCCTAAGTTAATTGGATAATTTTACGTCGCACAGCAACTTAGCTTTGTAACACTGTCAGAACAGAAAGCGCATGGGATTCCCTACCAAAAGACGAAAAACCCAAAACTCAAGACAAATGGAAACAAGTATTTGAAGTATGTTCCAAAAGCAATGTGTCCTTTGTGAATATTTTCAAAATAGTGGAATTTGCCTTGTGTCTGCCTGGTACTTCAGCTCCAGCCGAGCGCATTTTTTCAATGATGGGGTCTGTCTGGACGGCTGAAAGGGGAAGATTATCTCTGCCAGTTGTAAGAGATCTTCTTTACATTAAAGCAAATTCTGTTCTGACATGCTCAGAATTCCACGACCACATAAAAAATGACAAACCTTTTTTGAAGAAAGTCAGTTCATCTGAAAAGTATGAATCAAGGAAAATAATATAAACACTCGTTTTTTTACTATTAATATGTAATGGAATTTGAATTTGAGTGATTGTAATTAAAAAAGCTTAATTCTGATAAATTTTTAATTTTTTAAACCCAATAATCCTCATTTTTAAAATAGAAACGTATAAATTGACCTGAGTTTAATAACATTTTTCATGCCTCAGATGGCTAAAAACAAATATGCTAGTGCTTAATTTTCTACAATTTTACGTCGGAGGACCCCAGGACCCCCCCCCCTCTTTGCCTGGGGGGTATTCCATACCCCCCAGGCCACCCGGAAAGCCCCATGTCCGGATCTCGCATAAAAAAATATGGTAACCCTACCTAATTGTCTCCGACCTTTACAGTAATTAAATCTATAACCACGTATGTGGAGCTCATGTTTGTCACCGTACATAACCACATGCAAAAACAATAGGCATTGCAGTATTATGAAAGAAATAAACATTCTCTTTTGTTATTTTTTGTATGATTGATCTCCATCTGAGATTAAAGAGGTGGTTTACGCGCTTAAATTAACGCATTTTTCTGCTGAAAATTTGGGATATAGGTACCGGTAATACAATGATAAGTGATACCGATAGGTCACCATCATTTGATTCTGTGAACACTAGGCCTTCATATGTATGAAAAAATATCATTAGACTTAATTTTTTATGTTCGATAAAAAATATACTCAAGTTGAAGAGATGCATCAAAATAGGAGTAAAATATTGACAAATTTCCAGTAGTTTATTTTCAAAAGCATCAGCTTGTTGGAGAATTTAATACCTATCTCAATGAAGACTTAATATTACATCAGAATTTTTCCCCAAACAGCCATGCCATGAGGGCAATTTGAACGTGTCTGCAGGAATCCACTGCCCCAGTTGCACTATAGGCAACAAGGCAAAGCTGATGCAAGTAACTAAGATGTTTCCATGCGGAGTTTAATTCAGCTTTCTATGGCAATGACCAGATTCCTTTGAAAAAATTTGGACTTAGATGCTTGACAGGTTACTTTCAAACCTCGCTTTTGCGCATAACAATCACTGATCAGAAGTATCTGAACTTTCAAGTTTCACAAAATTATTTCAGATCAGGATGAATAGGCAACATGATAATTATGAGATTATGGTTTTAAATTTTAAAGAAAAATGTTTTTCACAGTTTAAGACCAAATTTATTATTTTTGGTACAATATTGAGTTAGATGTAGTCATTTTTCCATCTTGCCAGGGTGTCTTCTTCGCTCCGACAGACGGTAGAAGGCCAGACGCCGAGATCGTGCTTATCGTATTTTAACGGACATTTACTCACGTTGAATTTCAACAAAATATATGTTTCTTATACTCAAAATGTAGGTCTTGAAGAGTTCTACAAGCTCTATATTAGTTATTCTCAGTAGAACAATCCTGTGGTTTTTTATTAGGAAAAGAATGAAATTTTGTGGCATAAATCTCGGGGCTTCCTTCATTCTGTCATGTATAACTCCTGAACCACAGCAGCTAGAGTAAAATGGTAGGGACATGAAATGAAGGGAATTAAATTTTCTGAATAATGGAAGAAATTTCGTTCTCCTATCTTTGATTGTTGTTGAGATACATGCAATATTAGAAGACCATACAAATGGAAACTTTGGGGGGCTGCTGGGGAGGGGGGGGGGGAGCAAGAGGGGTAAAGGTGGGGACTTTTGGCAGAACACTTGCCTATATGCTAGTTATTGATGTGGGAATAATCAGCTTCATATGTTTTTTTCCCCAAATGTATTATTTCCGTATGAATTTTCCTCAATTCGTGGTATTTTGGCACGCCAGGGGGTATTTATCGCATATTAACGGACTGTTTCCCCCCTTAAATTTGGGCGAAATATATGTTTTCATAATTCAAAATGTAGGTCTTGAAAAGCTCTGCAACTTTTATATGAGACATTTTTCAATAGAACAAGCTGGTAAACTTTTATTTGGAAAATAATAGCATTTTCAGGCATAAATTTAGGGGTTTCTCTCATTCTTAAATGTAGAACTCTTGAACCACAGGAGATAGAGTGAAATGGCAATGAAATGAAATGAAGAGAATTCAATTTTCTAAATAATAAGAAAAAATTTGGTTTTTTATCTTCAATGGTTGCTGAGATAAATCCAATATTAAAAATCCTTGCAAATGGAAACTTTGAGGGTGTGCTGGGGGGGAAGCAAGGGGTAGGGGTGGGGACTTTTGGCAGAACACTTGTCTATATGATAGTAATCGATGGGGGGAAAATTAGCCTCATATGTTTTTTTTTTCTCTAAAAATCATTCATTGACTGGACTAATTTAAGTTATGGCATAGATTTCTGTAATCGAATGCTCTGAACTGGAACATCATGAATAGTTATTTTTATTTTCTGTCAATAAAATGAAATCCCAATTACTCATACTCTAGATAAAATCCACAAATCTTGATACTGTAGGCCTACTCAAGGTTGATATAAAAACATACACTTATTATTGGTTATTATACACTCATTGTTCTTGGTTAATCAGATACTGGAATGTGGAATATCATAGCTTCCTACGAGTATTTAATTATAGAAATCTCTCTTTAAACTTTCAAATTATAGATTCAGTTTTACTTATCCGATTATGTTCGTCGAAATATGAAAATAATAGATTACAATGGGAATGGTTGCATAACAAATCATTAACTAAAATAATAGTAGAGGTATACTATAATACTATAATACATTGTTTATTTAAAATATGAGCTTATATCACTTGTTCTCATGGAAGTGCATCGATTGTGGGGTTTCCAATTAAATTATAATCTAATTCAAATTAAATTTATTATGTTACTTCATGAACTTAAATGATTAAAACACTTCAATAAAATATTCAAATATCAATAATGCAATACCCAATATAGGCCAATATTCATATAGAATCAGTAGCTTACAGAATATTCGAGCCTAAAGTTTAATAGGATAGCAGTAACACATATTTATACTAGTTATCAAAAATATAATAAACAGTTTGAAATTGAAATTTTGGACATCATATTATTAGTTATTGATTAAATATTACAAATTGTATAGAACTAGTATAGTGGTATAGGTAGGCTACTATTGTTATTGAAAGAGTCATTGCATATCACATAACCTGGAATGCCTGGATTACCTGGAATGACTTAACAGTGATGGCGATAATTAACAGTGAATAACTACAGTTAATAACGAACTTAACAGTGATAACTACGATATATTTTTAATGCTTCTTCAAGAATAATTTTATTCGAATATATCCACAATATTGATAATGACATCATCATGTTTATCTAGGCTATCATCATACCAATAAGCGTTTGATCGTGTAAGCGTGTAGAAGAAAAATGAAAATATTAAAATTACAGCAATTTTCTCTGCAGCAAAATTCATTTCAGTAGAATAGAATAGATTACATATTATAGTTTCATAACTCAACATCAACGTTCCTTCATGGTTCTGAATGTAGGTACCATATAAATATTTATTCATTTTCAGCCTCTTTCATAACAATAATTAAAATTCATCACGCTTACACGGGAATGTTAATAACATTTATTAATAACGTTTTTGAATAACGTATTATATATAGACTTATATATTATATAGGCTAACAGCTAACTTATTATATAGAAGTTACTAACAAATATTATTAACATTCCGGTGTAAACGAGGCTTAGTTCACAGAATAAAGTAAAATAAACTTCAACTTTCGTTCACCGGAATACATATTTTGCAAGTTATGCATGTTACTTATTAATCAAAGCGATATAATTCTACTCATGCTTATAAAAAAAGTGAAGATATGCTTCACACATTGTTAAATCAACATTGAATTCCTAGAATAATAATTATTGTTGATAATATTCATGGAATGATTTGATTAGGTGAGGAATTTATGCAATCTTATTGACCCATGAGAGACACTCACTAATAAGTGTTCTATAAAGCAGTGTACTAGCACTAGCTTTACCAGCACTAGCTAAAGTTATATTCATCATAGATAATATTAAATTAACGAATAAATTGTGAATATGAGAGTGGTAGAATTATATTCTCATTATTTTATTGAATGTAATGAATGAGATTGAGACTATTAATGAAATTCAATAGAGGCTCGCTCATACACCTGAGGCTAATATAGGCTACAGTATAAACGTTCTTCGCACTTCGTGCCCTTTGTATTGTATGAGTCGCTGAATAAAAATGACCATAAACTAATAGATTCAGTCTGAATAAAGATTCTTTTTATTTCCAAATTAGGCATTTTACTTCAGCTTATCCACTTCAGACGTCATGAACTCAAAAAATAATTGAGTGAAGTAATATTGAGCAATTACGTTTTTGCAACTCAGATCCTTATAGCAACGGTAAAATATCTTCAGTAATTTATCGCTGTCTGTAATTTATCAATATTTTATCAAATGTGGGAGGCGATTGAACAAGAAGGCAGTATATACTTCCCGTTTACTAACAGGGGGTTCCCAGATATTTGCATTTCACATTCCGAGAAAAGAAACTACAGACTACGTGATCTAGGCTCCACACGTTTTTCAACCAGATGTGTGCAAAACTTTCAATTGGTTCATTTATCTTTTTTTGCCTGGCGCGAACCGAGAGCTGAAGAGATTAACTAAACGGACAAGACGATAATTAGCGTAGTTTACGTTTGATACGTTTTTTCAAGCGCTCAGTTGATTATGGATAATAACACGTTTGAGAAACTGCTACAAGCATGTTCAGGAAACGCTAGGTCAGTCAAGGAGGGCCCCTTGGGCCACGGATAGAGGCTCGCTGCTGCTCGGCTGCTGATTGCGTCAGCCGCTCTGGCAGACCGCTTGGCACCTCGCGACCGCGCCTCGCCACACCCCCTCACGCCATCAGCCAACCGCTCCTGTGCGTGCGTCAGCCCACCATCCTCTCTTTGTGTGCCATCGCTGCAAGCTGTTGCCAGAATTCTCCTCTCGCTATTTCCCCACCACCCCCTCACCCCTTCACATCAGGTGACTCCTTTTCTCACTACTTGAACGAACTCATTTGGCATCCCAAACACACATTTCTTAATTCATTCTGCATGTCACGAATTCACCAGTCACTATCAGCTACAATCAGACTAGCATTAAAACACAATATGACTTCAGTTTTGCACACATGCCACATGCCGATGAAGCCTCTTTGTGACCGGGTACTACTAGTCTACTAGCGATGAAATAGTATGGAGCTCATACTCCTTCAAGGTTTTCCTAGAGTGAAAAAGTCATTACCTATTATTCTAAGGATTGTAAAGCCAATATTGAATCATGTGGGTATCGGTGTTTCAGTGATTTGCACGTATGGATTTCCAAAATTATGTCATAGAAAAATTCATCATCCTAGGATTACTGGACTATATTAAATTAAATTTGGAGAATTCAAGCTTCCTCAATGATTATTTCCACTAAGACCACGAGGGATGTCATCCTCGAGAAAAATTAAAAAAAAATGGTCATGTTTTTCATTAATGTAAATGTGCATTAGATTGGAGTATTGTAAGCACTGTAGTAAAATTATGAGTGGAAATATTATGTTGGAATGTGGAATAATATAACTCGCTTATTGTACAGTGACACAGAGAAAAACGGGGAATTTTGAAGTAAAACGTACGTAAATAAAGGGAATGTGATCATTAGTTCTATTGATGGGAATATGAAATGAAATAGTTGCCATTTATAGATCTAACAAAATATATAAATTTTTATGAATAATGTCCTTTAGATGCCGACCATTCAAACGTATGTAGCCTATAATTTCCTGAAAGTGAAGAGTGAGATTTTGCATGGCACATTAAATTTAACCATTGCGATAAGAATTGCAGCGATTTCTTATTGAATCCTTGTTTTCAACTCAATAATTATTTTTAGCGTGAATCGTACACTTTACTTTTTAAATGGCCCCTCATGAAAAATCACACACAGTGCTTCGACGTTCCATGCTCACATGGAAATCTCACCTAATCTCACCCTCATGGTCGTAACCTAAAGGACATTATCTTAATAATTGACATTGACAGAAATTGATTTTTTTTTTGTTAGAACTATAAATGGCAACAATTTCACTCCATATTTTCAGCAATAAATCTGATTATCATATTTTCTCAATTAAATTTACGTACGTGTACGTACTTCGAAAATTCCGGTTTTTCTGAGTCATTCTGTATTTGCATTTTGTTCTAATGTACTCGTATGTTAATGAACAAACAAACATTGTGAAGTTGAAAAGCTATATGGATATTTTATTGATTACAACTATAAAATCAGTAATTGAGAAGTTACGAGTTGAGCGGGGATCCAATTATTGATGCTAATAAACAGTCAATAGACATAACCATCTATCAATTCTCAAGAATTGATAGATGGTTATGCAATAGAACATGAAAAAATATATACTCAATTTTTTTGTTTTATACAGCTGCATTTAGATACATCTATTCATTCTGTTCTGAATATTTGCAGTTCCATACGTCTTCAGATCTCTTTACAGCATGAATTGAATTCTCGATCAACCAATCTATATCTATAAAAGCGAAACGGCACTGACTGACTGACTGATTCATTCATTCATCACCAGAACTAAAAATCCACTGAACCGAATGCGTTCAAATTTGGCAGGCATGTTCAGTTGGACGTTTAGACGCGCGCTAAGAACGGATTATAGGAACTTTCCAAGGATACGCCAAATATTTAAGTTTTTCTATGGTATTTCGGCGTTTTCTCAATTTTTTCGAGAACCAATCGGTAGACAATGTTGATATTTGGTGGGTAGGTTCAGATAAGGTCTAAAAATGTTGTGTTAAGATATTTTTGCAATCCGTTCAAGATTACGCCAGTAATAAGGTTTTTCAAAATTGTAGATGTAGTGCGGGTTACATATCTTCCGCCTTAATACGACCAATCCTTACTGTAAATTCAATGGTTCAGCGAGATTATAGATAAACTAATTTGGAAGATATTGAATCAAGTTTCAAACTATGTCCGATACAGTTCCCAAGGTTACGCTCAATATTAGCGTTTTACTATTTTTCGGAATTTTCAGAGTTTTTCTTGTATTTTTCGAGAATAAATTGGTAGAAAATGTCGAAATTTGGTGAACAGGTCCAGATTAGGTCTAGAAATGCTGTGTTCAATAAGTTTTGAATTCCTTATGAACGGAATTTGCAGGCGAGCGAAGCGAGCCTGTTTGTCTCAGCTTACACCGACAGAGGCTATGCAGGCGAGCGAAGCGACACTGCTGATACTGTCGGGGGTCCAGGGGGCGGAGCCCCCTGGCTAGACGGAGAAGGCGAGCGAAGCGAGCCTCCCGGCGAGTAATTATTATAAGTACAGGACATAATAAGTTGGGTGAGGATGAAAGAAACACCCAACCTACGTTACGGTATTACTTATCTGATTGGGAAACATGAATAGAAGAAGCAACGAATGATTAAGTCATGGTAGATGAAACCACCTCGCACCTTTTATTATCAGTACCGTAACTTATTGTTGGGAGAAAAAATGTATTATGTCGCGGACTGCATTGATTTACAAGAAGCGAATTCGATGTAACAAAAAGAGAGAGTTCCCGATACATAGTAGGAATGTGGATAATATCGTAGACAGCGACGAAGGGGAGCCTGATGTGTTTTATTATGAGTGACAGTGTTGAAGGTGTAGTGTTTGAACCATTGCAGGGGCCTGACAACTGCAGCTCAACTGCTGAACACGGTGATGGGATAATGATGATCGTACTGGATGCAGGTCCGGCACGGCACACGAATCATCATCATCCACCTGTTCAACAGTTCAACCTTGGATAAAAATAGACTTCTCTTCTCTTCCAAAGCCGATAACCGCCACAATGGAAAAGGAAATAGACTCAACACCGGTACAATACAAAGACCACAATACCTGTCCTATTTCTTATCCAGAGCCGCCTGTCTGTTCCTGGCCCATTGAAAGTGTTTCATAGTTTCCAGTTATGCGTCAGCATACTCGTAGGCTGATCACAATTTCAGTTTTCTCATGGGAACATGACTGTCTGGTATTCCGTGTAAAAATTCCGTGTAGTAATTCCGTGTCTGGTATTCTGGAAACAATAATTCTATTTATTTTATTTATATTATGAATAATTTTAATAATTGATCAATTATTACTTGATCAAATATATACCGCGAAAGGTCGAATGAAAGAAAATTTCTATTCAATGATTTTTTGAATAGATTAACCGTGAATTATAGACTTATTTTTCAATAGAAGTGTTGAATGATATCCATTAAAGCACTTTCAAAACCAGAAAACAATCAATCTTAATGTAATGTAAAGAGTTGCGTCGTCCTTGATTAGCTTCGCTTATCAAGTTTAATAATAAATTGTTATTACTCACTTGAGGCTTTTTGCCACTCATAAAGTTACAGTAATTTAATTGAAATTTTGAATGATTTGCAGCGAGAGCTACGTATGATTTTTCAAAGACTGAGGACATAGTAAAAAGTCAAGGATGAAGAAAATCCACACGTCTAAGGTCCAATTTTGAATTCGAAATCCCATAGCTAACACATGGCTCAGAACTGACAAATTCCTCATATTTGGCACACATTCTATACAGGAATGTTCCTGAGGAGATAAGGGAAGCGGAGACATGCAGTTTGATGGTTTACAGGAAGAGGGTAGACAGATGGCTGTACCGTATTGGCTGGGAGGCGGCTGAGCAATTAGTCCGATCACAGTATGCACAATAATCAACCTACAACTAATAGGGAAAAATCTTGGAATATCCAGGATACTCATATCTTTCAATCATTCATTAATTCTTGAATTATCAATCCCTAGAAAAAAGATCTATAGATTTCTTTTTTCAATTATTATTCACCATTCATAATTCTTTCGATTTTCCACCCAGTTATTTCTATTTCACTTTTTGTTTTTACCCAATTGCTCACTATTTTATTTATTCATTTATTTTTTTGTTACTGGGGATTATACTGAGGACCCGCGCATCGCAGTTCTCACATATAATATAATTTAGTGTATTTTAAACTACTTGTAGACAAATACTTACATTAAAAATTATTATTAAGGCAATATTGATAATGATTTAATTATGCACACTAGTATAGTCTATGCTTGAACTCCCCCCTACACACAGACGAATAGTCTTGTAGGGGGTTCCTTTGAATATGTAACTGTATTACCATTTTATGTACACGCTATGATGGGAAATAAATTTATTCGAATTTGAAAGCGAAGAGCGTACGGTACGTAAACTGAAAGGGGAACGGGTGAAAAATAGTCGTGGACTAACAGTGAAGATAGAACACATTGATGCGATGAGGGTCGGGTCGTGCTAATCAATAGAGATAATATTCCTGGCTTCGATCAGATCTACGCTCATGTAATTAAATGATGCTCAATTGATTGATTAAGATTGAATAATCATTATGAATTGAGCTATTGTTGTACATTACATGTTAAAAACTATTACAGTACATACATACTTGGGAAATTGAATCAGCATTAATAAAGCTGACCATTTGTTCAACAAATTTCCACAAATTCCACCATTTCAACGTAACTCACAAATTTTAGATAGTGCTCAATTCCCGACTGATCTAGGAGTTCTGGTTTATCTTACTCAGCCATTCCACCTCATCACCCAAACAAAAGTCTCAAGCTGGTTGAAATGATTGGAAGCTGAGAAAGATAAACAGGTCACATGGCTTTTTTCATTATTTAGCTGATTAGATGATTTAGATGACGACGATTTAGTTGATTTATATGGTGACCAACCAGCGATGCCACTCTGTCTGGCTGATGAAAACTGGCAGCTCATTCTTTTCTTTCTTATTCACTTACTCTCTCACACTTTCATCTCTTCATCTGAATGAGAATCACACTCACTCACTCTCAAGCAAATGAGCAATGCATTCGTGTATCAAGGATGCTAGCCAATATAGCCTAATATTTACAATGTTCTCCGCACTCCAATTAGTGGCTAGCATGTTAATCAACAGCTGCTTGCAGTTACTCACGACAAGTGACTGCCAAGTAGAGTGAATTCTTGCACTGACACATTGCTTAAATTCAAGCAAGCACAATGCAATTCATTTATTCATCCTTTTCCCCCCAAGATCACTTCATTGACAGCCGAATGAGAAGGAGAGTGATTCAAGTTTGCTATTTTATCATTTCTTTAGAAGCTATTTAGTATTGATGAAATAGTATTATTGGAATAATTTGATATCAAAACTTATTCAATTGAGAGATGAGAAACACTTGATGCTTCAACTTTTCATAAAATATAATATAATAATTACATTTTTCAACAGCTTCATTCAATGAATCTCCTACTTTTATTTTGTTCTGTTGTCAATATTTTCAATGACAAAAATCTTCAGCACTATTCCCTTAGCCTTATTCATCAAATGAATTATTATAGATATTGCAGGATTGCAGCAGTTGGTAGATTGCAGCATCTCGTAGTATTCTATATTTCAATTAAGTTTATATTGGTCTTATATTCCGTGTCTTACGAGCTTTATTTATCTATTTCATCAAATTAATACAGAGAAAGGAGAGAAAAAACATACGTTAGCCCAAAACTTATTGTTGGAGATGGGACAAAATTATGTATTATGGGCCTAGAAAAATGAGATTTTTAATCAAATTACCTTTAATTGAATTGAATTACAGTTTCTAGTTCTATTTTTGATGCGATTGAAATTACTTCTTTCACATCAACTTCGATATCGACTTCACTTTTTAGTGTATAGACAGTTGCAATGATATGATTCTCCTTGAATTTGTATGATGAATAACATTAGTCTATTTTTATCTCTATTCAACTCTGATAAATCTCTTTCATAGACGTGAAGGAAATCAGCTTCCATTCAAAATAGAATACCGTATATCATTTTCCTCTGCCTTTTAGATTTTCCTCATAAGGTTGACCGCTATATGCTATTTCCAGCTCATGATTCTCCATCTTTCCTCTGTAGTCTTGATTAGAGGTAAAGTTAAATTTCCTCACGGTCACGGTATAACTGACCAACAAATAATAAACATTGGTACATTCGTCTCCGAACTCAAGGATGATAAAGAATACTGAACATAGATGTCAATAATATTCTAACATGGATTATTTCAAGTAAATACAAAAGGAGCATTAAAAAATTAACAACGTGAAAATAGACAGTGTTGTCCATTTCCTCCTTACATGTTCTTGCTCTCACAAAAAACGCTCATATTCACTTTGATAAAAATTATATTAAAATTCGCAACAACAACGAATAATAATGAATTCTAAAGGTTATTCATTGGATATAACACACATAGAAAGATTTTACGTCAATTTGATTCCATGAAGATATTGGCCTACAGTTTCCAATACTTCTCTCAATTTATCAGATTATAAAAACACTAAAAAAATGATGCGATGCGTATTGCAGTTGATTAATACAAAATAAAAATGTTGATTGGATCCTATGTGATACTCTTTGTGATAGCCCAATATTGTTCTCTACTCGTGTAATGGAAGAATATAGTGCAAGAACTATTCCAAAATTTCAAGCAAACAGGATTCATATAAAAAAAAAGATCAATCCTGGATATGACGTCAATGTTATGGTTCCAAATTACATGATTCACATCAATTATGATGGGAACAATTGCAATGTCTTGAAAAATATTATTTGCAAATTCCAATTCACATACCACGAAATTAGCCGAAATTGCTCACAATCCAAATTACTTCAAGCAAGAAACAGGCATTGTTGTCTCAAAAATAATTAGAACTTGTTTGAATTCATGCGCACATCACTATAGTCTGTTCAAGCAAAGAAGACATTCTGGTAAGATGGGAAAACTACTCCATCTCAGTCAATATTAGTTGAAAATTCATAAATTTGGTCTCAAATTGTAGATCAGAATGTTTCCTACAATTTCAGACCAAATTCATAATTTTTGAACAGAAATCGACTGAGCTGGAGTCATTTTTCCATCTTACCAGAATGTCTTCTTTGTTTGTACAGTCTTTACCCAATGACCAGACTACATTGGAGAATCTTACATGTCATTCTGTTAATTCAACACTGGTTATTGAATGACTTTGCGTTTCATGAAAGTGACTTGAACTAACATCAATCAACAATCTGTCTCAGTAAACTTGATTTTTTCCATCCTTTCCAACCTAATTCACAGAAGAAAATAATTTCATTCATGCTCTCCTCTTCCTGGTTCGAAATGCTATCAAAGTATCGTATTAGCATTGAATTCATATTTTTAATTATGAAATTAAGTTAAGGTCAGTAGAATGTTCCATAAAAATCCGAAAAACTATAAATTGTGAAATCAGGAGTAAGGGAAATGTAAGGTGTAAGGTAGAGTTAGGGAAACGACTGTAAATTTAGTGCGTGTGGATCTTAAAAAATAATAATGATATCATAATGAATATTTGATACTATTCAGGTGGATTACATTTGGAATAATGATTTCTGATTTATGATAATTATGATGTTAATATCAGATTTTCTTCATACTAATTTGTAAAAGAATACAAGCAACAAATAAAGCAACAAAATTTCTATTCACAAAAGCACTACAGAGTGCCCATTGTTGATTGTTGAATCCAATTCTATTATTGAGTTATTAAACTTTTTTATCACTAATTTAATTGATAAATTGCAGAGAACAATAAGGTATTGAATTATTGAATATTTTCAATCATACAAATCCAATTTAAAATTGCTATTGTGAACCAGATGAGAACGTTAAAAAATAATTGTTATTATGACTGTTTCGTATAAAATTTCATTTGTAATAGGTAATAACTTGAGATTGTACATATAAGTATATAATAAGTTTGTATTGGGATAATTACAGAGGAATAATGTACAGTATATTCTTACGAAATTTCCAATGAATTAGCAAATTGCTGTGACGAATGATGTTTTGGTGGAAGCAATGCTGATTAAAATTTGATGGAGGAAATATAAAAAAAATTAATTTTGAATAAATAAGACATTATTCATTTTAATCATGAAATGAATTTTTCCTGGTAATAGTGTCCAGCCCATTCTTTGAAATTCAGTCATTGAGTATTATTGGCTACGTAGCAGGACAAGCAATTCTCCGCGAAACAACTTTAGAAACGCGGCTTCGCTCAAAGTGAAGGTAGGCTTGCATTCCGTCATTATACTTTAATAGTACCTGCCCTCACATTAAAGAACTGATAGAATGTAGCTCTAATGTCAGGCTTCGTGGATGCTGGCTGATGCAATATATCTGCACTGTTATGTTATGTCAGCTCCTGTCAGTGATTTTCAACTCTGGTGTCTCGCGAACTCCCAATAAGGTCATGTTTCAAATCAGAGTACTCCACTGTCCACTTATTACTTTTTGATCAATCAAGTTTGTACAGTACACTCTCAAAATAATCCTTCCTCACTCACTAATATTACAAGGACTTGAAGATTCATAGCAGAAAAGAGTTTTCTAGGAGATTGTTTCTGTTCACTTTTCACAAGCGTTGAGAAAGGTTTCGGTAGCTGAATTTGTAGCTGTATGACACTTGATAATTTTAAATTATAGATTTTTTGTTATTATTTAAAATTAGTTCTTACATTCATCTCACCCCTACCTTTCCCATTAATCACGCACAAGGATAAGTTTCATGTGGAAATCATCTTAATTTCTTGAATTAATCAAATTAGTGACTAACATCAGACCGTTAACACATGAACTTATTCCTGAAAACAATTGGATCAAAATCAATTCAATTGAGTTGAAAACAATCAGATAAAATAGATTGAAAAAAAAAACAATTAAATTTTACATTCGTGGAGAGAGAAATATTCAATCATTTTTTACTATTGTTGATACAGATCAATTATTTTTCGTTTATTTTTTAATGGGGTTGATTTTACATTTGTGCCTTTACATTTTGCACAATATTATTTTTCAATCAGTTATTTTTTCTTTGATTTGATGATGTGATGGTTTGAGAATGAATTTCCTAGGATTATATTGCTGTATACCTAGACACATAATATAAAAATGTGTAGGTAGTAAACACTTCCATGATACAACAAATAACCCATTCACTAGGCTTGAGAATGAGACGATAAAAGAATGTGTGTTGTTATTGAACAACATTTCATTAGCCACCCTCAACAAAACTGGAAGAAGTTCCAGCTCCACTTTAGTGAGACTCGACCTACTTTCAAATTTGTTTCAATTTGATGCCGGCGATCCCTTACAGTTTCAGCCAGCTTTGGCGTAGGAATTGATGTAAGTGATTGGCTGAATGATGCGATTGCTGTTGGTTGGCTACAACTGCATCGCCAGTTATTGCCACAAGAAATTGATGGGTAGCGGTCGGAGATGACTGAGAAGAATATTGGACAAATGAATATTATTGCCTCCACTGGACAAGACGTCACTGGGTGGATGTGTGGTGGGGGTAGTTACCCTTATATGATATTAAAGTGGTGTGGCTATTTGGAGGACAGTTGATATCAACTCTGTCAAGCAACCCTCATACACGGCCGTTCTGGATCACTGTCACAAGGTAGGGCTTGAAAAAGGCGCGATACAAAAATTCAACTTATTGTTTAAAAAAATTTCCTTTTGATGAGAAATTGTTATGAAATATTTTTCAATTCTACTTCAATTCCCAGCTGATCGAATTTTTCGAAATTTTTAAAAGGCGAATTCGTATGATTTAAGATGATAGGCTTAATCAATGTTGAATCAAGCCTAGGCTCAAACAAAAATCTCCAAGCAAAATTATTGTGTATCACATTTGCAAAAATTAATAAAGCACCCAAGGCTTACCACTGCGACTACGTTGTGAGGTTAACTGCAATGAACGAATCTATAAAACCCTGACCCGATTAACCGTGGGTTCAGCTTTGAAAGATTACAATCAGACAACGTTAGCCACCAGTTTTAGATAATAACTGATAGCTGTTAAACAGGAAAATGCATTCATAAATTTGCATTCTCATACATGACATAATAATGTGATTAAATGCAACAATGATAGCAGGTAAATTATCTTCCTTGAGTCTGGAGTGGAGCTGATTCAAAAAGTTATTGGTTTTTATGTGGTCACAGATTATCCTCATACTTTTTGTTAGAATCAATCTGAAATTTGATGTATATCTTTTATCCATTCTATTTTCACTGGAAAATTATTTTTCTTGTAATGACTACTATCTCAAAATCATATCAAGCGAGTAATTCAATTCAAGTTCCATACAAATGTGAAACGTTTTGAATTACGTTTTTTCTCAAATTATATTTCTGAGTTCGTAAGCAATAGTAAATCTCAAACCGATCAAACGCATTCGTTCCTGGCACTTCTGATTGATGATTAGGAAGACATTCTTATCTTCATAGTTCATATTATGAATACTGTTGTTCTATAAATCATAGTTATCGACAAGTTTATAAAATTATTTTTCTCGAAGCATGATCCAGCCCAATGTTTTCTGATCTTATTCAGTAACCAGAAAAAGTGGAGTGACCGAATACATCAACGAAAGAGAGTTTTCTATTTGTTTGATGCTCCCTTCCAGATGTTCTTACAGAATATTGTGAGTAGATCACGTATCCTAAATAATTTATTGTTTTTAACTAAAAGAGAGCAAGACAATATTTCTCTCTGGCTGGAAGCAGCTACTGTCATTGACAGACAAACTACACCAATTCACTTTCGGGCGTCGATCCAAATGTAGAAAACTCGAAATGGAATTACGTCTCTAGAGCCTTTCACTCTAGGTTGAAAATTTATAAGTGATTCTTGCAAGCATACAAATCAACAAGGCCATTAGAAATTTCAAAATCTAAATTTAGAGCTGAAGAGAGAACAGATGTTTTGATTTCATTTGTGGACTTTGTAAAATATACCAATATTTTATGCTCTTGGCGTGAAACCACACTCTATAGTTTTGAAGACTACGCTAAGCTCAATAGACTGCAGCTAACAGCTAGAAGACTTTCGTGGTCTTTTCTGTCACTGATGCTCTCGTTCCTAAATTGATTTGAGCATTCATTAGCTACAACAGAGACAATTATTTCTTCAAGATTAATGCAAAATTGCTTACTTTCAATTCAATCATAGTTACAATCGTTTACTATCATTTTGGATTCCTCAGAGTTTTAATAATATACTTAATTCTTGATAGAAGAGCATGCAACACTCGATGGGTATCGAGCTAACCAAGAATACTTTTCTCTTCAAATCCTCACAAAATTAGTGGTTGAAACTAGAAGTCTGGTAATTTTTGGTTGTAAACCATATGAAAAATTTTCCATGCAGCCTACTACTATACTGTTTAGCCATAATAATGTCGACTGCGTGTCCCAACATTGAGTGTGGCAATTGCTTTGAAATTTTGGCTCAATTGATCAGTCCGCGCAGTCACAATTAATTGGGTTGTTGATCAAGTGAATAATGTTTCCATCCAATGGAGTAATGTAGATTCTGCTCAACAGCACATAAGTTAAGCCAAGTTTCAAATGAGGAAGTGCAAGTGGGGAAGGCCATACATTGCAGAATCCAAACAGACGCGGTCATTCTTTTCATGATGCTACACAGCCTGTACTACACACGCATATATATTATATCCTATCAAACAGAAAAAGAGAGAGTGATTTGAGAGGTGAATAAATGCACAAGTGGAAAAGAGAGGGACAGAAAAAAGCGGCAAGTGAGAAAGTGAGAAAGATAGAGAGACAGAACGTTGTACAAAATACTAGGAAGACGTTGCAAATGTTGTTAGTACAGTATGTAATAAGCAGTGTCTTAACGAGCCCATTTGTTATATGATTCAATCAGTTATCACTAGTCTTTCATCTTTTAGCGAACAGAACACATAGTCGATGATAGTCACATAAATTTAATGAGACTATTTCTTCCTTCTACCATCGCAATGCTTTTGAGAGCGCTAGCACTTCAACTACAGATAATCATCAGGCTACACTGAAAACGTTTTGACGTTCTATTTGAGTAATAAATTCAATTCAATCTTATGATTGAATTGAATCCCAACAAGTTTTCAACCTAATTTGAATGAGAATAAATGTTGAAAATTCAAATTATTTATTTCCCGTTATTGTACAAAGGGAGAGGAGCTTTTAGTAACTTTAATGACGTACATCAGAGATCCATGATAAACGTGAACAAAGCACGTGTACAACCGTACATGCATACTAATTTATATTTTTAGAGAGAGTTTTACTCAGGGTCGAATGACAATCTTAGACACGAACTGATTTTATTCAGAAGCTCGAATCAAGGAAGTGCGTTTAAATCGTTAAAAAATACAATAAAATCAAAACTACAAGTGAAACCGTTTGATTTTGATTTACGGTCTGATCAAATACAACTTATCCTTACCCTTAATACGCAACTTACCCTGTAATTTTGTTGCAGCTCTGACAGTATAAGATATCAATATAATTAAACAATATGAAGTATATTATTTTGGTAGCATCATTGAGTATCGATTTTAATTTAATAACCTATCTTGAAATAGATTATGCATTTCAAGTCCAACTGTGTCTGCTTTTTCAACTTTGCCTTATGTCTTAAGGTCTTCTAATCTCCTTATATAATCTCGAAACATATCATTATTTTATCAATTTAATCTCAAAAATATTGTGGGCTTACTACAGTTCGGATACCTTAAAAAGCTGTAAGCAATTCAAGGTGTGATTAGGTGATTTCCACAAGTTTAAGAACACAGTTTGACAGAAATGATGAGCACCTCTATATCCCTTTTTCTTGGAGCAATTACATAACTGTGGCCCCCCTCCCAATCGAACAGCGGGATCGGAAAGATAGAAAAAAACCCCGTTAGTCCTTTCAAGTTGTTATTTTCCTAAGAAATTGAGAACAATGGACACAAGTTGTACTCTATCCAAGGAAAATTTCTCGACTGATTGCTAGCAGTTCTCAGAACCTTTGCAAGGTTACTGCACTGAAAAACTTGTTCCACCAAGTTAATACTTCCCAAAAGTCTGTAATTGTTACAATCCTATTTATTCGCGAATATAATTCCAACACGATGAATGGTGGAGCAAAGTCTAAGAGAAGGAGAGGAGAGATATGACTTGAAACAGTTTGAAACACACATTCTTCAATTGAAATCCAACATTGTTTTCGAAGATGCTCAATATTCACATACCAAAATTTAATTATTCAACAGTTGGCTTGGATTTCTAATTGGTTTCGTAATTCGTTAAAGCCCTCTAATTTGAGTCAGGTTTTAAAAGTAGATTAACTTGTAAAAAGTTCATGTAGGCTACCTAGTTGATGTCTGACACATTCACCATACAACAATATTGTATTGATATGAATCAACGCTCAGAATATTGTAACTAAATCCACATAATCTGAAGAATGAATCAGGTGAAATGTACATCTCTGATTTTAGAGAATATAAAATTTTCAAATTTGAAAGAAGTGCTATGGTTGATTCAATTATATTACCATTCTGGTAATAATGTCATAATAATTTTCAATCTGGGGTGATATGGGTTAGACGCGTAGCTACAATTAACCATCAGACAATCACAATACCAGTTTATGTAAGAGTGGGATCGGCTGATGAGGACATTCCAAGAAATTGAGTAGAAGTGGAAGCCGGGTGAACTGATTTACTGAGTCTGAGGAACAGTGGTGCGTTGTTACATCAGCCAGGTGGCGGTAGGTCATCGACGCAAATTCGCGACAGTGGACAAAACTTGTCGGATGGTGGCGTGATTATTTGGTTGAAGTGGTGGTGGTAGCGGCTACTCGCATGGAGAGGCAGGCGATCTCTCCTCAACAAAAATCAATCACAACCTGAAATAACGGAGATTTTATCACAATTTCAAGTGCTGAAATCTTGTATCACTTTGATCAATTTGAGATCTTATCATTTATTCACCCGTTTTGAACTGGTAGTTTGTGATAGTTGACTTTGGATTGACTTCATTATTCCAAAAGTGAAAAGATAGTGAATATTGGATACTTAGTAACAGAGGCTTCAATCTATGTAACTCATCAACTGCTTGAAGCTGTAGCCTGCAGTAATGTACTTCTCAGAGAAACCAATGTAAAGTAACAAATACAGTACACACAGTACACACATATAAGCTACAGTTTGTGAATAAATAAGTTGTGAGTCATAAATCTCAATGAAGTAGGGAAAATTTATTTTCACAAACTTTTCCGTGTAGTAATTATCCATTCACTAGATTAAACAGAAACTGAAAATTTTCCCGATAACTTTAAATTACTAGGTAGTTCAACACTGATAGAGATAATCAAGTTCCATCTCGACTATCAAGTTCACCACTTAATTAATGCAAGTTGGAGGAAATTACTGACTGAAGATTGAGATGTGAGACTTGCTCATGCTATTAAATACGTGAGTGATTTCTGGATCTGTTAATCATGTGTCACTAACGTCATATATCCGGTTTAATTAGTTATTTTGTCACGTAAATGTTCATCACTGAAGTACTCAAGGCCTTGATATAATTCATTAAAATTTTTATTAACCAAGGAATTTCTATAATATTTAATCAATTCATGGATAAGCACTTTCTGATTGGGATTTGCGAAGTGAACATTCAATAAGTTTTATTCAGAAACGAATAAACCAAAGTTTTTGTTATTACAATTCCGCTAAAGATATCTAGTTTCACTAAAAAAAAAATAATAATAATGATACATTTTATCAATAAATATGAAGAAAATCAATGCAGGAATAGAGATGATGATAATCAAAGCTCTTTATTTGCTTGAAAACTATCTTCCTGATCTCGTTGAATCCCTTTTTAAATTCCACAACCATTAGACCATTAGAGCTATTGTGAGCTATTGTAAATTATATTTTCGCTCACTGTACTCTATAAGGTTATGCATTTCGATTTGAATGAAAGAAATGTAATACAAATAATAAATTACAGAATTTGATTTGTAGCGAGAATGGAAAGATAGAATTGCATTACAATCAATTCCAATGCGTTTTCCATAAGGAGAAGTTATCATTGTTCTTGGAACTGAATTTGTCGGAACAAATTTGAAAACATTAATTATTAATCACTTTTCATTCATAAATGAGACAAAGCAATTGCAACTTGATTCCCGTTTACGTTGTAGTAAAATCGGTTTGCAAACCTATTAATAACTCTTGTCTCATAATAAATAACATTACTCCGGAAAATACTTTCATTCAACGAAACCATTTTTCGTAGAATTTCCTGTCATCAGTCCATTTTACAACAGGCTAAAGTATCATTTTACGCGTTTTCTCACATGAAAAACTGCTGACTACTGTGGAAGGTCTTCCTGTCAAAGGCTTTTGACATTGCCTCCTACTCTTGTCTGGTTGAATTACATTTTGTTTGTAACACAAAGCATTTTAAAAAATGTGTTACATGCAGTATTCCAAATCCAAATATAGAAAATGTAAGTCTGATTTCAAACTGATTATTGTTATAATTCAAGTAATAATTTCCTTCAATTTTCCATTTTCCGAACCTCAAATATATACTCTATATATTACAATTGGCCCTATTGTAATTCTATTATCATTTGGTGTAAAATAGGTCCAGTACAATTTCCTTGTCGATTGTAATTTTTACCAGGTTCGGACTGAGACCCCTAAAAGGGCGATGCCTTGTAATTATTATTATTTTAATAATTATTATTATTATTCATTTGGAAGGGCGAATCAGTTTGTTGAGGGGGGAATTGGTTTAAAGCAGGATGAAGTGTTTCTGTTGAAAACTAACTTCTTTAGTTAAAAAAATACTGACTTGATGTTTAAAAGCTTGAGAAGGGAAAAGTTTAATGAAAATTATTTACCGTAGGGTAGAAAGATTTTGAAACAAATAATGGAGAAATAGTAGGGAAAACAATACAAAATAAATCAGACAAAATTCATTTCATAACATCTAAGTATCTCAAGATAGACAAAATAGGTAAGAGGTAAAAATATATTTTAAAAACTTATTTCTGGTATTCTCATCGTGGACTCATGTAAATCAATATTAGAGCAATAGTCTTCATAATTTTAACCCACTCGAAATTCCATGAAGAGCATTACATCAGCAAGAAATAGGAGATGATGTGGTTTGTCTCGTCGGTGTGAATAGTTTTTGGGCCTATGCATTTCTTTGGAAACAATTAAAGCGGATACAAGGGGGTATCCAGGATTTTTTCCAGGGGGGGCAAGCAAGTTTTTTTTCTGCAGGATATAAGAAAGTTGCCCCTTATCCCCTCTCTCTAGTGACGGGGACGGGGGGGGGAGGGTTGTCAGCCATAATATTGTTCAGTTACAATATATATTTTAAATATTTACTCTTATTAGTGCTTAATTTGTAACATTAAAAGTTCTGGTACAGAGGCGGAAAATTCGTGAGGGGGGTCCGTGGGTTCTCCCCCGGAAAAAAACGAAAATTTGACTTCTCAAAACTCATTTTTAGAGTAATTTTTAAGCTTTAACTCGAGTATTATTACCATCATTCTTACATATTTTTAAATAAAAAATTTAAATTATTTACGGTACTACCGGAGTAGCGAGTACTCAGAGGAACCTGTACGGCGTACCGGTGCGTACCGTCACAAATTAAGCCCCGCATTTTATCATAAAAATAGAAAATAAGAACAATTTCCCAATTATTATACAATCAGAACAATTTGTTAAAATTATTTGCTGGGAAAATATTTTCAAGTCCATCTATTTTTTATATTAATGGATGGATGTGAATAGCTTACAAGCTATAGTTTAACACAAATAATTTATGAACATTTTATTACTGGACTATATTACATAGCTTATAGAATGGCTATTTAGCAGTGAATGAGATTGTTGAGAAATGTAGAGTGCAGAAGACCCCAGATTCAAAAGAAAGTTTTGAAATCATTTACAGCTATTACAAAATCCACAGTAAATTCATAGATCAATCAAGGTAAAATTAAATAGATATGGTTGAACTACAATTATTCTTGTATTGATGGATTTGCTAAGAACTCATTTAATACTCTCTTTTCAATCTGGTTTCTGGTCCTTGTTTTCCTTCAAAAATTTACGAATGATACTCATTAAGCACAACCCCGTCAATCTTTCCTCTACCATTCAGCTCTTGAGCCATGTCTTTACCCAATGAAGGGTACTAAATGATTTCCAGTTGCAGTGATGAGATTGATGGTTGATGGGAAAACACTTGGAATGCCTCCAAACACTTTACCATACATATTAATTGGAAATAGTATTAGCCTTCATCACAAGTGTAGCTACTCCGATTTCCTTCAACTCATATATTTTCAATTTTTTTCAAATACATTATACCACAGCTCTAATCCCACAGTTATGGATTCAAGCTCATAAAACTTCAAATGGAATACCCAGAATATTTTTTTATCGAGTTACTCTTTATTTAAAGGATGGAGAAAATAAAATGAGAAAGCAAGAGTATTCTCATTTAAAATATGACTTCCAATGACTGATTGAGAGAGTCATATAAGGAATTATCATTTAACTTCTCCAGTATTCAATTGGTGAATTGGATATTCAGATGGAAGATAACTTCTGTAAGTCTCTGATTCCATAAAATCTTTATAATTTAGCTGAAAATAGCAAAAACAATTATCTGCCATAGCAATACAATTATCTGCCCCTGCCTACATACGCTCATGGGACATTGGGAGTTACTCCCGAACAGAGTAACTAGAGAAAAAGTGTATAAAAATTTATTTTCTCAAAGAATTGGTGACTTATTCGAATCTTTCTGTTAAACTGGCTAACCCTATAAACTATAAAGGATGGAGAAATGTCATAGAGGAAGCGAGAGTATTCTCATTTGAAAATCTGACTTCCAATGAATGTTTGGAGAGTGAAGATGAGGAATTATCAATGATCTGATACAGAATTCGATTGGAGACTGAAATGGAAGTTTTGAGCCTAGTGTTAATGACTTCGCAATCTTCGAAATTGAGTTCTTAATTTATTAAAGTTAATGATAATAATAATAATATATTATTTCATTCTATGATATTTATTCAATTTTATTCTATTTACTTTACCTGTGGATTTTTTTTCAAATAAAAGAAAAATTTGTCAACTTCCTGGGGGGGGCAACTGCCCCCCTGCCCCTGCCTGGATACGCCCATGAGCGGATATTAATCGCGAATATTAATAAGGAATGTATGAAAAATAATCATAAAGATCATGGAAATGTTATATCCTGACAAAACTTCATTACTTTATCCACACAATAACTAGCCTATGAATACACTGTGTTCGGTTACTCAGTAAAGGCGCCTCCATACAAGCGGTATTTGGGAAATACCGAACATTTGGTGTTTGGCGAACAGTTTTGCTTGCTATTTCCCAACTAACGAACACACGTCTCCACACATGCGTGGTTTTCCGAGCACTCATTCGTACTGGGAATGGCGAATCGTCAACCAAATAGGTGACATTTTCAAGGTCAATAATGTCAAAATACTGTCGAAAATTTCAACTTTCAAAAATCTAACACTACGGTACTAATTTCAACTTTAATCTTGGCAATGATTGAATATTAATGTTTGTAGGAAATTTTAAAACGTTTAAAGAATTAAGATTATAATTCAGTAACCTGAAACGGACTGGACATTCACTAGTTTTCAATATAATATTTGAATTGAATTTAATTCAATTCCATAGTATCAAAATTGATTATATCACTTAGAAATCATCCACAGACTGTAATTTAATATTTATCTCGTCTAAAAAAATTATGTATTAAATCAACACGTAAGAAACTTTTCCTCAATTGACTTAACCTCAATCTACATGCAACAACAAACAACAAAATTAGCCGAACATGAAGGCAAATGTGTGGATGGGCAAAAAGTTCGCTATTTGCCGAACATTCGTCCACTTTGATGTGTCCAAAAGACCGACAATGGACGGAACACACAAACATTCGTGTTCGCTATTTCCCAAATAGCGAACACTCCGCTTCACACTAGTCGTGATTCGGCGACTAGGTGTTCGGTGTTTCCCGAATAGCGCATGTATGGAGCTGGCTTAAGAATCATCTCTCACATTACGCACGCACAAGCTCAAGAGATTGATTGGTCATTACCTTCAAAAAACCTTGTTGTTGGTTGTTAGCCACGAACACTCACTTTTAGCCACGAACACTACTCTGTATTATAGTCACTACAGATCTAGTCACTACAGAACCGAACACAAAAATGAGGTAAGTCAAAACTTATCCTAACCAAATAAGCCATACAATTTTTTTTCAATGAATAGACATAGTTTTTGCCCAAAATACATTTTTGGATTTTCCTAATCAATTATTGTCACCCAATGGTGTGCTCTAGCATCGAACTACGCTTATGAACAAACACAAATCTATGCAGAAATCATAATTTTCCTGACACTTTTAGGGTGACAACATGTGAGGCTGCGGGTTCTACATAGTATATAGATAGTTCTAAATCTATATCATATGATTCCTATATCATAGTACCGCAAACCGCAGCCTCACCTTTTTGACATGTTCTCACCCTTACGCAGGGTTGCTTTAAATATTGGATTGTACGACTTTTTGATCATCTTGTAGAATGTTGGAAGAATACAACTCAGATGCCGAAAAACTTGAAACCAACATCAAATACTAACTAGAGAAAAATAATGGTGCTATGATGGTGAGCGCAAGGGCGTATCCAGGATTTTTTCTAGGGGGGGCAAGCCAGTTTTTTGTTCCCGCAAAATGAAAGAAGGTTGCCCCTTTTCCCTATCTCTAGTGAGGAGGGGAGGGGGGGGGTTTGGTTGTAAGCCATAATACTGTTCAGTTCAAATGGTGAAGAATAATATATTTTATCAGTGCTTAATTAGTAAAATTTGAGGTTCTGGTACAAAGGCGGATAATAGGTCGGAGAGGGGGGTCCGGGGGTCCGGGGGTCTTCCCCCGGAAAAAATTGAAATTCCAACTCCTCAAAACTCATTTTTAGTTATTTTAAAGCTTTTAACTGAGTATTATTACCATCATTTTTCCGTATTTTTAATAAAAAATTTAAATGATTTTGGCCTACTACAGGATTAGCGAGACTCAGATTCAGAAGTTCTGGGACAGCGTGGCGTACCGTCACAATGTGAGCCCTGCATTTTATTATGAAAATGGAAAACATGTTATTAATTATTATCTAATCAATAGAATTTGTTGAAATTATTTGCTTGGTAAATAATTTCAAGTCCATATATTTTTTTTTAGTTGGAAAATATTATTATTTCACTTATTCATTTACCTTACTTATTCGTAAGAAAAGATCGTTTTTAAAAATTTACAGCAAATACAAAATGCACAGTACGTTCATAGATCAATCGAGTTAAAATTCAATAGATATAGTTAAACTACAGTAGGGTAACACCATTCTTGATGGTTTTGCTGAGAACTCATTTAATACACTCTTCTTCATCTGGTCCTTGTTTTCATTGAAAAATTCACGATGGATACCCATTAATTCAATATTGCGTCTACCATTCAGCTATTGAGCCATGTCTGTACCCTACGTAGGGTACTAAATGATTTCTTAACAGTAGCTGTTGTTGATGAAAAACCACTTGGAATGAGCAGACCATGCCTAGTGCTTGAAAAAAGTATTTGCCTTTTCCAGACGTGTAGCTACTTCAATTTCCTTCAACTCATCTATTTTTCCAAATATGTACGGTATACCACAGCTCCAATTCCACAGTCATGGATTCTAGCTCATAAAACATCATATGGAAGATTCAGAATGTTTTTGTTTTTTTCAATTCTCTAGAGTTACAATTTATGTAAAGGATGGAGAAGTGGAAAAGAGAAAGCAAGAGTATTATCATTTGAAATATGACATCCAAAGACTGATCAAGAGAGTCAAAATAAGGAATCATCATTGAACTTCTCCAGTATTCAATTGGTGTATTGGATACTCAAATGGAGGATAACTTCTATGAGTCTCAAATTTCAAAATTTAATAATTCAACTTAGTTGAAAATATGTTAAAAATTTCATCTGTGAACTTCTCGGGGGTGGGGGGTTAGCTGCCCCCTGGCACTGCCTGCATACGCCCTTGGCATGTTAGAAGTTTGTCGCCGGACAGATTAACTAAAGAAAAAAGTATAAAAATTGATTTTCTTCAAGAATTGGTGACTCACTTGAATCTTTCCATTTAACTGGCTAACCCTATAAAGGACGGAGAAGTGTCAGAAAGCAAGAGTATTCTCATTAGAAAATATAACTTCCAATAAATGTTTGGAGAGTCAAGGTTAGGAGTTATCAATCATCAATGATCTTCTGCAGTATTCAATTGGAGACTCAGATGGAAGTTTTACTCCTAAGACTCTGTGACTTTGCAATATTCTCAATTTAGTCGTGAATTTATTAAATTTAATGATAATAAAAATGTATTATCTTATTCTATGATATTTATTCAATTTTATTTTATTTATTTTAGCTGTGAATTAACTTTATAAATGAGAAAAAAATCAGTCAACTTCAAGGGGGGGGCAGCTGCCCCCCTCCTGCCCTTGCCTGGATACGCCCATGGGTGAGCGAAATTGTTAAGAGTTGTTAGCTTCTGATTGTTAGAAATAGTCTAATAATTGGGATTTTATATGCTTAGATGATGTGTGAACATATATACTTTGCTTGATATAGTCTGGCTAAGCAAAGAAGAGCTTCTGGCAAGATGAGAAAATGACTCTAGCTCGGTCAATATTTATTAAAAAATTATTGATTTGGTCTCAAATTGTAGATAAAAATGTTTCCTAAAATTGAGAGCAAATCAATAATTTTTGAACCAATATTGATCGAGCTGGAGTCATCTTCTCATCTTGCCAGAAGCTCTTCTTTGCTTGGCCAGAGTATACCTGAAATTTTCCTTAATCTATATATATATATATATATATATATATATATATAGTATCTCAAAGTCTCAAGAAAGGGCAAGGTTTGAGTTCAGACATGATTTTCTACTATGAAAATACCTATGTGAATTGTAGAAGTACTCGTTCTTTATTCGAACAACCAATGAATAAAAGATAAATAGATGAAGAGAATTCTTCGATTCAACATGAATTACAAAACTAATCTCTGTATCTTTTGGCAATTAATATTTGTTTATGATTAAATCATTTCCTTAATTCTCACTTCACAATATTTTATCACTCTTCACAATGAAACCAAAATGAGTGGACTGAGAAGCTAAATCTGTATTGAGATGAAAATTTTGCAAACTCATTCACAACAAAAAGTGCAAAGCGAACAGGAGGATTTCTCACTTTGCATGAGGAATAAATTTTGGCAGAGTTTGTATTTTGATCGTTGGCCAATATCCGTTTTTACCCTGAGATTGAGCATCCGGTGTTTTTGAGACTTTCATTTGGTATAGCCCAAGCCAAACTGTCTGACCCACGATATCAAGACGTAAAGAAAGTGACATGTGCTTTTTCAAATGGAATGAGAGGTTTTACTTAACAATTATGTGATTTTTTCACTTAAAATATACTACACTTTGAAGGTTGGTTAGTTTTATCACTTTCATGTCAGACAATGAAATTTATCATGTCCAAAATTAATACTTCTTCATTGATTTTCCTTGCTTTAAATGGTGTTGCAGGCTATACCAATAACAGTTTCCAAAATAATATTTTTCGTGTTTTACATGCTCCAGGTCCAGATGTTCCATTTCTATCACTCCTCGAACTGAGATACAATGAGTTATTTTTTGTAAGATGTGGAGTAGAAAGATATGCCAGAAGAATTCATAAATAGAGGATTAAGGAAAACTATCTGAGAGGAAATCTCATTGATAGCTTCAAGCTTGCCTGATCTGATCACCTAGAGCTATTTTACTGACAGATTTATTTGAGAATATCTTCCTCTTACTATTTATTCTTATAGTAGTTGTTCATTAATGTAAAGAGATCAAGAAATTTACTTAATTTCGTTGAAATAAACCAATAAATTTCGACTGGTAAGTTCAATGAATAAAACAAAAACATTGTCAATTCCATGAATGACTTTTTTAGAAAACCAAAACTCAAGTTGTCGTTTATTCTTCCAGTTGGTGTTGAACTCAAAATGAATTCTTGTAAATGACGTAGTTCAGGCTTATTTTGGTATGACTCAACTACCCTGATGCATGGAAAGACTTTTCATAGTGCAATTGGAAAACAATAATATTTCAAACACTTTCAGGAGAAACCAATGTCTACCATTATTGAAAAAAGCATGTGGGACTGCTCTGCAGTAAAAGAGATGCATAGAAGTACCGTTGAAAATTTTCGCACTTTGTCTGGGATGGATAGGATAAACATGCGAAAGCTATCCCAAACAAAAGCACGTGACTCACCATTCGTAAAAGAGAGTGGAATGTAGATTATTTCACGCTCCCATTGTCGAACTTCAAGGTCACTGGTCCTTCCTAAAGGACCATGAATCAGTGGGAGTTTCTTATTCTCTTCCCTCTTTTCGTCTACTTACAATTTTGTTGGCGGAGTCATTACTATCTATCGTCTCTCGAGATACCACTACAAACGCACTATGAAGAACCACTTAGCACAAGAATAAAGCAATAGATTAAGCATTTTTTCGCCATGCTCGTAATACACAACTTTCCAAGCTAGATTTGCGTTTGGGAAATCGCTGTTTACAGAGAATCAAAGATCAGCTGTTCTGAATGCGGGAATAATAATTTTGATGATTTTTACAGCTCTAATCATCATCACAATGATAATTACAGCACTGAAAATCTTGTCCAGTTGTTTTTCCCGAATTCCGACGTATGAATTTACGAGTCGAACGAGCCGCCATAACAGTTCACTGAGTGCGTTTGTGTTAGCTCTTGTGTTGAGGTTATCTTGGCTTTAGTTAATGTTTTCAGTTGTTTGAGGTTCTAATAAATCCTTCTCAGACTAGTATGACGAAAAAAATGTACATAATTCGTGTGGGAAGGTTTACATACTCATAATTATTTTCCAAACTCGCCTAAACTGCTCGTTTGTAAACATAGATTATTAGTATGTTAAATCGCCTTTCCCACACTCATTATGTAATATACTATTACATAAAATTTCAATAGATTTGTCTCCTATTCACGTTTTATTCCTTCTTGATTAATTCCTTATCGTCTAGAAATAATCAACAGTATTTATTACGTTCTCTACTGCACGGTGGAGTAGGAAGAACTGGATTTGTATGTAATGAATAAACTGTTTTTGAGTAATAATAAACTGAATTCAAACATACTGTGAAAAATAATTAGAATGTTTTCCAATGCGAAGTGAACTATGATTCATTTTTTTCTGTTTGGAATTTTGACGTCGTGTCTCTTCTAGTCTTCAAGTCTTGAAGGGGACAGATAAGAAGACTTCCATTCCGACAAAAACTGGAATTTGAATTACTCAAGATTTATCTAACTATTTCAACTTAACTTGCTGTATTTGTATAGTGGCACCAAATTTGAAATTTGTATATCTTGGTGTCATCAAATTTGAAATGGTCATCGATCATCAAGAATCTCAATACTTTGCTGCTGAAGAAAATTAGAATTACTCTACTGAAAAATAATTTTGTAAATAAACTTCACTTTAGACAATAAATTTATCACCTTGACCTATATTATACTTGGAATGGGGAAATATGATAAGATTCTACCACCGTATAATATATTATTCCACCGCTGTATTATTCTCTTCCCAATATGATAAAATCACTTTAAACTATAAACTCTATTAACTCAAGGAGCATATTTGAAGGGATAGCTACTACTAATATATAAGTAGAATGGACAATGGGAATAATAAGGAGTGTAGGGCCATGCACGGCGATTGTCAGACAGCAGGCAGTGACAGTCGACATTATTTGATTAGGTGTTTGGGAGGGTCGCCGGAACTCGCTCATTGCCGCAGTGCTCAGCCTGCCTATCTGACTGCAGTGCTGTGTGTTGAGTGTTCCCCGTCTACGGTACGCATCAGCGTTGCGTTAGTTCGCAGATGTTTGCGTTGGCGTACTCTCGCACGGAGAGCCGCTCGGTGAACGTCGAATGTCCTATACGCCCCGGTCGGCGGTAGGTGCACGTACGCTCGTCTGCACGCGCTGCAGTTTCTCCAACGATTATGAAACTTTTCAATTTTAACTTCGTGTGTTGGTGCCGTTCAGTTCGCTCACCCAGTACCCTAGCAAGCCGCCTGGCCTCTGCCACGCAATTGTCAGGTAATTTGCAGCTCACAAGTCTATACAGGATTCACGTCAATTGAGTTTTGTGATATAAATGAACATATTTTTACCAGTTGTTAAAGTTTCAACGGAACCTGTATTTCAAATGTTTATGATTGTATAGAATTCAACTATTCTATACACCTTGATCTACATCTATAAAAGCGAAATGTCACAGAATATTGTTTACTATTCATGAAATAGAAAACAATATTCACGCACAAATTTCACGCACATGAAATAGACTGATTCATCAGCAGAATTAAAAATCCACTTAACCTAATGCGTTCAAATTCGGCAGGCATATTCAGTTGTACCAGTTGTACCTTTGCGGGTTGCATCAGTAGATGCATTGCGGGTTGCATGTCTTACGCCTGACCCGATCAATATATCTACTGGAACCGAAATGACTCTTAATTATTAAAAATAACATATAATATGGCTTGTTCGGTTTGACCTTTAGACGCGCATAAAGAACAGATTTTTGAAATCTCTAAAGGAAACACATAGATTCTCTTCATAGAGCATAGTGCATACTTCAAATAGATTAGCTTTTTTCAAAAACTTATCGGCAGAAGATGTTTCAGAAATTTGTTCACAGGTTCAGATTAGGTCTAGAAATCTTGTGTTCAAAAATTTTAAAATGAAGAACAAAGAAAATCCGAATTATTATTATTATTATTATCCGAATTATAGACGAATAAGGCGAGCGAAGCGAGCCTGCCGGTTTGTGACAATATACCATAGGAATCTGATTTGTAGTGAATAGTGGGAAACTCCTATCTCCTCATTTATTGCATGAAAATAGTTGAATATTTACCTGGAATATGAAAAAAATCAGAAAAAATCCTCTTAAACGTAATAGTATAGTCTGTCCAAGCAAAGAAGAGCCTCTGGCAAGATGGGAAAATGACTCTAGCTTGGTCAATATTTGTTTAAGAATTATAAATGTGGTCTTAATAGTAGATCAAATGGTTTCCTGCAATTTGAGATCAAATTTTTAATTTTTGAACCAATATTGACCAAGCTTGAGTCATTCTCTCATCTTGCCAGAGGCTCTTCTTTGCTTGGACAGACTATACTATTACGTTTAAGAGGATTTTTTCTGATTTTTTTCATATTCCAGGTAAATATTCAACTATTTTCATGCAATAAATGAGGAGATAGGAGTTTCCCACTATTCACTACAAATCAGATTACTGTATTTTTCCAGCTTCACTTCATAGCCTATCTATTATCTCCTGCATTATTTTAGCGGATAGAATGAGTTCAGATTCTATAGCTATTTAGCTCAGATTCTATAGAGTACCAGATCAAAGTATTCTAGGAAGTATCAGTGTTTTATTATTTGAATACGATTATGCTAATTGCTCATTGTTAAGCACATTCAGTCACCAAGGCTCTTTCAAAGCTATTTCTGAGTTGACATCTAAATTGGGATCTTTGAATGGAGATATATATCAGAGCATGATTGATTGACAATCGATATAACATTTTTTCATTTCAAATCACGGTACAAGAGGTTTGTTTAGTGCATTTTGATCGAAACAAACCAGCTTGAATTGGAACCCATCAAAGCTTTCTACTGCGTCAATGAAACAAACGTAATTTCCAGTTTGAGAAGGTATAGTAATAGATAGAATAGAATTTATATTGAAAAAAGATTCAAGTAAAATATGAGCTCACATTCGACGATTAGAGTATAGAGCACAGATCATTCTTGTTTTTGAGAAATATATTTCTTGAATACCCAGTGGCGTAACGTTTCCAAACCGGCCCCCCCAAAAACGCAAATTCCAGGCCCCTTCTTCCAAAATCATACACCCTTTTTCATAACCCCCTCTATTCACAACCACCTACTTCCTTAATTTAAATTATTCAACTTTCTAAAAATGTAAACGTACATTTTTCATGTTTGAAAGACAAAGGCTAGCTAAGTAGGAAAAATTTCCATTTAATTAAAAATATTCATAATTATGGATAATGTATCCAAGGGAGGAAAATAGGATCAAGCCTTTAGTCAGAATTGAGGATTTAACTTTAGTATAAAGTACGTCTCTAGTGTTTGTATTGTGAAATCTAGAAAGAATAAAGATAATAATTTATGAAAAAAACTTTTATTTGAAGACTTCTACACTCTATAATGGGCCTCCTAGTTCAGCTATCACTGCTTTCTGAATTGCACGTTAGCACCTTGTCTCCATTCTCCCAGGTACCTAATTTCGCACATGTACAGTATTTTCATTGCTTGCTTGCGCACTTCTAATAAGTAGCCTAAGTAGTTTAAATGATGATTTACGAGGTCTTTACTTCAAGTTGAATTGAATAGTCCTTTTATCCAAAAGTAATTGTTAAAGAAAATTAATTGGTAAGAAATAAATAAACTACATTAGTGATTATTGCTGAAAATCTAAATTGAATATTTGCCAAAATAGAAATCATGTTTCTCTCGATAAATTGTAACTTGAGTTATGTAATAGATCATTTCAGGCTCTAACCCGGGCCCCCAAGATGCCCAAGTAACTCATTTTTCAGGAAACCTATAATTTATATTCGGGCCCAAGCCCGGGCCCCACCAGCGCCGCGGGTGCTGCGGAGGTGTACGTTACGCCACTGTGAATACCCATTTACCCAGAAATATTCATTATTAATTGTGCCTTTTATGAAGAATAGGATGAAGTTATCTTCAGGATTTCAACTTTATGACAAACAATTGAGTAACTTTTTCTCTTGGTATGTTTCACTGGAGAAAATGGAAGCTACCAGTCATTGATTTGCGTACATTAATGTTTAATGTAAGAATATGTTTGATAATCAATCAAAGGCAAATTTCTTGTAATTATATTTACACTAAATAGAGTGTAAAAATTCACTTAACTCAACTACACTTCACGCGTTCTCACCGCCACAAGCGATAGAAACCTAAAGGTAAGTCATTACTGATTTTAAAAAATTCAAGGAAATTAAGTGAAGTGTTTGATGAATACCTGATTTGCGAATAAATTAGTTCATTAAATACAGTATAATATATAAAGATTGGTCGGATCAAAGCGAAAGATGCTCAACTAGCGATACGTCTACAATTTTTAAAAAAACCTGCGATTACTGGCCAGTGCCGGACTGGCTAGGATTTGGGCCGTCGGCTACACTCGCTCAAGGGCCCCCCTAAAGTGGGATTGTGCGAGTTTGGGATTGAGTGGGGAGTTTTTTAAACGATTTTAGTGACCGGGGGGGGGTGGGGTGGTGAGAAGGAGTTGTTGCAATTTTTCTGAAATACGTTGTAATTTTTCAAATTAAACAGTTCATATACCATTATTGTATCAATCCATTTTCATGCCATTATCAATATCATTAAGATAATGGTTTGATTTAAGAGAATCACTTGCACAATAACCACGAAGTTTTCAGTGAAGGATAACATTCCGCTTCCGGATAGTATTCCATATCCCCAAACTCCTCAGTATTTTGCGTGCCCTTCGAATATTGACGTCCTAAATGAGAAGAGGTAGATCACCTCTGTTATAGAACTAGGTACATCCTGTAATGGTTGACAAAATGAATATATAGCACAATTATAATATAATAGTACAAGTGAGTGCAATAAGATCTACTGCTGCTGGTAGCCTATTGTGGTTTGTGGTATTTTTCTCTACTGCCAAAGTCTACGTAAATATTACTCAAAAAGTATTTAACTTTTGTTAACTTTAAATTTTTGAATTTGAGAGGGTAGTTAACCTGAGAAATGTCATTCTAAGAAAAACAGTTTTTTGGTCTTTGAAGTGGAATATTGCATACATGTATTGATAAAAATACTGTATATTGATAAAAATGATAAAATTGGCTTTATTTGGATAGTAGTAGTTGTAGTACCTCAAACAGATAAACTTCTTCCCCTTATAAGATGTGGAATGTACAACATTATATTATGTAGATGTGGTAAAATGCATTTAATTGTAGAAACAAGCAAACTTTTCTTGATCGGTTGCCTTGATCACTTAAAGAACTCTATTAATCATCCTGATATAGAAAAGAGGGAAATTTTAGTAAAATTATATAGGCCATTGCAAACAGCATTCAGAGTAGTTTAAGATCCTGCATTCTATTCAAATCACAAATTAGAGAAATTCTTTCTGCCCACTTTTATTGAAACTAATTCTTATTTATTCCTTCAAACCTCCACTTACATGAATATTTATGAATAAATTATTTCATCAACTAAGCGTATGCTGAGCTGTGAATATAATTATATACAGGGTGTTTCATGAGGAATGTGCAATACTTCTCAGGCTGATTCCTTACACCAAGTAGGCAAAAAAGTTCCATGGGACCAACCCCCAAAAACGCTTTGTTACCGAGATAACAATGGCGGAAAATTAAGATTCCTCAAAAAATATTAATTTTTCTAATTTTTTAGAGGCTTTAGTGAGGTTCTAAAATAAGCAATTCCTATGTAAAATTAGATGAGGAATTCAATGAAACCAGTTTCAAGTTTGTAAATTCAAAGGTTATTGAGATAATAGGAAAAATATGCTAAAAAAGCCATTTTTCAACAATAAGGGTTATGACTGGATAGGGAATCATAAAATTGTATTTATTATTAATAATGGAAGTTGAAGAGAGTCGGATTCTAAAGAAAAAGTTAAATGGCGGCGATTGTGTAAATCTTACCCAAATCTCAGAAATAGCGATCGAAACTCGCAAAATTGACAAAACATAGCACAAGTGATAAATTTGTGTTTAGTAGCGAATTTGCAAGTTTTGATCGTTATTTCTGAGATTTGGGTAAGATTTACACAATCGCTGCCTTTCAACTTTTTCTTCAGAATCCGACTCCCTTCAACTTCCATTAATAAAAAATACAATTTTGTGATTCCCTATCCAGTTATAACCCTTATTGTTGAAAAAATGGCTTTTTCAGCATATTTCTCCTATTATCTCAATAACCTTTGAAGTTACAAACTTGAAACTGGTTTCATTGGATTCCTCATCTAATTTCACGTAGGAATTGCTTATTTTAGAACCTCACTAAAGCCTCTTAAAATTTAGAAAAATCAATATTTTTTGAGGAATCTCAATCTTCCGCCATTGTTATCTCGGTAACAAAACGTTTTTGGGGGTTGGTCCCATGGAACTTTTTTGCCTACTTGGTGTAAGGAATCAGCCTGAGAAGTATTGCACATTCCTTCTGAAACACCCTGTATATTTTTTTAATACTTATTTTAATAGATATCATGGTCTTCATGGTCATCATGTATAATCTTACATTAGTTATATATTAGGGAAGTTGAATACACTATTCATACGGCACTCAAAAGGTGTTTCTCATGAACAAAGACCGCCTTGAGGACTCTTAATAAGTATTCCCCCGTTAGGGGGGAACTTTTTTCAAGAACAATGTAGACGTACTCTAGGACTACATTTTTTATGTTTTTTAGCCTTATAAGAAATTTGAATTGAAATTTCCATGATCAATTATTCTACCAATGCACTAGTTTAGTACAACATTTCTATCAGTAACTTACCTATTTATTCATTTTTTACAGTGATATAATAAAATCACTTTATTGAAAATTGAAAAACAAGCTACGCCCCTACTAGTTATCTCTCAAATTTTGGGAGAAGTTGATGTAGTCCACATCTAATTATTGTATAACCTTTCTTAAATACATAATTTATGGCCCAGAAATGATATTGAAAACTGAATTTAGAGTTTTGAGAGCGAAGGAGTGACAAATGGAATCGTTAAAAAAGCAATAAAAACTTGAATAATATAGAATTTTTTTGAAAAAAAAACAAGTCATGAAATCACTATAAAGCCACCTAGAAAAATATCAGTATAATTATAGTCTACACACTTCAAATGCTTTATTAATAACTATAGTTATAGTTATGTAGTCACTTTGATATTCACAGCCCTATCGGCAGATTTTTGTGGGCCCAGTGAGTATGTCGTAGATTAGAATGCAGGGCCCCCAGGGTCCCAGAGAATTATATTTGAAGAATTTTTGGCCTTAGTTTCTGGGTACAAGACTCGAGCTCCAGCACCTCACAGTAGATTACAAGAAGAAGAGTCTCAGAGTGTAAGGGTCCCCTTCAAGCTGACTTGGGACGAGGGGCCCTCTAGTCTATTCAGGGGCCCACATGTCTAATCAGAGGCAATGAAAGTCTGGAAAAATTTGTAGTATTTCCAAAGTATTTATTAGAAAATGATTTAGTTTTGATAAAATTGTTTAAATTTCAATAAAAGATTATTCATTTCTTTGGAACCAATTAATTTTTTTTTCTGAGTGAATCTTGGGCCCTTCCGGGCCCCCAGGGCCCAGGGCCGTCGGCGATCGCCGACTAGCCGACCTGGCCAGTCCGGCACTGTTACTGGCGTATTCTCAAAGTATTTCAAAAAGTTTCGAGTACAACATTTCTAGACCTAAGATGAACTTCTTTGTTAAATTTAAACATTTTATGCCGAACGATTCTCGAAAACAGCTGTTTTCGAGCCGTAATACTATAGAAAAACTAACATATGAGAGGCGTATCCTTAAGAAGTTTCAAAAATCCGTTCCAAGCGCTTCCAAAGGTCCAACTGAACAGGCCCACCAAATTTGAACGCATTCTGTTCAGTGGATTTTTAGTTCTGTTGAAGAATCAATCAGTCAGTCAGTACCATTTTGCTTTCATGGATATAGATGATGTGAAATGTGAAAGTTGTAACATTTAGAGCATACATATCTGGCTCATCTTTTATGATGAGTAGATGACTACAGTAAATTGAATTTTCTCACCAATTCAGATCCATATCAGTGAAGATAACCTTCGAGTCGTTTCCAATTTAGTAGGTTATCGGAGATTGAGATATTTATAATTGAGAGAAGTTCGCTCATTATGTCTGGGAATTACGCTGTCACATGTTCATTCTTAGACCATTTTTAGACTACGCCAGGTAATTGGTACAAAGATCGATAGCGCAGGTGACAACCAACAAATATTTTCAAAGTATCAATTTGGAATACAAGAAAAACAGGATTACGAAAAATGCGTATCCGGTGAGTTAACAATCAACACGCAATTGTTCGAAGCAAAAATGTTAATGATCTTCAGTTTGCTGGAAAGAAGCTACGCAACATCAAAGAGATTTTGACCTCTTCTACCCCCCAGCACTACAAATATTCAAGAAAGGATTTGTAATCAATTGATTCAAATAGCACCCCTGAATAATCATTGAGAGTTGGACTCTATGGAATAGCTTGGCAAAAGACAATATTGACCCCATTACAAGGATGAATCCAATTTCCTGCTTAGATTGACTTTACGATTATTGGGTGGATGGACTTTACCACCAGGGGACCGTAGTTGATGATCCACAGCTATGAAACTTATAGCAGTAACGTTCTAAATCAATTTGGCCAGTCCCAGACAATATCAGTACCGTAATAAACTCTTCTCCTTCAAGGAGATCTAAACTAAATGTTTTATTGGTCAGATGTGAGGTCGCATCACTTCTGGAAAATGAACTCCCAGAGCTCCTCCAGAAACAGATAGATGCTTCGAAAGGCAATTCCTCTCATATTCAGAAATTTTTAAACTCATCAAATCAATCTTTAGACAGCATTAACTATCTATAATCCTGTATTAAGGGTATATTACTGATACTCATCTCTCAGTCACTACTAAATTTGATAATTCATAATATAGTTTGATTTTTTATTCTCTGTTTGGATCCAATGAATCAATAACAATGAACCATCATTTTCCAATATGGTACCTGTTCATTCAAGGATAATAGAAATTCGATCAACAAAAAACATACTATGGTGTATCTATTCCCTTCTAGAATTATTAGAAGCAATAATGCAATAAGCAATAATTATGTTTCAGATATACTGCATGAATAGATAGATATATATATATACGTGTCGAAGTACTGTACTTCTATCAAGATTGAGCTCTGAGGCTGACTATAAAAGGAGAGCTTTGATAAAACAATGTGGATAAATAATCTGTACATTTCCCATAAGCCTTGTATTGGTTAACTGCAATAATACTGTTATCGCTGATCTGAACGAGAGAATGAAGAATGAACAATTGTTTCATCTCCACATTACAAAATAATACAACCTACATTCTTGATATTGAGTAGGTCGTGACTAAATATAGATTGGATCGGAAGAATATAATACCATGCACTTGAGAATCACAATAGCTGTGTAGAGTGTAGGAGCTTATCAACTTCGAATTTTCTGTACACAATACTTTTTAAACTGATATATGTATTTTTTCCAAGATTATTAGTTTCACAGGACAAATGGTAAGGAGCAGTTATATTATGATTGTTGGGAAAATAAGGAATAGTTATGAAATGTTTTTTTTCGCAAAGAATCCAATATCCCCTTTTACTGAAGAATAGAAGCGATATAATAATACTGTTAAGCCTCGTTCTAAAGCCCTAAAACAAAAAAATAGAACTCAAATTGTAATTGAATACATTTTCCAAGTAATAAGGGTACATATCGGGCTCATCATCATACCAAAGAGTAGGAATATTTAAATTCGATGAAATTATGCCATATCCAATTCTCAATGATCCTTCAAATAGCTGCCTGCGCCGTCTTTTCTGCCCGTATTACACGTTCACACCTCAGTTTTTATTGAGTAAATCAGTATTTCTTTTCAAATCATCATTCTTCTAATGATCATTGGATCACATACCAGTTTGAAGCTTTTCGATTAACCAACATCAATAATAATCAGTATCTGAGTCGCGAAAGTCGTTGATTAATCTACTCGAACATGATTTTTCTATAATTTTGACTTAATAACAACTTAATGGCTTCTGGAATTCTTGAGGCTTTGAATTGGAAGTTATGAAAGAGCGAAGAGTTTTTGCTTCTATGGAATAATTCAAGGGATATATAGGAAGATCGGATACCAGAAAAATGACTCAAAACTGATTTCCCAACACTAGAATTCATTTCGAATTGTATCATGTTTCTGAAAATCGCTCTTCTGAGAATATAACTATCAGCTTGAAATACTATTTTTGAATTTAATTGGATGAATATTTGGAGGCTGAATCAATACTCCAAAGTCTAAACGAACTATTCTAACCTACCATTGTCGGCAAAAATCTTTTGATGTTATTAAGTAAAACTATAATATAGTAATCACAGTCCACTTCCATTTCAATTTGGGATATTTCAATTTTCTACTATCAAGACTATTAGACTACTGTCATGTTTATGAGGATGATTCATGATCGATTTGAGCTTATAATCTGCAAACATTTCATGTATAGAATTACAGTATATAACGCAATTATCATCCAACTTCATTTGTTTGTCAATTGTCACATAATATATTGTTAATATTCAATTCTTTAAAACGCTCATTAGAACTCCACAAACTTGAAGGATTCTAATGTTTGAATTTTTGAATATGAAAGAAGTCTAATAGTAAGAGTAGGCCTATAAATGACTATTTACTGTTATACTGTAAATAATCAAATCGATATTTGCGTTGAGCTAAGTCGCTTTCTCACAAAGTTTCATATGCGATTATTTTAAAAGGAATGGTGGCTTTATCGGGGAAAAGAGAGGTTTTTTGGCATGTGATGCATCTAGAGAATACGATGAAATAGAATTTTTTTGATGCTCGAGAGCAGAAAAATTAATTATTTCTCTACCTACTACATAAAGTCTCATTTTACTTCTTGTAATTCAATAAATGAGCAATTCAAAACAGTATTACAATCAGTTCAAGGGCATTTTCCCGGGGGTTGACAGGAAAAACAAGTTTTCAAATTTTAATAGAATTTACACTTTTATCAAAGATGTTGTGGAACTTATTCATAATTTAGGTACGATAAGTGAAAAAAGGTTTAGAACCTTTGTTTTCACTTACCTAAATTTTAAAATTTTATTTTGAATTATAAGCATATTTTTCCAAATAAATAATATTGATCCAGATCAGAACATCAACAAAATGTAATCCACTCCAGCTAAAATGGAGAGTTAACTACAAAATAGTACAGCTATCAATCACACAAGATTTAAGTCCGATCCATCTACAGTATTTATAGAACGCGAATTAATTTTAGCCTAATAGCTCCTAAATAAGAACGGAAATAGACATTCTTTCAAGCAAATATTCCACTATTATAGCTGGTTATATTCTATTTTTATATCCATTACTAATGACCCTTATTATATGGAAAATTTAACTGTTCGTTAATGGCTTAATTTACAAAATACAAGGATAAAATTCCAGCAGGGAGGTTTCAAATATAACCAACAATCATCTGTGGTAAAACGAAGATACAAAATAAATACTTTTTGTATGGGATTGACTGTTCTGTACTCAAAAAATAATTTTAAAGTTATTAAAAAACTAAGTTATTAATGAGTCAAGCTCATTATTATGCTACCTGAATCACAACCCTTAATATTGGAATAGAAGTATCCAGCAAAAAATTACATTTTGAGGTCTACTTCGCTCATTCAAAGGCTATCAAGTTTTGTTGGAATTACAGTTAAAATAGCATTGTTTTCTTCTTTTATTTTTATTATTTGAAAGCAGACTTAGCCGGTGTATTGAATGAATTCATGGATCTTTTAAATTTTGTCAAAAGAAGAATTCAAATTTCAAATAAGTAAAGTTTTTATGTTTTCTGTGTTTTGTTCATGCGTGCTATACTCGAATCTATTCACAGCTCATTTTAAATTTGAGTTAATTATATGTATTCACATTAACGTGAATATTATGTAATCATATCACGTAAGAGATAGTAGCGATTGAATAGTTTATCATCAGAGTTCGAAAATCACAATAAATTGAAGTAATATTTCTAGTCGAATTCCTGGATCGAACATTCCTGGATTCCTGGATTCCAACGATCGCACGTTTCTAATGATAGGGAAATTATTATTTTGTACGCTATATAGTACTGTATGTAAGTTAATAGTCTACTATATTTAAAGAAGAATGCTGGAGTTCGATTTTATCTGTTGAGTAATTTGATTCTAAATTTGGATCAATAATGATACCTTAATTCACAAAAGGCAGTTAAAGAGTGATCCAAAATGAGAAAACGGTTTTTCAGACAGAACACGTCCTGCGCCTTCCTCAACGTGTTCAACTAGCATTACAACAGCGCCATTCACCCAGAAAATAAAATGATTTGCATCTAGTTATATGATTTTAATTCTCTCGTGATCTGTTTCTCTTGCTAATTGAGACCCATTCATTCTTGGTTTTTCTGTCCTAAATTTCCCATGAAGAGTTTTCCAAGGTCGAAACTGAAACAAAGAACTACATTCCCTCTGGAGAATATGACTTATCCACTCTTATGCTTCTAAAGGGTTATGAACCGTGGAAAGTAGCGAAGTAATTCATGATTTATTCTTATAATGATAAGATTCATTCAGTCAGAGAAACATTACGTAGAACACTTTCATACAAGTAAAACTAATTTCTAAACCAGACAGTAATTATTTATGCATTATACAAAGCTCAAAAAGCAAGGTCGAAAATCATAACATTATCTTTATCTTTATTGGAATAATTGAAAAGGAAATCGCCCAATTATTATTCAATAAAAAATTTGGTCATAAATAGTCCAAATAAAATGGTAATGTTCTATTCAAATTGCTGTTAACAAAAATACATATGAATTTTTCAATTCCAATATTGAGAAAATAATAATTTGACAATTCTCTCAAGAATTCTTCTTCTTCTTTTTTTTTCTTCTTCATCTTCTTCTTTTTTATCCAACCCATTTGTGCCTGTTAAGGCGTTGGGTTCTGAAAAATTAACAATTCGAATATCAAAATATTCTGGAAGGATATCTATGAAAAACTTTCTAAGGATAGTAGTATAGGTCATTTCCAAGTTTAGTTGACGCATCAATCAAATTGATCGCTTAATCTCCCTCACTCTGCTTATTGCTCACATTGATTGTATTTTCCTGCTCATATAAAATTTATGAGAAAAATATGAGAGCTAAACAGAAGAGCATAAATTACGGCGAACAGAAAAAAATACCCCTAAGCATGGTACCTCATAGACTTTTAAAAATAAACCTGAATCGGAATGTTAATTAGAACGATTTTCGAGAAACTGATGTAATTTTAAACTCATAACACTACGAAGAATCGTAGTAAATATACTAGTGAACAATAATCGTCTAAGAGACGTGCTCAGCATATTGATTAAGTTTTCTGCAAGAAGTGTCTGCTATTGAACAAGTCTTATTGAATATTGATAATCGAAGTTTTCTATTAGAAAATTAGGAATTGAAGAACATCGATAAAGTTTCTACTTCTCATTGTCTACTAAGAATTATAATCCACTTCATCTTGACAACACTTTAAAAAAATTGGAACGTCTCGTGAAATTTTTTTTAGAATAAGATCATTTTCAAAGAGCTTTATGAATGGAAAATATGGAATCATAGCTCCCTCTCAAAGATAGCTACCTAAATATTTTAAAGGTGGTTTGAATGTGACTTATCCGGCTGAAAGTGAGAATTATAACTTGTTGTCTTTTAATAACTTGAAAGACATCTAGCGCCAATTTTCCATCAATATAGCTGTAGGCTTCCATTCTTTTCGAGGTATCTACAGTAGCTTTGAGCCGATTGAAATAAATACAAGAATAAATAAGTGAACAATGTTTTGTGGAAGTGGCTTTATTACTGGATAAGTGCAATATTATATTTTCTTTTTTTGTGCATCCCCCACCCACTACTGAACCGGAACTTCATTTTTTCACAAAAAATCCCGGAGATTTTTCATTCTTTTTTTTGTGGAAAAAACCTAATTTGCCAAATTTAATTTATGAAATTACAATAGATAATTTATCTCAGAATTAATTCTTTGTGTAATTTTTCTCTGATTAACATATTTCTCTTTTTTTTTACTCCTGACAGACTTTCTCACAAAAAGCGCTGTTATTTTCCCGGGATTACAGTAATAAAGTATACAGTATTCTCGATCATAGTGAATGATTGTTTCTCCGAACTGTGATTCCAGATATCTATTGCCTTTTTAATGCAATACTCTGGTAATTTTCCTCTCAAATTGAGATCCATGATTAACACGATCCGATCCATAATTACGAAATGATTAAACTGGACTACGAAATTAATGTTAGTTCAAGAACGTGTTCTAATTTCATTGAAGAGATGATGATGATATTTGATGCTCATGAAGAAAGCCGAATCACACGAGCAGCGATGATGGAATACCCAGCCGACACCATGGAAACGTACGGCGTAGGGATTTCCGAGTTGCGGGTTGCAGAGTGCAGCGGCTGCCGGCGAAGAGAGCGCTGAGTCATGGAGAGCGCGCCCGATTGGCTATCCTGGGGGGCGGACCTGTTGGGGGCAGCAAGGACACAACAATTATCATTGCTACGTCACCACCACAACAATTTCTGCAAGCTGTTGATTTTTTGCCGGCAAGGATCCGGTCGAGGAAAGCGAAAGAGCAGACTGAAAAAGAAGCGATAGGAGAGTTGTGGAGGAGCGAAGCGGGCGTAGGGAGGGGGATGCCGGTATACGGCTTATATACAGGCCAGTGTATATGCCGGCCAGTCAGTGTCTGTACGTTGCGCCGCCACCGCCACAGTAGTATTCTCCACTCAGTGTGTTCTGTTCAGTTCGTCTGGTATTGCATTAGTAGTAGAAGTTGTAGTTGACGTCCGTTCGGCGACTTTACTGTCGCACTAGTTCTTCTGTCTGATTCGGAGTTGGGACTCAGTCTCCGATCGGCTCTCCTTCGCGTGGTGCGTCCTCAAATAAATTAATTTGATACTGTGAGTGTTGTGATCAGTGCTTCACTCTAGGACTCTCGTCCGCCTAACGGGGTCGTTTTCACACAAGGCTTTTCCTGCAAACAGTAAGTACCAACAGAAATATTCCAACTATATCATAACAAACTTCTCACGACTTTCTGATCTGAGCGGATTACATTGGTGTCGTGGGTTGACATTCAGCCATCATTCACTCGAGAAAGACTGAGCATTAGCAGCTTGACTCTTTTATACTGGTTCCCCCCTTGCATTGTGTGCCGCATGTAATAGGAGAGCTGGTCCCAATGGGGAGCTGTCTACCTGTGGCCTCCGTTATAATGAAGACGCCTGTCTGGAGTCTAAACACGTCTGTCACGATTCTTTTTTCAAAAAACTTGACAAAAAAACTGCACTTGCTGGAGCCACTCACTAATTCGTTCACTTGGAAGAGAGGCATAAATTGGGGGAAAATAAACCACCCAAAAAAAAGCATGTCCAAGGAATAGTATCACATTGCTATGAACTTTTTCATCAAATATTATCCACTAGATTAGGATTCTCCAAGCACTATGTTAATTTTGAACAGAAATGCCCTCAAATAACCGATAGCTTCCCAGATATGATTTTTTTTGTACGTGTGTATCCTTTGAACGTCCTCTTGAGTTACTTTTTTGTCAAAAGAATAAAGCTTGCTTTCACTATCAGTCAAGCCCGATAGCCTTCAAACACTGAGTTTGCCTCCTATACTATATAGGCTTCTCTACCTTCCTAATGTTCTTCCAATCGACGACAAAAGCACAGGACACCCATCACGTTTTATCTCTTTCTTGCAAAAAAGAAGAAAATCATTTCTGAGAAGGGTCTCAGTGAATCTTCAACTCATGATACATCCATTCTCCCCATTATCCATCTATATTCTACATCAGACGCTATATTACTTTTTGTATAAAATTTATCGACAAGAGTATTATGGTAGTTTAGAGCTGTAAAATTTTGAAATGATTTGAATGGCTAACTTGGCTTTCAATTTTGTTTATAAGTTAAATAAATTTTTCCTGAAATTTAAGATTTATTCAAATAATTTTGTGAGTATGAAAGAATGGGATGAAAATATCATTAAGACGGAGTTTGAATTTGAAGTTGCACTACTCAAACTTGAATCACATCAGGATTGAATATTCATTTCACATCAGGATTCCTAAGCTCTTTCCATCTAATGCCTGGAAGTTGAGAACCTTTCTTGGTTTAAAGTAATAAAGCGGTTCAATTTTGAAAATTTATCATGAATAAATTTCTCCTTCTCCAGAAAATGCACAATACAAGTGTTGATAATCTATGTGGCATGCATTTTTCAAAATAATTATCAAAGCTTTATAGAAAACAAAGCTAGTCTATTCACTTTCAAGTCACTAGTTTGAAATATTTTTCTTGCTTGTTCTTATAAGAAATAACGTTCATCTGTAGAATTTTGAATTTTACGACTCAATAAATTAATACATCAAATCATCAAATTATGTCACTTTTGGTTTCGACCTGATAAGCTTATTTTTCATCTTTGAAAGGAAGTAATTTTATACAAACTCATAGCAAAGGAATCAAAGATTTAATGGTGCTCGTATAAAACTTTTTTCAACCAAGAAGCTATCTTGTATCTTATGAATGGAAGAGTTGATCATTGAAAATTTGACAAATTGTTACTGATATATTCAATTAATTGATACTTGATGAATAAATTATTGAGCTCGACTCGTGGACACTGATTCACCCGTGTGAATTATGATAACCTTTTTTATTTCTTTTTTAATAATAAATTCATCTCATTTGTGAAGCTCAAATGTTTTAAACTTCCAGAAGAGTGTTTAGAAATATTAATATTCAAACAAGTTCATACTATAGTGAAAGACGTGAACATTAAAAAAGTTCTATTGAAAAGACGAAAATTCAACGTGCCTAATCCATTGCGAAACTAAACTTTGAGCAGATTGAATGCATCCAATAACAGCAAGATTTAATCATTGTTTTTTTCGAAAACACCCATTTTAGATGTTAAAAGTTATTTATAGCTTTCCTTGACGCATTTATATTAGAATGAATTACTGATATTTAGATATTATTAACATAAAGCGTGTCAAAAACTCTTCCATTGATACAACATGCTTTTAGCAATAACTATAAATTACATTTATTCCAATCTATTTTTTATTGGCTTAATCATCATGTGCGTGTAATTTCCTAGATTTTTATCATAACCAATCAAGCGGAGACTATCTAGATTTTTATTGAGAAAGACTTCCTAGTTAAATTGAATTATAACTCGATAGCTTGAATCGAATCCAACAGTAGAAGAATGAATACTTTGGAAAAGTTGTAATAATTAATATTGACTAAATCATAAATACTGACGATTGGCTAGATTCAATAATAATTCTCAACAATTAATTCCTGATAGTTTTCTCTTCCCTTGTTTTTTCAAGCGAGATTTGAAGTTGATTGCTCTGAGTAGAGAGTGAATCCTCGGATGAATTCAATCATCAGTCACATGTTTATTAATATTCTTTGAATTGACAAATCCATTATGTACTCAAAACTTTTGGAATTTCCTCGTGTTGCTTTTTCTCAGCTCAACTAGTTTAAAATTTGTTATTTCTGCAATAGAACGATGTAGCCTACATCAAACCAACAAGTAGCGGGTTGAATCTCCATCTCTCTGAAAAAATTGGTTGAAATTCACTTAGCTTCTAAGTTGAGGAGCAAATGATTCTCACTCAACAGTTGTTATAAACTAACGTTTTAGAGGAATCTTTGGATGACGTTTGGGAACAAGTAGTTTCACGAAACAGTAAATCAGTACCTGTCAACACCGCCTTTTTGCATTGTGTTTCATGGAACTATTCATGTTTGCTTCGTAAGCAGTTGAAAAAGTAGCGTTAATCTGCCTTGAAAGCACTCAACTTCCGTAGTGTTCTGAGGTTGTGACTCAGACGTTTGAACAGAACGGAAAGGAGAGCTGAAGAAAAATAACATTTTTGAAAAATTCCGAGCGTTTAGTGATTGCAGCTCTCAACAAGGAGCCAAAGAACAATATTCTTTCCTAGGTTACTTAAATATTCGTCTGTCTTGAATTTATTTTCATTTCAAATCCAGTAGAATATGACATGGATTTACACGAAACTAACGCTTCTCAAAACTTTTAAACACCTCTGAAATCTGCAGGTGGCTCCACCACTCATTACGGGATGTTGATTTACAATTAATAGGGTTGATCAATGCAATACACAATAAATAGAGAATAATAGAAGATTGAATGTTGAATATGATGTTAAATGTTGGAAGAATGAGCTCCAAGCAATCAGCCAATGGGCCTCTGCGAGGCTATTCCTCCTGGTTGGGAGAGTGAATAGAAACGCCCTTCCCAAGCAACACATTATAATATTTATTCATTTCTCATGGTGATAAGAGCAGTTATATTTCTGGATACATTGTAGTGACACCACAAAGATAGCAAGCCTTGACCTTTTGATAGCCTACATGTGGAAAGTTAGCCTTTTAAGAATGAGTCGGTGCGATTGTGGGCACCTTTCACAGGCACTTATCACGATTCGGACAACTATCAACTAGCTGAGAAACATGCACTAGCACAGTCTGTCCTCGGTCTTCCTCTCTTGGTTTGTTAGCAGACAGTACTTTTGGCTCGTTTTGCTGTAATGAGGCGCAGTTAATAGAAAATACTGTCCGGGGGGAGAGGGGCTTGCAAATAGCTACCGGGGACATCTGGGGAGTTGTTTGAGTCAATTTGGGTAAAATGTAAGCGATCTCAACATGTGAGTTGGTTAGTTGGTGTGTTTCTTTCTCTATTGGAAGGAGGTCGCGTGGAGCGAAAGAGTTTCTTCTCCCCACTGACTTGTAAGGTGGGGCGAGAGAGGGGGGGTCGAACAGGGGCGGCAGTCGCGGCGGGGGACTTGTCATCAGATCGCTTCTCCGTTTCATTAGCGATGGAAACGGCGTGGGAGCCGCCCCAAGCGACATGTTTATATCTCGATATAATAGGAGGCGACAGACGAAAGAAGGGGGGTTGACACTCTTGGCTCGGTCCGAGGGTTGTTGAGGAACAGACCTCGACTTTGTCCTCAAAATAGAAGCAAAGTCGCCCTCCTGATGCAGGAAAAACAAGCTTGGAAAAGTCGAAGAACAACTTCGCGCGCGCTCCTTATTCCCAGTCCACTACTTGACTTCTATAAACTGCGCGGTTCACGAGCTACGCTTGTTTAATATGACTCTGTCACTCTGCCATCCATTAAGTTTCCAATTAGAATTGACATGTTTTCAAGACTGTCCAATGTACAAATAAATCATCTGCTCCATTGTTTCCAGCCAGCTTCAAAAGCTCTTTGAGCCGCGTGAACCAAATACAAGAATCTTTCCTAGCCTCCAAACATTACTTTTGTCATCTTGGCTACAAGGATATTTCACTCTAAACGTTAATTCTCTGGACACAAGACTCAAACATCCATTCTCAAGTCTTAAGACTTAAACATCCATTCTTGATTCCAAGAATGGGAAATAATCATATAATCATTATTTAAGTAATATCCCAATGAATGCTTTTCACAATTGATTTATCATGTAATAACATGATAAAAACTTACCAAAAACATCAGAAAATTGTCATTTACCATACAGAAAAATAGAATAAAAAATCAAACATAAGAAGCAATGAATAATGTGCTATCAAAAATCTTATTCAATGGGAAACTCGATTTTGTGAAACGATTAACTGTCGCCGTCTTGAAGTAGCCTATTCCAAACCCGATTTTCCAACGTTAATCTTTTATCTATTCTATCAGATTGATGAACGATTATGTCAGCTTGCAAGTTAAAATTATTCCATCACCTTCATATGGATTCCAAATCCCACATTGTTAATTGTATCACGGCTGACGAGAAGAAGCTACTCTCTTGCTTTTAACGAAGAGAATGGTCGAATTCCATTAAAATGCTTTCTTGAAAGATCATTTACCATGACACAAGTTTTTTATCTCCTTTCGGAATGCTGTGGAAATAAATGATATTCTAGATAGGTTTGGAGAAAAAGAAATGTTACTAAACAAACCTTCTCCTAGCTGGCGCTTCCAATAATTTTTTGTTCAATTTTTATGCATGCTTCTATAAATCTGTTATCGTTCCTTTTCCACAAGATTGACGATGCAGCAATTTCGAATTCTAATTTATGATTCCCTCCTATAAAACTGCTTAGAAACAACTCTTCTGGTTGTCGATGCGTGAAAATATGGTTCATATCTTTCATCATTAATGACTTCATGACTCATTTCCAGACTTACAGTTGATGGTTCTGCCGAATAAAAATTATCTCTCCAAATGACCCACTGTGCATCCAACATCAATTGGATGATTATATCATTATGTACTATATTATATTATGGAAATTTTGGCTATATTATTTACATATTTGTAATCACATATGATGATAATACATAATTAATTAATATTAATTAAAATATAATAATAATAGAAACTTGAATATTCAATAACGTGATACTCTACCATCAATTTTTCCTATTTCAACCATATTTCCTGACAGCTGTATGTCCAATGAATTGATTCATATTTCCTGACAGCTGTATGTCCAATGAATTGCTTATCGAATTAAGGGTACTTGATTATTTTCTGGGTGAGAAATAGTAAAGAGTCTTTAAAATTCAATATAAAAACCAAATGATTCAGTAGAAGAGTAGTTGATTCATATAGTCTCAGTCGCTCAGTTTTCTATTGGGCAGCGACACATTCAAGACTTGATTCTGAATCTATGACAACGCTACACGACCTTCTAGACTTGGCAGCGAGTGAAGTGTGATTTTTTGCAAGTTGTGGTTGAATTATTGTGAATGCCCTCTGCCAGGGTCTAGACTAGCGAACGGAAGCAACGTCACAGAGAGAGATAGAGAGAGTCTGACGTCAGATTCTTCTGTGCCACCTGTGATAGTGAGGCAGGCACAGTGTCAAAGCAAAAGTCGCGCGATACGCGCTATTAGCAGCCTAGCGCATTTGCTGCCAGCTTGACCCGACGTGATTGGGTTGGCGACCAACAACCCTCTCCTATCCGTGAAATGTGAATAGGACGCGGCTCATATTCTTCTTCAGTGAGTGAGAAGGCGAGAGGAGAGGAAGAAAAAGGAGGAGTAGGAGGAGAAGAAGAAGGATTAAGAGGAGAGTCAGAGGTGGCCAAGTCGTCTGCTCGTCTCGTTGTCTGCTTCTGGTCGCCACTAATCATCCACATACTCTTCACGTGTTCTACACTATTTTGTCTTTTGTTCTACTGTAATAGTCTACACTATTTTGACTATTCGCCGCAGTCTGGTAAAAGAAATTTCTTACTTTTCGTTGACGTTTTTAGTGCATTGTCACACATTTAATAATTCCATTATCAATACATTTATCACACATAATATATTCATGCTCGGAGAGGATGATCACAATTTATCAAGGATTGATCCTGCCTATAATCAATTGATTTGGTTCTGCTCCAATGTTGAGAACCTGCATCAAAAGAAATCAGCAATGCGGCTTTGCAGAGATTTACAGTATGAGAGAGTTTACATTCCCCTAATTTTGGTCTTAGGACAGTTTCAATACAGTTAGCTCACCTTCAGCAAAAGTTATATTGCTCAAAGACTACAACTTATATGTTCAAAAAAGATGATAGTAGGGAATATCATGCATGCAAAACCTTGACTCCAAACCGGATGTGGTGTTATTTGAGACTGATTACACAAGTACGCTAATGTAGGCTATATGACACTCATTGTACCTGACATACCTATATCCAACGGGGATCCCAACGGCTATCACGATGAATTTACATCAGGAGGAGAATCATTCAATATTTGGATACTGTTACGAAGAACAAGAATGAATTTTATTAATTGAAACGGATACATTTTCACAGCTTAATGTGATTTCATCTACAGGGTATGAATGATAAATTCATTCAGATCATTCAATCAATCACTGTTCAGGGCTGAGAGGTGACATTTACAGAAATATTTACAGTACATGAATTTCGATTACAAAGCTTTCTATGAGTGTATGGTGCTTCCACAAGGAAATTTCCATCCCGTTCTCCAAGGAATGTTTTGAATGATCTTTCACTTATTGAAGCAGTACTGTATTATCAATTCATATCAGCATTCTGGCCCAAATACAATTCAAATTCCAAAGTAACATGTTCTTTTCTCTTTTTTCTTATGACGTGAGTGCATAAATGATAACGGAAATGAGACTGAGTTTAGGCTTAAACTGATCATTCTAGAAATTTTCATCGTACAATAATTCAAAAACATAAGGAATAACATTAAAATAGAACACAAGCTCTGGAGATAGAGTAGAGATTGGAATGAATATTTTTGTTTTTCTTCATTAATTACAAGTAGAATCAATATTGACGTGACAACGTCTTATAAATTGGTTTGCCGGGTAACACTTCAAGAAACTGCGTACGGAAGTGGAAGAGCGAGAGAGAGTGAGTGAGATAGATATGCATACACACCTGTTCATGTTAGTGTTTGGCCATCGAACCTTAACTATCGATATATTGGAGAAACGATATATCGCACCCAAGACATCGATGTCAAAAAAATATCGCCAAAAAACTATCGATATTTCTACAGTGAAAATATCGATATTTCCGATATATCGGTTAACGATACCAAACACTAGTTCATGTGTAGTGATAATGTGAAGGTAGTTTCGTTGTCACGTAAAACTTTCGCCCGTATACCGACTTTACAGGCAACCATGCAATTTTTTTTCGCATTTTTCAAATCAGTATTTCAATGCCTGATTAAATCAATGATTTATTCTTTTTATTAGTTGCGTTTGCAGCCTAATTGATTGATGCAGGCACTCAGCAGAAAAATTATCTATATTGAAATGAAAAAGTTTTATTCTGTAAAAGAAACATGTTACAATCTCTGTACAGTAATTTCATAGAACAATAATCCCCACCTAGAAACGAGTACGCGCGTTTGTGTGTGTATGGGGAAAATTAGATTGCAACCTTGGAAAAAATTAGTACAGTATCAATTACATAGTAGTTGACGAAGTGAATATTTTATATGATTTTAATAATCATTTCCTTAATGAGTCATATGCCAGTATCAATTAATTATTCATGAACTCAATCAATAATTATAATTCAATGATAACTATAAGAAGTAGCCCAAATAACATGCAGCTATTGAATATGTTACATTTTACTCAACAGTTAATACTATAAATTTATATTCCCTTATTATTATGAATTGCATCAGATTAAATCTAAACATGCAAGAGTGTTTGAACACTTTCCACAGTTTATTGAGGTTCAATAAAAGATATTTAGCAACAATGCACTGATATAAGAAGCATGCTTTGTCAATAGCTAAAATCGTAGCTATTGTAGAAGTTTGGAATGATATTATAAAAACTAAAGCTTGGTTAACAATACAGTAGGTGTTATTATTTTCATAAAAATTATTCCAGAAATATCAGTACGAGACTTGACATGATCATTATACAAGAAAAACATACTGACATCTCTCACATGTCATACAGTGATACCATTTGTTCGACAAGAGTATCAAATTACTTCCCCCTCACATGAAAGTGATCTTTCCTACTTCATGAGCTACATTCAAAAGAAGCAGGGCCGTATTTCTAAATAGGCTAAGTAGGCTGCAGCCTAGAGCGGCAAATTTTTAAGGCGGCAAATTAGGAAAAAAATCAAAATTTATAAAATAATTTCAAAAAATAAATTACATTTTCTCTACAATTTCTAAATTTACTTTGAAAAACATGACCTACCAGTAATTCTTAGAACGTAGTTGCCTATTATTTTAATGCATTACAAAATCGGTTTGATCTCTCAATACACTAAAAGTACGGTGCAATTAAACTTAAACTCAACATTCAAAGAGAAAGGACGATTCCTATGCCAACTTATTCTATACAGCCCCTTTTGTATGATAAAATGTGATTTTAGGGGTTTTTGAAGTAAGGTTTTTTTTCAAATCGCTACATGAACCACTGAACATAGAAGTGTGAATTTGTTCTCAAATTGAAGAAAAATGAATTTCGGCAAGAGGGATTTTGAAATAAGGATACAATTGTTTCTAATTCAAAGTCACTAGCTTTCAAAATATCGGAATAATTCCTGTGAAAAAATATGGAGTTTTCAAAAAAATGTAACTTGGAAACAGTTGATGATACAAAGAAGTAATTAGTCTCAATTTCTTCCAAACTTTGTTCTCTAGAAAAAGCATGCATGGAATTTGTTCGTCCGACGCTTGGTTCGGCTACAATTCACGAAAAACTGAAATTTTTCACCTTTTACCCCTCTCCCCCAAAAACCCGACGCTTGAATGGGTGTAACCTTTTACCAAACAATAAAGGGGTACAAGGGGGTAAAGGGGTACAAGTTGGCATCCTTCCTCTTTGGATGTTGAGTTTTGGTATTTTTTTGAACTAATTGCACCGTACTATGAAGTCCACAGGATATTTCTTACTACATGCCAATTTATATAAATATATCTCACCATCTTACTACTGATATGGCCCTGACTGCCGCTTACCCACGTATCCCCCATAACGACTCGGAAATAAGCAAAGTATAAGTCTCAAGGAGGCGGCAAATTTACATTTAGCCTATAGGCGGCATACTCTTAAATCCGGCCCTGAAAAGAAGTGATTCTTTTTTGTACCCTCCACTAGTTCGGGACTGAAAAGTGGAAAGGATCCACTTGAACCAGCCAGAAACTGTTGTAGTGTATTATACAAGAATAGTATAAACAAAGTATTATATTCAGAATACTCTCTCAATTAATAGGCCGTTGTCATGAATTGAATAATCAGTTTGTTCTCGACATATTGTCACAACATGATCTATTTCTAACGTAACCATCAATAAATTTCGCTTACTGCTCCACTTTTGAACAAAATTCTTGTTAACAAAACTTTCTCCAATTATTCAGTTTACAATTAGTAAGGTTACCATACAGTATTATTCGCAAAGTGCTTTCATTAATCGATTAATTATAATGATTCAGATAACTCTATTGAGCTAGTTAAGATACAACATGAAAATGAAATAACCTATATTACTTGAAAACAACTTTCAGAAGATGAAAAACCAGTAAGTCTGTTGTGAAAAACTTCATTCATCCATAAATGGATGTTATTCCAAAACGATGTGTTTTACTTGAGACGAAAAATCTGAAGAGAAGTACAGAAAGTGTTTTTAATACCGAATTGCATTAAATGTATTTCCAAATGTTTGAATTACGAGGAAGGTTACATTCTTCTAGGAGTGACTGAGGAACTGATTGTAACCAAGATATTCTTTGATAAGTCCCATTATTCTATTGATGCTTACCACCCAAAATATTCTTCTCATAAAATCAATCAATCCTTCAGCTTTAAATGTGAGAAATGCAAACACAAAAATAAAATAAGGAGAAGCTGAGGAATGTATCAAAACAATCTAGATTCGAAGTGGGTAAGCTTGTTATCCAATATGTCTTCCTAGACACCTAGTCTATTCACTGTTACGGTATAGAAAAGGTTTAGTGATGGGTGGTATTATAACAGCGAGGAATTTTTAGCTGCTCATCAGTCCAGCTTAGGTTTTGAGTTTCTTTTCAAATCCGTCCCCTGTGAAAGAGAACTGGTGAATATATATCTCCAGTCAATGTTGTCAAGATAGGACTAATGGATTCTACAAGCAGCGAACGTGAGCTTGAATTTGGAGTGTTTGATATTTATCGCTGGATGCGTCAACTGGGGGAATCATCAACCAGCAGAGAGATTCTCCACTTCTCATCGCTATCCGAGCTTACTTGTCGGAGTGAAGTCCTTTTACTTTGATTCTAGAAAAGGCCTTGTACATCACAAAATTCTCAGCAGAAACGAAATGCACCTGCAACAAGTAGGCAAATAATGTCAAGTAGGAATGAACCTCTAAACTGATTATTGATTTCCAAATAACAAAATGCATGTTTCTGGAACTAAAAATTTTTTAGTTGACGTATTTAGAAATTTGAATCGAGTCAACTTGAATTCGATGTAAGTTTATAAGTAATATTTATTGAATATGTCCTCAACTTGATGTCAATTAGATAAATTTATTACTCCATTATTCGACACATTCAACTAATTGCTGTTGAGGATTTTGAATGGAAGTTTTCAATCCGTATGTTCTTAACCTTGTTAGCAATGATTTGAAAAACCTCCAAAAAAGGAATGACATCTTCTAGAGCATTTAATTCAATGAGTCCTACCTTCTGAATAACGGAATGAAAACGAACAGTCTATGCTTTCAATTAACTTCTTCAACTTCATAACTCTCCCTATCAGTTGGAGTCTATTTATAATAATGTTATATGGAGTCTATAATAATTGGAATTGAGTATTAATTATCTAGAAAAATCTATTTTGAATCATCAATCCGAAGTCTGATTGAGCCTGTAGACTACATGACCCTGAATTCAACTCTCTTCAATCTTTATTGGTCTAACATCTCTTGAATCTTAATTGAGTTTGATTCATCAGTAACAAACTTGGTCAACTTCTTATTGTTTCTACTATTTATTTTCTTATTGTTTATTAAGATATTGTGATAGTCGTTCTATATCAGCTCTCTCCACTACTTAGCCTACAATATAGGTTTTCAATAAGTGATTTAACATGGCTTCAAACCTTATCAAGCTTCAACCAAATCTCTTGTTGTCCACTTAATTGTCCATTGCTTATCAAGCTATTCGATGTTGCTTCTGAGTCACAGTATCTAAAATAATTTTTTTATTTATACGCCCAATTTGTAGCCTCGAAATCGTACAAAAAGTCTTTGTGGCCATATCAATTCAGGTAATGTAAATCTAGACCAGGAAAGTTATAACTAATTTTCATAGATAATATTGAGGAAGCAGACATTCATTCATGAGAGCTAATATCGTGTGTTGAATTGATTGGTGAAATTTTTCTACCAAGCTGATAAATATGTCTGCTCAATTCAAACACGTGATCTGTACAGAATATTCAGGAAGCCTTTTGAAGATTAAAATGTATTTTGCTGATTGCTTTGAAAATGGACCGATCTGCAATATTTCTCCCCACAATAACTGAGAGAGTAGGCCTAGATTTCAAGTTTGAATGAGAGCTTCTCTGGAGGCTGGATGTTTCTGATCACCTTTCAAAGCTGTAATTAATCGAATGTTAACAGATTGTCTCTTGTTAAATATCTGAAATGCTAATCCAATAAGACATTAGTTACTATGAAAAAAGTTACCAAACTACTTCAGTACTATTGGTAGTTACTAAAATTAATCCTCTACTCTTAAATAGTAAACTCTTACTAGTGCACTATCGATGTTCAATGGTAAATTCTCAACTGGAAGTAGTCGTAGTGAACTCTAGTAAATAAATTTTCAAAATTGCGAAGAAATTGATATCTTGAATCGAAATATAACTGGATATTATTCTATGTTTGACCGTATGAATCATTTTCTCATTTCTAGTATAGTTGTGAAATATCAAAGTTCAATTAACCTTCTACAAACAATAAGTTACCTGACTAGGAAGCCAATATTGTTCACTGAACACTGAACTTATTTTTCTTTGTTTCGTAACACATCAACGATGTATGAACATTAATACATTTTCTGGCACTGGTCCATTTTTTTGTTGTAACGGACCGGACCACACATTAGGTGCAATCACCTCTTTCCAGTGGAATGCCTACATGGAGACACGACACGCACTCCGTAGTTGCAATGCAGTTCCTTGTCCGTCTTCATCCACTTTCACTCATGTCTCTCTTTAAGACAGGTCATAAGATCTGAAACTGCTCTTAATGCATTCTTTATTAGAACCTCGACAATCCTCCAAAAACGGAATGACATCTTCTAGGAGGTCAGTGCCCTATAATCTTTTCCAAGATAAAAATTAGAGCATTGTCTTTTTGTTGCATCAAATCTAACAGCTTTTCCATGATAATACTCGATATTGCAACAGTATTGAAATTATGAAACGTTAGTTGACTTGAAACCCTGAAACAGATAGATTGAATATTTTCAGTAGGCTAGTTGAAATATTTATTTAATTGGGAATGAGAGTGATGAGAAATTAACTTCACTGTAAATAAATTGTCCAGAGAAAAAATTTTTACAATGTGATCGTTGTTCCAGTCATGCTTATTCATATTCGAAAGAGAGTTTTCTTCTTCAATGTCTGAATCTCAAAAATAGATTGGTGTTCCAAACAAGGAAATTCCACTCTTCCAGTCTCAAACACAATTAACAACGGAAAATTCTTTAAACTATCAAAGGACAGAGTATGTTCTCTTGAATTTTCCTACGCCTTAGTTCAGTGGACCCTTAGCTCTATTTTGTTTGCTTTGTTCCTCTCACGTGCGTTCTAGCAATGCATCACAACTTTTAAACAGAAAAAAATCTCATTAATTTAAAGAAATCGTTCAAATTCCAAGTAAAAAATAAACAACCGTGAGAAAAAATTACAGTGACTTTTGTTTCTTTTGTAACTAGAAGGGATGAGATGATGTAGAAAATACGGTAATGTTTTAAAGCAGCAGTTTTATGAGCAAATTTAATATGTTTCATACTTCTAGCAGCTTTGGAGCGAATAGCTTTTTTGATTCCAAGTCGATGATGAATAATGATCCACCTGTTCGATTTGCTCATTCAAATCAGGTAGATTCACTGTTATTTACAGGTAGTCAGCATTTTACATCAATCAAATCCATTGTTATTTTTAGATAGAAATTTAACTGATGTGGCATTTGTGATCAAGAAAGTTTTCATATGTGGATATCGCGTGATCAATTAAAAATAGGGCATTCGATTTTTTTACCTGAGGAAAACGTCTCTCAGCATTTCTATTAGCCCAATTAATATTCTGTTTAGTTTGTAAAACGTAGGAAGCATCAACATAAAGTTTTAATAAACAATTTTAATTTTCTGTGATAGTGATCTAATTCCCACGCTATTATTAATTTTTGAGGTGATCACAACTTATCATTATTTCTTAGTGATAATTTATCAGCTACATCGTTTTATTTTTGAATATTCATTCATTTATTCATTTAAGAATCCACAATACATTTCATTTTGTGGAAAACACAGAGATTTAGTCCAAAACGTGTTATTTTCCAAATTTCGAATTGGTATTTATTACATCAAAGCCAGCATTCGTTACATCTCTCGTACGCCTTAAATAGACTCTTCCGTAATTATAAAAATATAGAAGCAATTATTAAGTAATCCCAGCTATATAGCTTGTTTCTGTTCCATTTCTTAAGTTGTCATAAATCATATAACTCAAAACACGAACTCTAATGAATCCACTACTATTACGAATTTATCTCTTGACTCTTTGTTGGTCAGATCATACTGAAAAGGGGCCTGTCATTATTCATTGAACGATTTGTGATAGTCTGAACAGACTATCAATCGTTTGTCATGTCATTCAAGGTGAATGAGCTGATGCTCTTCCTAGTATAGAAATTCAGGCTCTTACTGACAATTGTATCCGTTCTCTGTGCTGATGAATGGAGAAAATGTATATAATATTAGAAATCATAGATCGAAGCACACTCTATCCGTGACAGTAATATTATTTTTTTATTTATTATATTTGCCATGACCGATTATAGGAAGTTTATACTTTTGAAGAAATTAGACTGAGGAAATTATAGTAATGAATTCACTAATGAACAATGAAAAAGGACCTATATTCTGAATCAGGAATTCAAAAAAACGCCTCCTCAAAACTAATAATTTTGTTTGGTGAGATTCGAAAACCTCACTTCAAAACACCACACAAAATGCAATTAAAGTTTAAAAAAGGGGTTCATTCTTTAATATATTGTTCATAAATTACCATATTCTATCAGTCCTTCTCGAAGCAAACAATGGTACTCTGGAGTGGTTCCACCACCACTTATAGACCCCATCATTGATTCCAATAGTTTTTTATTCCATCTACCAAAAATTTGAACTGGGTATTAGTCACCCGGTGAGGGTGTTCTACCGTGATGTTGATTCACGAACACTGTGGACTGCTCTTGGATGGTTGACCACTGACCAGTATTTAGCCAAGTACACATTGGCGTGGTGAAACCTATCCGTAGGGGTCTCCTCACCATTAAAATCCATAAGAATATTTATATTTGAAAAAAATTGTGTCAAATTGACAATTTACCACATTCGTCTATTCAACTCGTGTGAGTGACTTACTTGAAGAAGTGTTTTTCAAGAAGAAACTTATTAAACTTATTTCAACACGGGTGTAGTTGGCAACTATAGCAAAGGCGTAGAGTGCGCACTATCGCAACAAACGTCTCCGTTCGGTCCGGCTTTGAGAGTTTACGATTTATTGATAGAGGAAGAGAGTGCATTGGAGAGTGTGTGTGAGTGCAGCAGCGATCTTACGAGAGTGGGAACATCGACCGCGCGGAGTGGTCCAACATAGCTGGCGCGGCCTGGTTTCTGGTTTCTGCCATTGTACGTTCTATTTTTTCAATGCCAGTAGTAGCCGACTTGACAGACTGCTTGGCGACAAAATACTACATTCAACAAAAACATCAGCCAGCCCGACTAAGCACACAACAGGTGTTAGCTGAATCGTCGAACTTAATCCACTCGGTTTCCGCCACTTCTCTCTCTCAACAAAGCCTGCAGATTTATGGTCTCAGCCTCAAAACACTGCGCAGAAATACCACATGAAAAAATGAAGAAATAGAAAACACGCTTGTAAATTATTTCAACAGTTCAAAAATAAACTACGAGTGTACAGGCGACTTGTGTTAATCTCCAGAGTAGCTGTCTCAAGAGAATCAACCTCGATAAAAAACGTGTCTGGAGGAAAAAAGACATTCACATCTTTAATCTTCAGTTAGCTTGCTTCTCGTTTACAAAAACGTCTCTCCCCATCACATTAAACTTTATGGTGTGATTTAATCCACTTGTCGTGATCCCACTACTCTATTATGTAATATTTCGCAAAAAAAACTTCTAGAAATCAGTTTGGGTTGTAGATAGAAACAGCTAATTTGTAACAACTGATGTTTTTCTCATTCAATTTCAATTCTCTCACTCCATGCACCCTCACATCATCCATGTCATTTCACTTCTCTTATAACTCTATGTTTACTTAATAACTCCATCAGTCAAATCTTTCTCACAGAACCATCATGTTAGTCATCAGAAGCGTTCGAACAATCATAGAAAAATGAATTTGACTGTCATATTGTCGATTCAAGCTGACTTTGATCAATTCAGAAGTTTAATCACAATTCCATGGCAATAAAGTGAGACGTGATTAATAATCGAGAATTTAAAAAATCAGAAAATATAATTTACTGAAATTATAAGAAATTATAAACTTCCAAACAACAAATTTCCAGATACAGTATTCGCTACAGTATCTTACAGGAACCTTACTGGTAGATTATGAAAAGATATAGAGAAAAAAATTATCTTTGACTCTGATGAACTCCCTTCAACAGGTGTTTGCTGTTATCGAAATTCAGCGCCAAATACTTCAATACTCGAAAGACGGTGAGTGGTGGGCGGAGGAAAGCATAAACAGAGGTGAGCGGTCGACCATGAAAGCTCATTCAAAAGTAACTTAAAAAAAACACAGTTTTTTCTGAACTATTCAGGAAATTTTAAAAACTCTCTACAAACACTGAGAATTGTTTAGACAAAGAATAATTCATCAGGGGCATTTTCAGGAATCTTAAGGTACAATTCCTAGGGTATAAGTTTTTCAGTAAACTCGAGTTACTAAATAATTATACTAAATAAAGAAACTTATTTATTTGTTTAAATTATTCAAATTCGTGATCTCAACGCTGTTCCTAGAATGTATAGTGTACAGCAGATTTGAATAATGAGAATGCTAATGTTCTTCGACTTTTATGATCCGTAGAAGTGAGAAAAACCTCAGCAATGAATCACACTGACAAATGTTGAGTGGCTAGATTGTTGTAAAAAGGCGGACGTTATGATTTATAGTTTGCGGCCAAAGAAACACACAACTTGGCAGGACATTAAAGAGAGCAGTTTGCGTACATTTAGCTATTAACAAGTATAGTAGTGATCTTATTCGGAAATGGGCTGCTTGCGCGAATGCACACCAGTCCACCCACAACGGCTCGCCTTGTTTGATCTGTCAGTGGCCACAGGCGCATGCCGCAACGACCACAAATCATGCCGCACCGCACACTCACTCCTCTGTTGTCCTAGTCTACAGCTAATCGCAAATTTCTGAACATCTGTCCCATTGCATTGGTCTGCAAACACGAAAGCCACCCTGAGGCGATTACAAGCAAATACTATCTGAGTCACAGTTCGAAAATGTCTGACAATATCAATTATTATTCTATAACAATTTTCTGCCAGGAAACAGAAAAGAAACATTTGTTGAGGCTATTTATACAATACTATTTAATAATACAATAATATTTTGGGTTTGTAAATAGTGTGGTGCCTTCACAACAAATAACATCACAAAATAGTCCGATTCCTACGGTTGCTAATGATGCCTCTACTTAGCCTACTTCAAGTATTCTACGCAATCAAAAGACAAGACCTCGTACAATAACACTAATAATACATGGGTACATAAAAGCATGGGTACAAGTGGTTTTATTTGAGTGATTAAATCAATAATATTTCACACTTCCTTCATATTATCTCTACATTACCTTAATCTGGATATTATCGTGGAACTATATGCTTTAGAAAGAAATAAAAATGTCGGCTCCAAAGTTTGTCACTCGCTTGTATTTTAGAAGCTATTTATTCTATTCATTCAAAAGTAATTTACTATGAAAATTGTTGGTTTACATCAACAGCTTAAGAATTTTCACATATTTGATTTGAATTATTACAGCATTTAAATAACATTTCTACTACCTTCAAGTAGAAGCCTACTATATAATATATATGTACTATATTTGCTCTACTGAGGATTTCCTAATAGGACAGATATCACTATTGGATATTATCAACACTTTAATGAATATAAAAACTAGTTCAATGTTTTTTGAACTGAGATTATCTCATACTGCACATTCTATAATCGATTAAATTCCTCTTATCTACCGGTAGATGCAACTTTCTCTCACAAAGGTTAGTTACACTCTCCTTTCACCAACATTGGCTACAATGTTTTCACAGTTTCAAGAACATTATCGCAGCTAACGTGGTTGAATAGAAAAGGAGAAATTGTAACAGACAGCCCAATGATATGGGTGTTGAGCCTATTCTTGTATTTTCTTGAAATATATGATTTCTTAGAAACACTGTCTTCATTGTCAATTAATACATAACTACTCTCAGTTAAACCAATAATGTCAATTCGTCGTTTTTATTTTGCTCGTAAATTGTATATGTCTTATGTCTCAATTAGATTTCTATTGAATTAATTCTATTCTTGTCCGATTAGAGTTAGAATTAACAGTTCACGAGTATGTGAAATATGATGTAGATGTGCAGGGGAGACTGAATGGAACAAGAACAATATTATAAAGTTGATAAGAGTAGAAGAGGATTAAATACTGTATTTTTAGAAAAACTTATATCATCAGTAGTTGTTAACTTAGTCAGAACATAAATAGAATCAACTCTCCATCGAAGGTAGGCTAATGTTAACAATACATCCTTCCATGTAAGTTTCAAGCATCGATATTCGATATCTTACTAGCAGTTCAACTATTTATTTTATTACGCAATCCAATAAATTCCAACTGCTTTACAAACCACCTGACTGAGCACTAGTTTAATGTCGTCCTATTATGTATTTGGTCAACAAGTAGATCATTTAATCGATTTATATCTGTCGAGCATAAAAGGTTATGTTGCTACTATAACAATAACTCTCTCAAATAGATCTTCATTGGATTGATCCATGATAATAATTAGGAGAGTCGTAAACAAGTAATTCACTGACAATGCTACTGACCCGAAGCAATGCTTATTTCTCTATATATTTTTTGGTAATTTCCGAAAATGTACTACAAGGAGATCTACTACATTCTTTGAAAAATGTTGTATTCATGTGATAACTATGCAAATTCACCGTATTTCTTAGCTACTTGATAATGAGCGTCAGGAAGTCTTTTCATATTTTCAAAGGTCCTCAGAGCGACATTAAATGGGGAAATAAAAAAACTCCATGGTCACTTAAGTAAAAATATTATCATATTTTTCAGCTCAGGATTTAGTAGAATGACACAAGGACGAAATTGCCCGCGGTAGGCTATAATCGAGTCTCCGAGATATAATGGGCATGGGAAGTATTTTCATAAGAAGTACATGTACTAATATGATGAGATTATGATCAACATTGTTTTAAAGGAAATGACTGCTCACATATGAATATCTCTTTTGGAGTAACCATTTTACTTGTCCAACATAAAGTAGTTTATGACCTTCATAGCTTGGTTATTTCTTGCAGATGTTTGGCGAAGATGTCATTCGAATTGTGCCATCAGCGTTATATTAATATCTAAATGAGCCATTTTAGTGTTTTCCGCGGGCGAAACGACAAGATTAGATTTCTAAATATAATTTGTATTTATAGAGCGTTTGACTGGAATACAGGTTATGAGGTATGGAATTCAGCCATCAGCAATTTATTGAAAACAATAATTATTGAATTTTGGATCTATTATAGTTGTATTTGAAATATTAATAGGCCTAACATTAGAAAATTAGTAATATAATAAGAATTCATGAAAATCCTATTTGAAGAAATTCAATAAATATTGAGTCTAGTCTAAGAATACAAATCTACAAGAGACTGAGATCATGGCTTCCCAGTTTTATGACTGCATTTCATTGTTATTTCAATTCTTTTCATCAGTTCTGGGGGATTGTGAACTTCACGACGCAATTCAATACACCAATAATTTTTCTTCAAATCATGAAGAATTTCTATAATTTTTCTACACAATTATTATCATTTCAACAAGTCTTTATTTGTCAATGAAAAATTGATAGATTTGTTGGGCAAAATTACTAGTAGAAGAAGATATTTAATTTGATTAACTTCATCATTTTATTTCTTCCACACGTGAGAGCACACTAAATAATAGATTATTTTCCAAGATAATTGAAAATAGGTAATTGGGTAATTCTATCCTCTCTGGATGGAACCTATAAAAATATTTTATTAGTCCAATATCAATATGAATGTATTTGATCAGAATAGATTTACTTCAAGTAGAAACTCTTCCAAATTTAAATTCAACACGTGCTCAATTCACGCGTTGTTTGAAAGGTTCTTCTTTTGTCCCTTCTATTTTAATTGTCTATTGCTGCACTGTAATATCAGATTGCAAAGATGTTTTATTTATATAGTGGGCTGCATATTATTTCTTATGAAATATAATTATATCCACACAGTATTTCAACTATCAAGTTGAATAGTTTTTGATAAATGAAGTGCTGTGATTCTTGCATAAAATAGGCTTAATTCTCAAAAATAATAAAATAATTTTATAGGCCTACTATATAGATTCATTTGGTCAAAGAAGTTATTTTAATTTATGAATAAAAACGAGACTGATTCAATACTCTTAAATGTTAGTGATGATATAGAATGATAAATGTGGCATTTCAAAAAAACGTAATTCAATTGATATTTCATTGGGGGATATTGATTCCAAGATTGAGTTACATCATATTCTATAATTGAAAGAATCAAAAGGAGAAGGATAAAGCAAGAAGGATTGTAGTGAGCATTTCGCATTCATACTGTAGAACAAGAAAATCAACTTGGGTTTGAGAATAGTTTCAAATAATGTAGATGGGTGAAGATTTAAAGTATCAGGAATATAACATCTATCCATGCTTTAGCAGTACATATTATCAATCAGTGGCTGGCATTCAGAGAATGAATTATCTTTCTGGTTCATAAAGTTTGCATCACCTTTCAATGTTCTCATGTTCATTGGAACAGTCATATGTAATTGGGTGAGTGCTAACAAAATATGAACGTCTTCTTTGTTTATTTACGAGCAACTCCAATTATTGGCTGCAAATTGAAAACATTTCAATCGTCGCGCAGCGTTGAAAAAGTCGTCAAATTGTTCGGCATTATTGGTCTGTTGACGTAAAGCGGGTGATCGTACGTCAATTTAGGACGGGAGGGGTGGTAGGGAGAGATGGAGAAGCAACAGGAGCAGCTCGATGCTGAGGCTGTGGTAAGCTGTAAATTGGTTGTTATAGAGACAGGCGGACTGCAAAAGCCGCTTTTTATGAAACAATCGAAAGGACGGCTATAAATAGATCCGACCTCTGAAAAAAAGAGTTCAAGACAATAAGGCTGTGCTCTTTGCACGCGTATAAATGGCAGAACGAGTTCCCAAGACGATTCTGCTTGGGGTTGAGTTGAGTTTGCACGGGCAACAGGCATATAGTGCACACTATTATTAAATCGCTTGCTTTTAATAGCTGTCGGTTGTTTGAGAGTCGATCGCAGCTCCATCTCCTTATGCAACCAGCTCCAAGCAAGGTGAGCTACGTGACGTTGCTGCTTGCTCCTGCACTTTAAGACACTAGGCAGCACTTCATACAGGTGCATGCACTTTATAGGCCAGTCGATGAGCCGTTGTGTGGTCGGTCACTCTCTTTCACCATCTCTTTACGAGCTAAACTGCAGCTGAAATGCTATTCAACTGCTGTGATCATTGTATTTTCGTGACACACTAATAACCTGTGTTCGTTCATTTGAATTTCAAATCGCTGTGCGCTCTATGTGATTCGAGAATAACAGCCGACGGTCTTCTGACCATTTCAGCAGTTGGTGAGTACGAGTTTGACATTTAAATTTCGGTGTTTTCATCAATTTTCACATTTTTCTAAATTCTCTAATACCCAAGAACATTTATTATAACGAGGACTGACTATGTGGAAACGAAGTTAAATGAATATTTTTTTTGATCATTTATGCTTGAGAGGTGATCTCAATTACATCCTCAACCTTCATCAATGATTATTTAGAGTTGCGTATTAACATACACAAGTTTTTTCTGAAATGATGGGGGAATGACTGGAAGTTACCGTATCTCATAGGAAGTCAAACAACGAGTCGCAAAAGTAAAATGTGAATTGAAACACCCTTAACATACTTTTCCCTAAAAATTTCTTCTTCACTTACTAAGAGAATACTATCAAACATTTAATAATACTCACATAATATTATGCAGAATATTTGATGTCTCCATAAGTACATATATAATTATTTTATTGCTGTACTGAAAATCACCAACTCACCTGTATTTTCTCAAAGACAGAGTTGCTCACATTTCATTGGAATCTTTGTTATTTCTTCCAAAAAGTGACTGGAAGTGTGGACGAAATCCAATCAAACAGTAGCACGTTTTTGACAGGAGATTATTCTGAGCGTTCTCTGGGGAATACAGCCAGAGTATTATGCGCAAGCAAAAAGATTTTCAGTATTTGAGGAATGTAAACATAGTTCTATTTCCAGTTTGCTTAAACAAGTTTAAATTGCATCATTTTCTCAAGCATTTTCACAACATTCAGTGGCTATAATGGGTTTCCTCATTCGTCAGTGGAATGTTCTTATCTGTACGACTTTAACTCAAAGAGACTCATCACATCAGTGTTAGGAGTTGCTCTTTTTGGCTTAGGATGAACATTTCATTCAGTCAAATACCTCGCCTATAATACTTGGTAACTTATTTCATCCGCTTTTAGAATAGGAAACGATAAAAAAATATTTATTATTACCTTTAAGAAACCACTTCGGTTCAAAAGGTGGTCTCAATACAATGTGAATTACTCAAGTATTTTGAAGGTCTTCAAGCTTGTAGATTATTCAAGTTTAGGAACAATAAAACTAGTGTATTGCATAATGCTCACCCATATCTTCAAAATAACTTACTTTTTTCCTCCGAGGATGTAAATTTTCGTTAATTTGATGGGTAAGGGCATTGCATTTACAGTAGCATTCGAGTTACTTTACTTAAGTTATTACGTGTTTCATCTCTCCCTACCTGAGAATTAAGTGAAGAATCGAACGTCAATAGATTGTCTGAAGTGTCCTCTAGTGACAATAGTGCTCAACGCTATCAAAGAATGAGCCTTAAATAGAAAGAAACCAGTAAAGATGTCAACGCCACTTTTTCGTTCGATTACAGGCAGATAGGATGAGAAGAGGTCCAAGACGTTTCCTTTCATTTGATCTAAGTTTAGAACCGGCTCCCTCGTAACTCTACGTTCTTGTGTTTATAATACAGTACAACGTTGAGACCACACAATACCCGAAAATACGCCTCGACCAGACGCGAGAGATGATTCTTTGTTTTGCTTGGAAGCGATGAGACTGCTGTCTTTGGCAGGCTTATCATACTGGCAAATTAGAATGGATGGCTTTGGACAACTCAAACTCACTTGTCCTCCAATTTTGCGAACCTACAAAACACGTCTGAACACTATTCTGAATATTGAAAAAACTTTTGGAGTTTTACTGAGATATCGGTCTACACTCCAGATATCGGTTTTATCACTCCACTGAGTGACCCAGGAGATTGAAGTTTGCCAGGGAAACATCATGTTTTTAAAAAGCATGAAATGATTTTGAGGGATAAGTGAAATTTGTTTATTTGGAATTAAATATTAATATGTATTAATTTGAACTCGGCTCGATTAAATGTAATAATAATGAGTCATATCGGAGATCTGTGGAAACATCGATAGGCCTAGTTGATGTTTGATGATAATAAATTAATTATTATTTCAATTCTTATTTCCTCTATGTTATTCAACATGACCTGAAGCTAATGAAGAAAACTTTACATGAATTGACTATCATAGACCTTGAAACTCAAATTATGATACTGTAATGGGTTTGAATAAAAAAAAATCCGGGTTGTCGTATTTTGTGAAAGGATCATGAATTGTGGACTATAACAGGTTGATGAAAATTAGATTGTCAATATTATTCATTTATCTTAGAGAAAAACTATAAAAATACTTCAACTATCTTTTCTCTGTGATTTTATTCTTCTTGGAGGACTAGCAAATCAGCCAATAGCTGGCAGCTTATTTTCCGTGTTTTATCAAGTGATTCAGCGATTCGCTGATATGTTTTATGATGGTAGTGCCGTGATATGGAACGTTTTGATAGTCTCCGGTTGGTAGGTAATTGTGTCGCGAAAACCAGGCGGTGGTGATTGAGCGAACAGCCATTCTTACAAGCGATTATAATTGGGCGGCCACTTAATAAAAGGGGATGGTCGCCGGTAGGATCCGGTGTTGGCTTTATGATAAGGTATTTGCCGATCAGTCAATATTTATGAAAATAATCATGTGAAAATGTTCATCCTGTTCAGCCACAAAGACCACCTGGTCTTCCTTCCATTCAGATTCGATAATCTAACGATAATGTTGCCCCCGAGCAACGACTGAGATTTTCTCATTATCTCTACTTGTTTCTTTGATGCTAATATCTCTCCGTGCTGTTTTCTCTGTCGGTTTCACTTAGGTGCGCCAGCTGTATTCTGCACGGCGACCACCCGCTTCGCTCTCCAATTAAATTTACTCCTTGAATTTAAAATAGCCGTTTGCTATAGCCATTGTTCAGGGCTGCTGATTTTCAGCGAATTCCGTTCAATATCGCATCCGCTCTTTCATTTTTCCTCGTTATACAAACGCGCACACCAACCTACAACCAATCTCCGCCCATTTCGATTATGTAATCCTATTTCTTATCACTGCTCAGATCGTTTCAAAATGATTTAAAGCCAGTTCAACGAAGCTTATAATTGACAGTTGTTGGAATGTATTTGCGGTTTACTTCATCTGAATTACCATTCGAAATTGATATTTTGCGGCCGACTGACACTAACTAGCGCTATTATATTATCTTCACATTCCATTAGAATAGAATTAGAATACCTGCAACACAGTTATACAATCATGATTATAAAAAGATATAGGATTGCAAGTTGAAAATAACCATATACATTGAATAGTGATTTGGAAAACCTCTATCAAATTACCTACTTAAAGCATTCATTAGAAGAAATAAAACCAGTATAGGCTACTGCTGATGAATGAATCAAATTAATTTTTAAGACTCAAACAATAATATTAGAATGGGAGAATCAGAATTCTACCAATAAGAATGGAGGCTAGTGGTCAGTTCAACAACTCTATTCTTTTTGAAACGTGAGAAATAAGATTTAATATCTGTTTGAGATTGGCTTTCTGACTTATTATTATAATAATATGAAAGGTATAAGGAGATGAACAAGAGAGATGAGAATGATACTCGAAATGAAGGAATATAAATTAAAGTTGGTGCCGATATATGTGGAGGATGGAAAATAAGAATGATTGAACAGCTGGAGAGAGCCTCTGAGGTACGACTGAGGGAGGCTCCTTGCCCTAGCATTACTGGGTCTGAGCCGGACTGGAGGCTGGAGCGGCGGTTTTGGCTTCACATAAGATGAAAGTCCTATTGAGTCATCTCTAAAAATAGAAACACATCATCGCCGTTTTTTCTTGTAGGCGAAAGAGAAGGATTCTTTCCAGGAGGTAGTCCTGTGTAATTAGCGACCTCCTCTCCCTTCCTCACCGGTACTGACTCGACTTTCCATTCATTCCACTTGTACTAGACCGAGTACACTGTGTCAACCTCTCCTCCTTACCCTCCGAACATTCTTCTTTGTAATTGGTTCTCCACAGCTTTGCGTAACCGATAAAGAAAGGAAGCAAAGTACGTACGTACCGGTACGTGTTGAGCACTCGTCGAAAATGTAATGGACCTTCTCCAGGATATCTTTCTTGTATTCGATATTATCCACATTTAAATATTATGTAATGGAACTGTAAATCGATTTTACAGTTCTACAAGAGTTTTAGGTTGAAAACGCCACACGATTACCAGTTGTAGTATGATCACTTGTACTAGAACTAGTATGGCTGGTAGATTTAGATTTCTAGTCCAGGTCCAGGTTTAGATTTTATGTTCGATTAACCTCACACAACAGCAACAAAACTGAAAAATACCATTGCACACATTGGAAATAGAAAATTGTATCGAAAACCCTTCCAATAATGTGGCATTGTGACTGATGGTGGAATAGTTTTCATTCAACTCAATCTGATGAAGAATGTCCCTAAATATGAGAGTGATTAATATGATTTCCTACTCATAGACTTAAAATATCTGGATTCTTGAAATGCCACCAAGGGAATGTTACATGATTTGAGGAAAATTAGTCAAACAGGAAAATAAGCTAAGAAGGAAATTGAGAACAAATCACTCAAAATCTAGGTCAGATCAAGTTCAAACCGTATTTTCACAGATGGTAAGATCCAAAATAGCTGATGAGACGCACACAAAAAAGAGGCTCGAAGGATTTCCGCTGCGTAGTTTTTTTTTTGTTCTTGGAGGGTTATACCTCCAAGTAAACAATCATTTGTTCTATTCTCGCTGGAGCTGGAATGATGAAAACCAGCCAAAAACTAAGAAAACTACACAATATTCAAAAATAAGATTTCAATCAACTATATTTATTAAGATTTTCTAGGAAATTTGATGGAATTCTCAAGGGAGGGAATACTACTTCATGACTGTTGTTTCATTTCTAGAATAATTTCTATAAAACGTAAATACAATAGATTTAAATGGACTCTGCAAGGACTTATAGTATTTATTTAGCCTAATAATTTTTGTGATGAATTTATTTCTCTAAAACTTATAACTATCAAAATTCTCTAAACTATCTCTTATGAACTGTTTATAAAATAATGTAATTTTTTAATAAAACTCATATTGATTGATTTCCATAATGATGATTGTTTATTTTCAAGGAGTCCAAGAGATTCGAATTTTTGTTGATAGAAAATTCAATAATTGTGATGAAAAAATTGGACATACCATTATTATTATTATTAAATTTCTATTTATTTATTAGTAAAAAAAAAGTTGAAAACTATTCGTCTTCATCAATAAACTAGAATATAAAATATCATATAGACTATTCGTTAATTGCAAATAACATTAATGCCTTCTCCAAGTAAGCTTATTGCTCATAATTTAACGAGATCAATGATATTTAATAACATGATTTTGTTTCTAAATACAGCAACAAAAAGATGACTAACGAATGTATCGAATGATTTTGTTGCAGATGAATCAACAGATTCGAATCTTGGCTAGCTTAATGGTTGCATCGGCCCTTGCCAGCTGTCTCTTGGCCAGCCCTGCATCGAGGATGATGGCGGGTCATCCGCTCAGCAAGAGATCGTTCTTCGACATTCAGTGCAAGGGTGTCTACGACAAGAGCATCTTCGCGCGCCTCGACAGGATATGCGAGGACTGCTACAACCTATTCAGAGAGGCTCAACTACATTCGCTGTGCAGGTCAGCACACACTTTTTATTCAGAGAATAATTATGCCAAATCAGATCATTCCTATCTCGAAAACTGAAACAAAAATATGAAGATTCAGAATAACACGAGATTAATTATGCCAAACCAGATCTCAAAAAAATTAAGATTGAAAATAATGTAAGTAGGTACAGCCCAAATACGTTTTTTGAAAATAATGGATTGAAAATAATTTCCAATCTAACTAATTAATTAATTATTTATTAAAAATAAATTAATAATTTTTCCAATCATTAATGAATATGAAGATCCAGGGCTATTTTTAAGCCATAACGCGAGGAACGGCGTTCCGGCACCTCTTTGCTAGGCATGCATGAATGGAACGGCAATCCGGCACCTCTCTGGGTGGCATGAGTACTCATTCTATTTATTCCTAGATTGAAGAGTTTTGGAGACTCAATTTCAAAAATTATCAATAATTTTACAATAGCATTTTCATCAATAGTTAGTTCTTATGAATAAAAGCCCATCTATAGAGATTAATTAATTTAACTGAACACTTGAATCAGATTGTACAAAAAGTATATAGGATTATGATATTAATAGTGAATGCAATAAGATGATCAATTAATATCGTAATTGATGTGTCTTTTGGAGAGTCAGTCAATTATTCATGATTTTTTTAAATTCTAAAATATTTCCAAAAAAGGAGCTTGTTCATGATAGAGGTTTTCTTTTCGTTTTCAATCATTGATGGTGTATTTTATCCAATTAGTGAATGATCTTGAAATAACACATACGGTATTCATTTTAAACAGAGCATGGCTTGCTGAGACGATGATCATTTGAAAATAATCGACTATGTACTATTACAGAGATAAACAACAGGAACTGATAATATTACTGTATTATTGTATTGGAGAAGCAGCAAGCTCCTGAGCCAAATTCTTCAAGTTGATACATAAAATTGCCGTATACAACAATATGATTTTGTACACAGCTTCCTATGATTTTTGTGTTGAAACTTTTCTAATTCAACGTTGTAAAGCCAATGTATAAATTGAAGAATTCGATATTGTTTGACGCTCATATCGATCAAGACAACAATATTAATACGTACTTTATTCTATTGATTTAATGTTTTACACTTTACCATCTACCCTGACTGAACAACTCGCATTATTCTATTTTACAGGAGAGACTGTTTCACATCAGATTACTTCAAAGGATGTATAGATGTCTTACTTCTTCAAGATGAAATGGAAAACATACAGACATGGATAAAACAATTACATGGGGCAGATCCCAAACTTTAGGTACCTACATGATTATTTTATTTTGATTTTTTCATTTCACTGTTCTTACAAAACATCACTAACTTGAATTAACATCATATCACTTGCTTGTCCACTTTCTCATTTAATTCATAAAACTCATATGATTATTTCATTTTCTGTAATCTTCATTTATACTAATGTTTTATCCCCCCTTTTTAACAAGTATCTGTATCGAATTAACAAAGGTGTTGGTATTTCTAATTTGAAAATGAAGTAGGAGTAGTATTTTCTATAATAAATTCATATATCTATGGTTTCTCTGACAGATTGAGTAGCCTACCAACTGTACTCAACTAGAAGTCGATAACATGAAATTTAATAATGACTAACAATGCATGCTTGAGAACGCTGTAGTTCAGTCACCGATTATAGGGAGGATTGGGTGAAATTAAGAATCAATAACTCATGAGAGTTTCATATAGCCTACATTAGTGATCAACTTTATTATGAATGTCAACAATTATAATAACTGTGAAGGCATATAGACAAATTATCAAAATCCTGAGGACTATTCAGAAACAAAAATACATGGATGCCATTCTTGAAGAAAGGAATAATTTACAAAAATTATTGGAAAAAAGTACTGGATGCCATTGTTGAAGAAGGAATAATTTACAAAAATTATCCTCCTTCACTCATTAAAATTTTTGAATAAATATAGAGAATAAAAACTATTTGTAAGAACATAGGTAGTGGAATATTTATTTAAAGTTCGTTCTGTATTTGTATTTATATTGTCGACTTGCCATTGATAGCATCAGCTTACTTAGAGTTGAATAACAATAATTTATTGAAATTTTCGTCAAAATTTAAAGTCTTGTATATAATCCTAAACATTACCACTTGCAGATACCGATAGGCGATACCGGTATATGAAGAATATTTAGAATATTATCGTTGGTACATTGAGTGGTTGGGCTGATTATTATTCGCAGAAAACAGCAAATTGTATAATTATATATTTCACAGAAAAAAAATTCACGAAATAATTCATGACATGAATCAACATGATAATCATCACAAGCTGGCAATGATAAATACATAATCACACATGAAGTTGACAGGAATTCTTCGAATACCATTTTTCATCCATTGTCAATTTCCAATCGAATCACAAATTTTAAATAATGTTTAATCTTGCGATATTCCATTGAAATGAGAAGGAACTTTAATAAGATTCAATTTGATAAGCGTAAGTTATGTTAATTTGAATTTGGAACATTTTTTCCATCACTATAACTCACTCTGTAATTGATCATTGTTATCTATTTGTTACAGGTCTAATTGCTTCGACAGTCCTTACTTCAATGGCTGTCTTGGAGCACTGCTTCTGTCTGATGAAGAAGAGAAGTACACTCAAATGGTCGAATTCTTGGGAAAGAAGTAAGACCCTCATCTATTCTAGTCGAAGAAGGAACATCATTGTACCTTAATTGTATAGTGGTGGACATACATCTATTATTTGTAAAAATATACAGTATTTATAGTTATTAAATAAACCTACGGAATTGTACACAAACATTAAATTGTTGTGTTCTAACTTATTTATTACGTAGCTTAAGCTTTTGTCCTGTATTTTTTTAATTTGTGCGTTTGTATTGTGTTTCATGTTCAATGAACATGTTTGTTGATTTGAGCTTAATGTTTTTGCTAATGTATCAATACTTCAAACATGATATTCATGAGATTTCGAGGTTAGGATCAAGAAAATTCACAAAACTCCTTCAATGCAATCTCACTCCCAAGGAGCCTTGATGATTGCGTTGAATTGAAAGAGAGATGTAATGTTTCTACGAGTGAGAGATATTGCGTGAGTGAGTGAGTGAGTGATTGAGTGAGTGAGCGAGTGAGTGAGTGATTGTATATGAATAATGAATGTATTTTGGTGAATGATAGAGGGAGAGAGATATAGGAAATAGATAATAATGATTTCTACCATTTTGTGGGCGATTCCGCACTGGACTTCAGTCTTCAGCACAGGGGTGAACGAACATAGGTAACTTTGAATAGAAAATTAATAATAAATGTATCACTATATTCTCCTCTATCCAAAACTGAAGCAGGTATATATTACATTGAAAATATTGTCTTATTCCGATATTATTCTATTAATTTGTTTATTTTTAAAATGAATGAGTCTTCATTACTATTCCAAGTTTTCTGTTGTAAATTTGTTTTTATGGAATAGGGTATCTCTTTACCCCTGTGTTGAAAGGACTCAGAGTCTAAGAAATTATCAGGTTTTAAAAATACAACTCATTGTATAGTTTTAGAAAATTTGAACCCGAGTGATTATGATGGAACAATCAAAGTGCCGTGAAAGCACTAAAACTAGATTATACCGTATAATAAAACAAATATAATAGGAAGGTTTCGAAGGATGAAAAATGACAGAAAACCAATTTTTGATAATAATACAGTATAAACTTCATTCATGAATTATCAACTTCAACCTCATCAATTGTATTTGGAACAAAGTTTTATAAAATTTAAATCATAGATTGTTTGTAATGTTATTCATTTAAGATTTGTATTATAATAATTATTATGAAACAATCATTCCAATCCTGGAACTATATCAGTATTTTTGTATGTTGTTGGATGAAACCCATTCAATTATCAGTTTGTATTTTAATTTTTTAAAATATTATTTTTCTCATGTTATTATTTACAATCAGATTTCACCTAGTAATAAATAGTACAACTTTTAATAGTTCAATTTATAATCTATGTTTCGTGGATGATATACGAGTATCCAGAGTTTCCTGTTGTAATGATCGAAATATTTGAGTTAAAATAGGCTCTTCTTCACCTTTATTGCCCTATTGATATAACTAGGTTGTCCAAAGAGGAACGAGCATGTTGAATTGTGTAGGCTGATTGGAATTGAGAAATCCACACCATGAGAATTTGCTTGCTATTATTAATAAAAGATCCACATCTGGATTCTAGTGAAACTCTCATAGTCAAGAATGTATACTTGATTGGATATATTGTTATATTGAAATAATGCAAGTTAACCATGATAGGATCATTTTCTGTAACATTTATATAATTTCTGTCACAATAATTCTTCCAATGACTGTTAATGTTTTTTTTCTGATTTTTGCTTTTATGCAAAGCTTAGCGTTATGAGTGGAATACAACATAGAAAATTTGTAATTTGAGAACCAGAGCCAGTGCATCATAGCTATTTTGTATATTTGAATGAATAAAGATTATTTATTTTATGAATTAATGTGACTGCTTTATTTATTTTATACCAGTAGTTATACTCTGCCTATTATTATCAAATCAAAAATATGTTGAAAAATATCACCGTATACTGATGAATGATTATATTATAATATTAATATAATCAATGTGATTTTTCCCAATGTGGATTTGTTCTGGAATAACTTGAAATAAGAGGTGGATTAATTTTCTTATTCCAAAAATTACATCAAAAGAAATGCTCACAATCATGCAAGGGATATGATATTTGATATGCTTTCTACTCTAGAAGACATGGAAGAATCAATATGAATATGAATAGATCAGAAAATATTTTCTCATTTGAATTGATTTTATCATTGCCCTCTATCTCTCTCCACCTGAATGATCATTAATTAAGTATGTGAAGGTGTGTGAATTGAAGAAGGAGATTACGAATCTACTAAACTGTCAGAAATACTACATCTATACTAATATATTATACAGTATAAATAAAATCGCCTATTCATGAATTTCATTAATATCGAGTTGATCATCTTTGATAGCATACAATCGAATATTAAATAGGATAATAACAGTCCAAAGTGAACAAATAAATTACTCAAATATCTAAGTTAGTATAATTTGTATATAGTTGAGTAAAAGCATTGCAACCTTGCGAATTGGAAATATATAGGCCTAATTAGTTTGGAATAAAAGGTATTTATTGAAAAATTATCTATCCAGGTAGTAAAAAAGAAATAATGATAACGAAGAATAAAATAATGCAGTATACATAAAAACTTACAAATAAGGCTTGCTATTGTTGAAAAATAAATAAAACTCAAACACCCTTTTTTGAAAACTTTAAAAATTATAAAACACACATATATGTGTACATATATATGTGTAAGGCCTACACACATATATGTGTGTTTTATAATTGTTAAAGTTTTCAAAAAAGGGTGTTTGAGTTTTATTTATTTTTCAATTATTTTAAACAGCCCTGTTTTAAAGTTCTTTATTCAAATAATACTTGCTATTGTTATACAGAAATGGATTGATATTAAAAAATTTGAAAGTTCAAAATATTACATACAAAATTATTTAATAATATTAGTTAATAATAAAGAAAATTATTTTCCATCTCCATTCAATTAGATACAAAATATATTAGAGCTAGTATACAGGGTAAATTGTAAATATGATCTCAATATCTATTGATTTTTTGACAAAATACTTCTATCGCTATCCATCAGCCTTGACCCAGATGTTTCTGCAGCCAATCAGAATTTCAAGTGATAAGTTTTAAAGTTAAATTTAATTTATCGAATTATCATTTTCAACACTTTCTGTAGTTTTTCTACACATTACCTATTATAAATATAGTAGTTTAGTAAATAGTTTAGTGATTAGTACCTAATAAACATGTCACAAAATGTCATCAGATGTCAATACGAATATTTTGCCGCTAGAAGAATCAATCTCCCAATCAAAATATATTTTTGAAGTGAGGATTGCGCGTGATATAGTAGAAAACTTCCTTTAATATTAATTCTTCTAAATTAAAAAATATCAAGTATTAGACTAAAAACTACAATAAATTATATGAAGCTGTACTATATATAGAAATATTTATATACTATGTATAGTAGGCTACTGTACTATAATATAGCCTGTAGTACAGCTTCAATAATTTATAGTAGTTGTTAGTCTAATACTTGATATTCTTTTATTTAGAAAAATTAACATTGAAGGGAGTTCTCTACTATATCACGCGCAACCCTAACTTCAAAAATATATTTTGATTGGGAGATTGATTCTCCTAGCGGCAAAATATTTGTATTGACAACTGATGACATATTTAGTAGGTACTGATCACTAAACTAATAGGTACTAAACATGTTTAGTATGTAATCCGTCATCAACTCCTTATCAGCATTCATCCATGTCCATGAGCTATAAGAACGTGATAGGGAGATTTACAGATCCTAGGTCTTAGATGCCTGGATTCCCATATTTTTATCATTAAATCTCACCCTTTCGTATTTTATGAGGAGAAATATGAAAAATAATATCTTCAAGAATAATCTGACAGGATTAACAAATTAAAAAGCACAACATTGAGGATCAAGTATCCCACATAATTAGTGTACCATTTAACACTATCACAAGTGTACTCCTATCGATATATCAAATAAAGGTCTCTTCAGGAATAGAATTTCGCAAAGAATAAATATTATTTAAAAAAGGATAGGAGTTTTTCTGATTTCTTCGACAATAGATGCTGGAAAATTAATGTCTATCTTTTGCTGCAATGCTTGCTCGCTTCAACACTTTTCTCCAAATTTTCTTTTCTATTGTATTTACACTTATGTGGATCATCAATGTGCTTCACTTGGTGAGTAAGGATTGTTCTTAAAATCTTAAAAAAGTTATTTCCCATAAGTTGTTTTGAGAAAATTCTACAAGACTATAGGCTACTTCAACATTCAAATCCTTCTATTAACTATTCAATATTTTTAGCCCTGTGTAAATTAACTCAGCCCAAATTTATCATCTCATAATCAGCTCAATAATTTGGCATCACACCACTGTCAATAAATGGGTAACTTATAGGATATTTAAATTATTTACATACTCTGATCTATTATTGGAATCTCATTGAATAATTTAAATATTCGTTTCCGACCCGACTACCTACCTTATTACCTTATTACCGCTACGTCACCGTTGACCAGTTGTTGCTGGATAGGCTGTGTCCTGTTGTTTAGGCCTCATTTCAGATTGGTGGACGGCCTCTTGTCCCCTCATCATGGATGAACTCTTGCAGAGAGTATAGTGGCTTTGATGATAGCCTCCATCTCATCTTTCTCTTGAAGTCTGAAGTCTGAAGTCTCCTTATCTCCTCAGGCAGAAGGTTGAAGAGCCTCAGAGCCAACATTGGGAATGATCCCTGAGTCCTTGATAGCCTACATCTTGGGATGTCAAGGTTCCTTGCTGATCTGGTATTGTGGTGGTGAGTTGCACTTCTTTCTTCATACTTCTCAATGTTCTCTTTCATATACACAAGAGATTCAAATACATACTGACTATAGACGGTCAGTATGTTGAGAGCTGAGAACAGTGGTCTGCAATGCTCAATTCTTCCCACTGATGACAAAATCCTAACTGCCTTCTTTTGCAGCAGCAATATTCTTCTAGTCCCTGCTGCATGACCCCACAGTAGGATTCCATAGGTTACATGGCTATGAAATAGGGCGTGGTAGGCGGTGACCAAATAGTCAGATGGGACAGATGTCTTCAATTTTCTTAGAAGGTAGATGACTCTTGAGAGCTTGTGACATAACTGTAATGTGTGCTCATTCCATGTCAGCTTGGGATCTATCCAAAATCCCAGTAATTTAACTGTACTTACAGGACTTGTATTCTTCATTGTGCATTTGAGGCTTTGTGTCTTGTCCTCATTCAACTGCAGTCTGTTTTCTCTGAACCAGTCTTTAGCTGCAGGAAGGAGTCTCTCACACTCCGCCTGGACCTGTTCTATACTTCTCCCCCTTGCTAACAGGGTCGTATCATCAGCATACAAGAGAGACTGAGTTCCCAAGTCCAAATCATTGACAAGAATCAGAAATAATAGAGGGCCTAGCACTGATCCTTGTGGGACTCCATGAATCACATCAAGCTTGGCTGACTGTGCCTTTTCCACCTCTACAATCTGCTTTCTGTTCTGTAGATATGACTGCAGAGTGTTGAGCACCACACCCTCAACTCCACAGCACTCTAATTTCCGTAGCAGCAAACTATGTGATACGCAATCAAAGGCTTTACTCAAATCACACAGCACCAATCCCATGGAGTCTCCTGCCTCAAAAGCTTCTAATACATTTCTAACAAGAGACAAGACAGCAGTAGAGGTAGATTTGCCCCTGCGAAATCCATGTTGACTTTCAATAAATAATCCGTTTCTCTCAAAATGGTCAACCAGTTGTTCCTTCATTACCGACTCCATGACTTTTCCAAATACAGGGACAATGGAAACTGGTCTAAAATTAGCCAAAAGATTGGGATCCCCTTTCTTAAATATTGGGACAGTCCTTGATTGTTTCAGCTCATCCGGGAAAACACCCCCAATGAGACAGGCATTGATGAGATTTGCCAAAGGAGCTGCCACAATATCCACAATGGCCTTAAAGATGTAACAGGAAATGCCAAATATATCTTGACTGTGGGAAATCTTGTAACCTTTCACTATCTTCACCACATCTTCAGAGCTTGTCCTCTTCCACGATAACAGGACAGGAGGTTGATTTTGTAATCGTGTCTGCTCCCTATGTTCCTCATCATTCCTCACCGGATGTGGCATGCTATCCACTATCTCATTCACCTTGGCAATGAAGAATTTATTAAACTTGTCCGGGCTAGCATTTGAATGAGGCCTAGTTGATGCTTTCCTCATGTTATTTATCAGGGACCATGCTGCCTTCTGTGGATTTTTAGCTGTCTCAATAAGTCTGACATTGAACCTCCTCCGAGCCAAGTCAACTTTCCCTCTGTAGAGCCTGTTTAGTTCTCTGTATTTTGAGTACAGGCGTTGATACTCTTCATCATTTGATGCTGATGCCATGTGATCCTTCAACAAAACCACATATGCTTTCATCTGAGACAATTCATCAGTATACCAATCCTTGCATGATGAAACTGACCTGCCCTTATTCTTCATGTCAATTTTTCTTTTGTAGCTTCTCACAGGAAATATATTATCATATGTATCCTGGAAAATCCTCAAGAATACTGAAAAGGCCTCCTCTGTTCTCAATGATGAGAAATGTGAGCCCAAACCATCCCAATCAATTTCAGATAAAGCCTCTCTTAAATGACCAATGTTATCAGCATTTATCTTCCTGTGTCTGAAAACATAGTTTTCGTACCAATCAGACTTGGTATGGTCTCTCTTGTCAGAGTTCAATCTCAAATTACACACCACTGCATAATGATCGGCCACAAGCAGATCCACAACCTCAACCACATAGTCCCACATATTCAAGTTGGTTATCACCGTGTCAAGACAGGCCATAGCTCTGGTGGGCAACCTGCTACCAATGTAAAGCCCAAAACCCAGTAGGAGATTTGTAAACGACTGTTCACTTGAGGAGATGGCTTCAAGATGAATATTAAAGTCTCCACATATTACTACCCTGTCATTTGTGCGTGTGATAGATGTCAAACAAAGCTCCAAAGCCTCGAAAAACGCTTCAATGTTGCCATCAGGTGGACGGTATACAGATATAACAGTCAAAGACATACTAATAAATCTCACACCACAGAGCTCAATCACCCTTTCCTCACACCAACTGTCCAAAATAATTTTTTGAACAGAGTCAATTAAATGCTCTTTCACATAAATTGCCGTTCCTCCATTACTAAACTGTGTTCTGCAATAGATGCTAACAAGTGTCATGTCATTGAGCTTCAAGTACAAGTTACTTTCGTCAGCTTTAAGCCAATGCTCGGAAACACACAAAATATCTGGCCTCTTATCGTCAATAAAAACATTCAACACATTGATCTTGGTTCTTAAACATTGAACATTTATTCCTATCACAGTATAATTATCACAGTTAGTTTTATCACATTTCATCTGGGTCTGAGACTCATGACTAGGTTTCCACTCTTTGTGAGGCATATTTTCTAAAAATATACCGTCTGACTGTCACATTTTCTGGCCAAAATTCAGGGTCCTCTAATTCATGTTTAATAGCATAGTCAATTGCAACTTTAAAGCTAGAATTTTTCCCTTTGGATGGTAACTTTTCGATCTCAAATTCTCTGTCAGGGTATTTGCTCTTCAAAAAATTTTCTACATCATCTGATGTAGTCTCATTACTCAGTCTTCCAATATGAAGAAGCCATTTTCGCGGTGCCGCCATCAAACCTGTCGCCTTGTTAGCTCCAACTAGTGATGAATTTTTTGTTGATCGCTTTTCTGACAGATTTTGCTTTGCTACATTTCTATTTCCAGGGTTAGTAATTTTCTTGTTCACAACATTTGCATCATTCGTTAATTTGGTATTCACAGAAAGGGCAGTAGTTTCAAAATTTTTATTAGTACGTTTCCTTGATTTCTTTCCAACAGCTACAGACCAACTACTTTCATTTGTCAAATTAGTAAAATTTTCATCATCACTACGGTTAACCTCCAAACCCGAATCATGAGAATTTCCACTTACTTGATCAAGTCGATTTTTTGCAGAGTCGAAAACTCGACTATTGTCAACAAGGTCGATAGTTACTATCGACTTTTTACGTCCAGCAGAGCTGCTCTTGTCGATAACTTTTGAACAATTTGTTCTGTCGTCACTTGTTTGCTTATGCTTACCATGAATATCGTTGGAACAAGCTGAATCGTCTACCTGTTCACGAACATGTTTAGCCTCCACTATTTCTAACCTACCACTCAAAGCAACTATATTTTTATTCAATCTTCCGATTTCGTCAAATAAAATGCTAAAATCTACGTTTTTTGAACTAGAGTCGTCTGTTTTTCCCAATTTTAAACCTTTCTCGCTTGTATGATCGGCTAGAATTTTGGCAACCATAACCTTGCAACCACCACAGTACCATGTTGATTTATCACCAAGTTTTTGTATATAACGATATTCATCCATAGAAATGTTCATGCACTCTATATGGAACCAAACACCGCATAATCCCTCACAAAAAATTGCATTATCACTTTCTTTTACGTTAATTTCACACACGGTACACGGAGCTGACTTTTCAGTAGGCACTGCCATTTCGATCATCAGCTATTGACACTAGCCCCTTCAACATTGAAGAATTATTAGGTTATACCAATTATGGAATTATGCCAATGACAAACTTTTCATCACCATTTCACTACTCCAAACAAGTCATACATTGAAAAAAAAACAGGAAACCGATCATTCTTCTGGCCATTCTAGCAGCAGTTAGATTTTCATTAAATTTTTTAAGGAAGGGAGCTTCAAAAAAACGTTTTTCTAATAGGCACTTATATTAGAAGTATTCATCTCTCAAGCCCAAGCCCAAGCCCAAGTATAAGTTACTAAGTTCAAATGAGATGTGAATATTCAGATGTTAATTATCAACAGAACATTAATTTCATACAGTATCATCTATTTGATTGAAACACCAGATTTTTTCAATAATTATTGACATCTGACGGCATTCTGGTAAACCATCTTCAAAGGCCACAGCTACAAAAACATTTTTTCGCCACACTGGTATGAAATGGACTGTTTTACATGCTTCATACGGAGGCCGAAAACGCTCGTTTTCAGGCGAGGTCGCCAGCAACTCGCCGGGAAAATGCGTTTTTCGGCCCTAGGGCGGTAAAATAACCTTCAATGTCAGCTGACTGAAGGTCGTTGTCGATGTAAGGGTTAATCGATCAATAGGTAGCATCCCGGTTTGATTGGATTAAATGTCAGCTGTTTTGGGAGTCAATGTCAACATATCTGTATTTCAATGTAAAGGTAGTCTCTCATCTGTTATTTTGATTGGTAAGATCCCTTGTTCAAGAGAACTGAACGTTGAAAGTTTTCACATTAATCAGGAGTTGAATAATAAAGGAAAACTGCTTCAATAACTAATACTTCAACTTTGATAAGATTAAAAATGTTTGTATTGATTAACTGTTGAATAATGATTAACGTGAAATGTTTGAACAATATTATTGTTGTCAGACTCTGTGTTACTTTGTCTAGCAGGTTAGCCAGCACCATCTAGCGGGTAATAATGCAACTAGACTAAGCTTCTATGTTGGCCAATATCTGTCGAAAATCAACAACTTTGAATTGATATTGTACAATTTAGGATGATCGTACAAAAATTATCTTGGGCTTAAATGTTTCTTGACCAAGAAAATCGAATACACTGATAGTTATAAAGTAATATTCAGTCAGTAAACCAATAAACTATTGACGCGAAGTTTCAATAGGAAGCAGATGGTACCTACTCCAAATTTAGTATAGGGGAAGATAGCATAATAAGGTTACTGGTCTAGCTGTTCTTGGAACTGATTAACTAATTTTTTATTTTGTTTTCTTTGCATTGATGTTGTGTGCCGAAAAATAAAGTTCGACACCACGGGTCGAAAATGTAATATTCCATCTCTCAATCTTTTCTAGTCCTCGGCCTACGGCCTCGGACTTGAAAACCGATTTCGAGCCGGTAAACGCACATTTTCGGCCCTAGGTACGAAATATACTATTTTGACAATTCATCATGATTTTCCTTCCAACTCAAGGGCGTAGGCAGGATTTTTTCCAGGGGGGGGCAAGCCATTTTCCCGTTCACGCAGATCAACCCCCCCACCCCTCTCTTCATAGGTCCTCCCACATAGAAAGAGGGGGGGGTCAGGCATAATATTGTTTAGTTCAATACATTCTATCGCGAAAATTGAAAATAGAAATAAATTAAACATAATATTGCAAATAATATGGATGACTTGTGATTTAAGTAATTAAATTTCCATGAAGTTAAGTGAGATTAGGTCTTTTGTACTAACAAGCCCCACATTTTGTTTCAAATGATTCCATCACAAAGTTTGATTGTGATTCAATTTCTCTGTTCACTGAGTGTTTAAAGCAAGTTCAATCTTTCAGGTGTTTGTAATTCCTGGAACCCTGGCTAGATCAAGTTAAACAGTATTTCCCTTCTTAGGAAGCAATATTAAGTAGGTATATTAAGAGTGCATATTAAGGGTTTTTCCTCAAAATTGAACAAATACCAAAATCTATAAGCATGGTACAAAGTTATAATAGGTACGGTAGGCTAACTGAAATATTGAATAATCTGTTCCAAACACTTGGATACAAATAGAAGTACCGGTACCCTAACTAATATAAAAACTAGTTTCGGATAAATAAATTTTTCAACATTTTATAACTAGGCTATAAAGAGTGCTTCAAAACTCCCTATCAAAATTTTTCATATATACTTTTTTCTGAATTTGAAATTACTTTATTTGTCCAAAATAATACAACATACATAAAATATATACAGTACAAAATACAAAATCATATAGCCTAACGCATAAAAGATCATTGGAGCATTTGCTTCTATTCTAGGGCATTGCTCCTGGGTAAGAAATATCTGAATATTATTTTGAAACTGTCCCAAGAAAGTTCTCAATTACTCACACAGCCGAATGCCCAAATCTATGTTTTCACATTTCTTTATAATTTTGTTGGAGCCTTAAGAGAGTACTAAAGTGGTCAATCCTTATGAAAAATTAGCTGAGAAATTCAATAGCCACTTGCAACTTTCTCTATCCTTCATTTCTCGGTACCCAGGTTTTAGAGTCCTATATATAGGAGACCTGAGATGGCCATCACTTGTAATCACATGTGAAATTTCAAATTGGTCTCTCCTGGCTTTATATTCTTCAAAGACCTGTTGATTGTCTCAGAAATAGCTAGAATTCGATTCATTTCAGAAGAAATATTCAGTTACTTTCTCGTCTAAAACGTACCTAAACCTCAAAAATAAGGATTTGAAGGAGACAAAAAGTTACGGTAAGCGATCATTCAAAAGACAAGCAATCTATTAAAAATTGCCTCCATTGTCTGTTTTGTCTCCTTGTGAGATTTGGGTGCGTCCTAGAAGAAACGGTAACTGAGCTGATTCATCAAAATTCAATTCTCTACAATATTACTTGATTCGAAATACCAGTCAACAATAAGTTATCCTAAACTTCGGACAGTTTGAAAATATTTTGAAACTTTAGTATGTTTCTCACCTAGATCTAGAATATTGGTAGGGAGTTCTGAAACACTATTGTATGGCTATTCAGCTCCAAAAAATTAGCTGCTACAATTACCTTCAACTCTTCAATTTTCTCTCATTCAAAAACATAATACCACAGCTATACCAGTAATGGATTCGCAGTAATGGATTCTAGCTCATGAAACTCCATTGAAGATTACAAATGTTTTTTTTTAATGCTCTGGAGTAACATTTGAGCATTTAGAGAGTAAGCAAGTAAAACAGAAAGAATTGAATAAGTCACCAACTCTTCAAGAAAATCAATTTCATCATTTATTAGTTCATCGTTTATTGGTATATGAAGGAAAAATGTACTTCTAAATGTATTCTATTGGACAATAATTGAAAATATTAATTTCTGAATATAAACTTTGCGAATCGTCCTCCATTGCAAGGCATAGAGCATGTTGTTGAATAGATTTGCGTGAACTTTGGAGTATTATCTGTTGAAGAAAAGCAATATTTTGAAGGGTTCGAAGGTTTTCGTACTCTCATCTATAGTTTTTTAGAGATTTCTCCAGTTTTTTCAAGATTGTTTAACTTACACGTCTGAAAATGAGGTGATGATGCACAAGTCATTCAAACCTCCAAAAACATGAGAAATTGATGTTTAGAATTAAACAATTGATTGATAGCTGCCCCCCCCTGCCCCTGCCTGCGTACGCCCATGTTCCAACTGGCTCTTTTTCATCTTTCTCTAATATATCTAGAACTTATAAAAATCATTTAGGTATTTTTATCAACAAATGCCTTGTAAAAAATCACTTTCCTCCTTTGATCTTCACTAAAAAAGGCAGAATAAGAATTAAAATACGACAGTCATAACAAGGTAATAACTAAACTTACAGTAAGTAGGCTGGACTACTGCTGGCTTTCAACGCAGCAGACACCTCTGTTGGCTATCAAAGGAATTATTGAAAACATTCTCACAGTACACAAGTTGACAACTAGATCTCAGCACCATTGTTAGATATAAACTCATATTGTATAGTTATACACTTTGCAACCATTATATTATATTCTTGTACTTTAATTAGTACTAATTATTACTTTCTTGTAGGCTACTTATTCACTCATCAACTCGATTTTCACAAAAAAATCACTAATTCCTTAGGCTTCTCGATGCCTCAAATGATATTTGGGATAATCTATTCAAATTTGAAATAATTCACGGATCCAATTCTTGATAAGACTATATACGAGTAGGTCAGAAGGCCTACACATGTCAATAATTTGACTATTAATTTTCGATATTATATACCACTGGCGGCTCGTGCCCACGAAATAGGTGAAGTGCTCTTTAGTAAAAGATACAGGCACTTCACCTGTTCCGTGGATACGAGCCGCTAGTGTTATATACACTCATAATATAGTATACCGAAATGAATGCTCATATCCATATGGTACTGTACTATATTGTACTGTACTGTACTATGTATGGTGCTAATATGATACAGAAATGAATGCCCAATTCTATTGACATAATATTATATAATTATAAATAATTTCTCTGATTCTATTAAGACTGAGCCAACTGATATATTATCACTATTTGAAGGCTTAATTCTATATTGACATTATTATACAATAAATTATTAAAGTGGTCTGATTCTTTCAGACTGAGCTAACTAACGTTAAATAGTATAGCCTACAGTAAACTTTGATTATATTTTTGTGGATTTTCTCAATAAATTTTTTAAATGATCCACAATGCATAAAAAACCTTCAATTCTCATGTAACGCAGTTGCATAGGAGTTTTAATCAGCTCTTACTCTTGCTTCACAAGCTTATTAGATGTAAGTTGTAGTATACAGAAATATATACAATAGTAATAAAACAGCCTTTGCTGCATTAAGTATATATCTATAACACAATTGCATCTATATGTGACCTACAATAATATAATAAAGCACATAACAGAATTTCTTTTGAATAATTCTAATAATATATAGACAGAAAAACTAACACATATATGAAAACTATGTATAAAACATTTATATAAAACTAATTATAGAATTTGAAAACTTACCTCACATTTTGAATCAGGGATTAAGTGTCTATTCATATATTATATTAGTGGTCGTTTTATCCGTGTATATTATTTGTTCCATAAATAGGCCTATATACTAGATATGGCATAATGAATTCAACATGGATTCCAATTACTGTGATTCATTATTATTAGTCTATGCCCTGATCTGGTTTTAGATAAATGGCAATTATTAGTCTTTTACAAGTCAATATGTGGGTCGTTAGTGACATTAAAATATTCATATATTATTACATTCAAATATATTGGTATTTTTACAGGTTAATAACTGTTCATGAGTATCAATGACTCAATGTATCAATAATATCAGAATAGAATAGAATAGAATTTTATTTATAATTGTTACAAGGCTCTCGCCTATGGTAGCATTTAGTTACAAAATAAAGATATTACAAGCAATCAATATTGTTCTACAAGATGTTTTGTTCTGAGTCTTTTACATAATTACTGAAAATGAAATAGGAATATATTTAGATTGATAAAGAATAATTACAAATAGTAGAAAAGTATACAAATATTCAACCTCATAACACAAGACAAAGCCAGCGTGATAAGTAGAAATTAGCAATTCAGGAAGTTTTAGGAACAAATAGTTCGATTGAAAATCTACATGTGTAAAATCCAAGAATGTGAATAAAAATGGAAACTATAGGAGTATCAACGCACCAACCCGGTCAAGACCTCATGCCAATGTATTGTTTATAAGCAATGATAAAAGCCTCGATTTGAACAATTTGAAGGCCGGGGAAAATACTATCTCAGGCGATAAGTGGTTCCACAGTCGAGAAGCAGTTACAGTAAAAGAGGAGTTGTACATCACAGTGCGATGGAGAGGGATTTGCAGGAAATAGCCATGTTGCCGTGTGTTGCGGGCATGTACTTGTGTAAGAAGAGTGAATCTCTCAATCAGATACTGCGGACCCTTCCTCTCAACAATGAGGTGATATGTAAGACATAATATTAAGTATTGCCTTCTGTCCTTCAACTTCAGCCAATGCAGCCTTCTATAGAAAGGTGTGATATGGTCATCTCTTCTAGCATCATATATGAACCTTACAGCATAGTTCAATGCACGTTGCAATTTCAAATTGAGCTCATAATATGGGCCCATTTAATGGGTTCATAAATGAACCCATTATAAATCTTTGTCTCCACTTTTTCATCACTTTAGTCAGCTGGGGGTCACTCCATAGCTTCCTTTATAGAAGCTATGATCACTCTCATAGAAAAATCTTAGGTGGAGCTGGCCTCTGATGTTTTAAATATATCGGAAGTTATTCTAAAGTATATATAGAGGCAGATGACCACAGCGCAACGAGTGGTGTGAGTTAGGTTAGCGTTATTGCTTTTGCTGGATGTAAGTTCTAACACTTATTTCAATCACATCCATAAAAGGTAATTTATATTGTGATTCCAACATTGATTCCAGACATTCCAGACATTTATTCCAATATGGTCATTGCCATGAATGAAAATAGGGAATTTTCTTTGTTATAATTTGAAAATTAATTTCATATAGCTGCTACTGTATACAATCAATTCATCAGAGATATCATCTTATTGATTCATAATGAAATATAGGTGAAAAAAGTGTTATAAAATATCTGCTCTAATTTTATATCAAATAATTAAATATGTAATGCTATAGGCCTACTAATTTTCCAGTACTAACCTGTGAAATGTTAAAATTTGATTCCGAGGAACAATCCTCCCTGAAGAAATTTTCATTCGAGCTCTGTTTTTGCAGCTCAGAACAGCACATTTCTTCATAGTGCAATATGTTTGGGTAAGTAATTGAAACTCTAAAGTATTCTAAGAATAATAAAAACACATTTTCTGATGTAGACTGGAGAAATTATCGTTTCCTTCTAATTTATACTGACAATTATATTATAATACAGTAGGTAGCCTACTGATCAGATATGATATTTTTCAGCATTACAAAAATATGAGTTGCAACGTACACGCTACCTATACAATTTTTTGGTTTTTATATCAGTGCTCTACCAGTAATTATATTTGTATTATATTTGACCATACTATATATATAGAAAATGATCCACCCAGAACTTTGTGACACTCCACATGGTTACTCCATGTATTGTATCTCTTTGGAAGTCATCCCCTATGATTCAAAAGTGTAGACAAGATTTCTCATTATGTCATCTCCATGAACCTCCTTGGGTATGGTAGGATAAAGTATGTATGTATGTAGTATGGTACCATAAAGGTACATTATGGTCAAAGGTACACCACTCTTCCCTAATATAATTATATGTTTTATATCACATCCAATAATAATTACTGGTATTAACACTGCATAAAAGTGATTTTCTTTAAAAGTCTACAAATACTTCATGAAGGTCGTTTATCTGGTTTACTAATAGAGTAGGTAGAGGTTACTTCTTGTAATTTTGCCACTTTATGTAAGTTGATTTCATCAGGCTTTATTATCATAATAACTGGAGTAATTGAATGAAGATGAAATGTTTGGCTAATTGCTAATTCTTATCATTCTTGATCGATGCTTCATTTTCTATGTTGAGAGCGCACCTCACTGTGTCAATGATTGGAATGGTGTCAATAAAGATTGGTCCATCCATCCTGATCCTGAATTATGCCTAAAAAACAGGTTTACAGTGCGTATGATAGCCCCATGTAGGCTACCTCAAATAGTTTTTGAACAGATGAAAAAGCCTCGCAATTCATTTTAAATTTTTATTATCAAAATAATTTGTATTCTTCAATCTATTGATATTTCAATTTCACGTAATAAGTTGAGCCAAAATTACGGTATGTACAAACAGAATAATAAGTGGCTCTTTGGTATTTTAGAAAAGTAAGAAGCTAAACATAGGCGTTCCAATCAGTAAATAAATGGCGTGACTTTTTCTCCCATCGAACTGAATCGCAATACTGGTAAAAAAATATTGTTGTTTTGCACAAGTATCACACGATGTTGAGTTCTACTTTTCAATAACAGGTGAACACATAATGTTATTCAGCCTACAAAAATAGGTAGGCTACGCTACTACGATTTAGAATGTAATATCTAGAATAGATTTATTTCCTTGTATTTTTATACCGACAAGAAAACAAAACAATTTAAAACTCCTTAATGTGCTGCATTTATTACAGCTACAGCTAGTATTTTGATATACGTAATTGAAGCACAAATTAAAGATCGTACGAGTTTTCTCTTGGATTGGGCATGCGCTGAAGTTTCATTTGAGCTTGACCTTCAAGTTTTTTTCAACAAGTGACTAAAATAGTACCTTACATTATTTTATTATCGAATAGAATTATTATTAATATTGATGAAGCATACTCAAGAATAATGAATCAATTATTGCTTCAAGGTATTACAATACAATGATGAAGATGTTAATTAAGTTATTAAGTTATACCTCAAATATAATTCTGTATTATAATATGAACGTTTCAACCTACACAATATGTTATTTACAATACGCATTATTATAATCTTCTATTTTTCAGAGATTTACTAATATGGTGACTACAAATGAAACTTATTAGGTCTGCCCTGTCAGATATTCAGGATATATTAAGTAACTTATGTAAATCCTTTTGGGACGCCCACAGTTTTTTTTTCAATTTTCAAGAGTGCATTCACAGACACTATTCTATATAATTACAACAGATATTTTGTGCTATGCTGTGTTATGTCTAGTGCGAATGCATCCCAATGAAGCATTGGTATAATAAATGTTTTGGTGACTTCTAATTCTATTCAAGTATTCAATACGGTATACAAATACTCGTTATAAATTTAAAAAAATAAGTAATCAGCAGTTGAATGGAAATTATCTTTACTATACTGCCCTCAATAACTCATTTTATGGATTAGTTTTATAATTAATTATTTATATTGTATTAATAATGTATCATAGATGTTTGAGTTATATTAACTTTAACTATCATTATGCGATCATCTCGTCGTATATCAGCAACTCCTACTAATAAAAGCTGACTTTTCAAGTAATCTAGTACCGCAATTCTATGTAAATCTATGAACTTATTCGTAATTCTTGTCATATATTCCTAGAATCTGGGGAAATATAGTTATGGCTATTAGTGGGGTACATATTTTTAAATCAAAATAATATTTGGAATAAAGTAGTAAGTTCAGATAGCTTAGAAGTTAAGTACCTATATAATTTTATTTCTGTACCGTATACAACTATACAATGAATAGCCTACGTCTTTTGGGGTTTGAAAAGTCATACCCAAGCGCCATTCATTTGCTGATTACCTACATGCTCATGAATAGCATAACATTGAAGATGTAGCTTAATCTCATGCCACTACAAGAATCAAAGATTTAATTTATCCAAAGATAATATATTAATTTTCATTGAGTTTATTGTCTCTGTTTCTCATCTGAGGAATGTCTCGATTGCCGATAGCAAGAAAAAATCAGCCTTTTATTTCAGCTTTTGATGTCTGAATGCTTGATGTAATAATAATTACTATTATTCTCAATCTAATCAAATTATGACTATAAATTCATCCTCTTATCATATTGAGTACGTCATATTAAGTATAAACATCAAATTAATATGCAGCATTATCTCATCACATCCGACAGTTATTATCGATTGATATTGCATAAATTAATATTGCATTGGATAAAATTGTTTTTTGTACAATATACGACATAAATATGCATGGTTGAAATAATGATTCATACGCGCAAAACACTATCGTTTCTACAAAACAAAATAATTAAAGGTATCTATTCGGAGAGCCTGACCAAACGCCATTGAAACAAGTTTGGAGGGGAGTAGACGTCTCTTGACGCTTTCCTCCACCCCCACCCACGACAGTCTAAACTCGATAGTGCGCTCTTCTTCGCACTGATAGGATAGAAGCGAAAACGATCCTATTGAGTAAACACATAGCAGACTACACTGAAAACGTAGTGGCTAATGACGACTCAACTTATACGATACGAAAACAAGGCTAATTCGAAACATTGCAAAAACAAGTGACGTGCTCTGTTTATACTACTTGTTGAGGGGTTAAATACAACGATAAACAGAAATCTAACCAGTAACAAATTGAAAGTGAACCATTGAATAACAATATTATAGTCAAAGTTCTAATGTGACTACAATAACAGTGATAACAATTTGTTCATACAGCGTTATAAATTATTTATAAATCCAATCCATTGAAAATTTGAAGTAGTGTATTATTGTTCAGTACCTTAGTGATGTCAATGAGCAAGAATATTTTGAGGTGCAGGAGGTGTTCCTGTCTAGCTACACGGTGAGTAAAATAATTATTATATTGAATGATACAAATTATAAATAATAAATAATATACTGGTGATTGTATGATAATATGAGGCTGTGCTGGTTCAAGTCCCAGGATCAAATTTCAAGCGAAAAGTAATTAGGCCTTCACTAATATAACTCAATAATAATAGTCTATTAATTAATGCAATATTTTTATAAAGTTGTTCAAGAATGAAATTTCAAAATATAGGTACCATATAATTAAAGAATAATTGATATAAACGAAAAATACAATTATATTATACAGCAGTTGCTGATTGAAAAAATTATTCAGTTATAATATTCAGCAGACTAATAATTTTGTTTGTAAAATTTCGTTGTTTAATGTTGCTCTATATATTATAATGATATTATATAATTGTAATATATAACTATATTATAACGAGCGTCTAGTTATGCAACCGTAGCCTATGTAGGCCTACAGGTATACCAATATAATTAAATATTATTTGTGTCTTCAATAAATTAAAATAATAATAGTTTATTACTCAAATAATAGTCATAATTCATGTAAAAAGTTATATTGGTAATTAAGTAGGTGGTGCTATTGCAATACGGCTGTTCCACATTATTTTCTATGATTATATTATTTTCACTCTGGAAATATTATAGTATTTTCATGCCAGTGAGATGACTAGGTCTACAATATTTGGAATCGAGCAAACAATAAAGGATTGTAGGCCTATCATTGCTGTAGGTTTATTGAATTTTTTCTGTAGGCCTGTGCCAAAATATTTTTCAAGGCAATGTTTATAAAACAATCACAGATTCACAGTCGGTCCTATAATTAATTAACTATTTTAAACTGTGATGCTATAAAAATGGAATGGAATCATTATTGGAATGTAATCCTGAACAAAGAGTTCTTTGTTTTCAATTTATCTAGTCCAAAGTATCACACCAGTTTCTTGATGGTGAGACTGCACTGAGACGTGAGGTAGGTTTGAATAATCACGCCACCTCTGACGTCAGAATATGGTCTGTTCTGTACACCAATCACAGAGCAGTATTTTACGTCTGATCGTCTGCCGATTCTGTTGTGATTCCCAGATGATTTTAGAGGTTAAGGTTTAATTATTTCAATCAGCTGAGTTTATTTTTGTGGCGTATTTGAAGCTTAATAATTATGTAAACTATAAAGGGTAATTAGTTCCTCGAGATGATTTCATTACGAATTAATTCATGTTGATAACTCATTATTCAAATCATTCCACAATGGTACAACAATATTTTCAACAGGTATGGATCTGTTTATTGAATCAAAAAGTGAGGCAAGCTACTTGTCAACACTTCTAGTTAATCGTGCTACACTGATAATACTTTAAGTTAGGTGTTCTATTTTTATTCCTTCAGTAACAACTTCATGGATAGAGATTTAAGTTTACACTGGTTGTATAAGGCTTGATTCAATATTCAGTTGAAGCCAGAACTAGTAGCCTACAATATTCATTGTTGGCTTAAATTAACATCTCAACTTTTTATTTCCACGTGCACTTAAATAATAGAATTGATTCCATGTTTTTTTGAGAGTCGATATAGATTATAAGTCTATCTTAGCAATATTTCTGCTAAGTAGCCAAATTAGCCTACAATATTATCCACATCAATGGTGAATTGGTGATTGCTGTTGTTGTCAAGTTGTGCCTTTTATAGATTTATTTACATACTTCAAGCAAGTGTAGAATATAATAACGAGATCTAGCATTTTCAATAAAAACTTACATCAACTCAAGCACTTGTGAATCTTGAGGATAGCATTGCGTTAAGGTTAGACCTGCATTATTGTCTTGCACTTGTTGAGGGCTAAAGCTTACTTTTCGGAACTGATGAATGTGAAGTAGCCTACATCTTGATTTTAAAAAGACTGATCATCGAAATCTCTTTGAGTTAGGTGTAGGTAAGTTATTTGAATTATTTTTGAGTTATCAAGGTACAACTTGATTGTAGCTCCTCATCATTGACTTTTCAACGAAGTGACACAATCAGCGAGCAATCAGTCTATATTATACTAATGACTTCATTCAATCTCATTCAACTTACTGAATTATTTCTTATGTTTTCAGACATCTCAGTAGCCACCGAGTGGGACCTTCTCAGCCGATTATTGAAAATGGAAAACTAGATTGCGAACGAACCAAGGGAATGTCATTTAACCAGTGGAAAATCATCAATCAATTCAAAGAATTACTCTGGAAGAGAAACCCAGAATGGGCAATAATGTATATTGTCAACAAGGAGTGGATAAACTTGCTAAGGAAATTTCCACGTGCAACAGGAGTATTTCACTCTGTATCAGTGCAAAGGAAGAGCCACCATGGGGACTTCGGTCCGACTAAAAATGACTCCGTCTCTATCAAATCTGCTGAACAGAAACTTAACGAGCCTCTTAGTAATAAGACTCTACTTGACCCTGCACCAGTGGAAAGTAAGCCCCAGGATAGCAAGAGTTATGGTCTGCAAGTCATTGAGGGTCTGAAGCAGAAGTTGTCGAGCAAAACACAAACAACTGTTACCAACGAAGTACCTCTGGATACATCCAGTTTGAAATGGAAGAACCAGTATAATATAGCCACCAAGGTAAGACTTCACTGTAATCATTCTAAAAATTTTTGAGTCAAGTCGAATTGATCAAGAAGATAATGTCTAGTAAACGATAGCGAGGCTTCAAATAGGAACTAAGTTACGTAGTCAAAATGAGAGCCACAAATTTTACCTGATAACCGTACATTAGTACTAAATATTGATACCGTAATTATATTAAGTAAGTATCATTTTTTTGGAATAAAGGGCTCTATTGGAATAAAAGCAATAAATATTTTTTTTGGAATAATGGCTTGATACCGTAAACTATATTAAGTATCAATTTTTTGGAATAAATGGTATAACTTTATGTACTAATTCATTTTATAATTCTCATACTTGCCATTTTGACCATTCTATGAACCTTTCTGCAATCTAATTGGTTTGACGCATCTTCTTGATTAACACTTCATTCTTATGATTTATCAGTTATGGATTCAGAGAATCCTCTGTGATACATTCCCTCTTTAAAATAGCCTATAGGCTAAATACAATTTGAGATTATTCCTTCACACTGTATGGAAGAGGTATTAGTGATAAATTCAATTCAATAATTTGGCATGAGAATTGGAAGGAGCTATTCTCAACCATTGCACTCACAACCTGATAAGAAGCTGTATACGAAGACAAGAGAAAATACATTTTGATGAGGATTGAAATATCAATTTTATGTACTGTATAAATGAATAAAATTAGGCTATAAAAAATCCAACTATTGAAAATTTTAACCACAGTCGAATTTTACGGAATTCTCAATCCTCTAAAATAGAAATCCGTTGTAGCCCAATCGTACTAGTTTCCTTGGAAATGCATTTGAGCTACAGATAGATGATTCAATCATAAACAGCTTCTCATGAATCTCTTAATCTTTCCAGGATTGTATCGTATCTCGTTCACGCCACGTTCTCTCTCTAATCACCACTGCACAAACACTTGATCAGAAGAGACACCGGTTGGTAGAACTGATTCAACACCTCAATCAGTTTCCTGAAGCCAAAGGATATCTCGTGAAGGTGAGCTCACATTCTCTGGAGTGTATCAATGTGGTAAAGGATAAGGAGAAAAAATCATCATATAGGCTACTTCTATCGAATGAAATAGAATTCGTATTAATTTATCAACAGAGTCAAGTGAAAAGTATTGGTTAATTTGTAACTTAAGACTTATAATTCAAAACCTTCAACTTGAATACTTTGAAAAAAAATCTATGGTTCATGACCTTCATGATATTGTATTATAGGTCGAGCTTCAGAGTTTATTCCAATAATATATGAATCACTGTAATATACAAATGAAATAATACACTATAACTTAATAGATTTTTTTAATTGCAGGAAAATCTATCTAACAATGTAGAAGCTGTAGAGTTGCTAACACGCTTTGGCAATTTAATACTCTCCTTTCTGTTCTGTTCACCTGATTTTTGCTATCCAAGTTGGTTATTGTTATGTGAACTTGAAGCAGAATTCACTTTGACAATGTTTCTATATGAATTTGAGATATTCGACCATCATCATAAAGGTGAAAAACAACACCTTTCTCAAAAACAAATTTTCTCATAAGCTTTGATATCTTGAGATTTTTGTTTTTCAAAAAGCTTTTCCGTTTTAAAAACCCTCGAGACTTTTAGTTTAAAAATTTTCTATCAGCCTCAGTTTAATGCGTCTTCAAAGTAGCAAATGAATGAACAATTGTAACCGAATAATGTTTTCTATCTGAAAAGTGAAGCATTCAGGTTTATAAATTGAACTGGTTTTTGTTGTAGGATGGAGCCGTGACTATTCTACTGAGAATGCGAGATTCAGTCAATGACACTCTTATTCAGCAGATGATTCGAGAAATATTCGCTCGACTTGGCCATGTGGATCCGGTGCCTGGTTGGGGCATTAGAATACTGTCCATCGATGGAGGTGGAATGAGGTACAAATTTTTCTCTTCTATTATAATTATTGTAAAACAAACCGAAAATTCAGTAACTTATTATTTCTGCTTTTCAATAAATTTTTAAACGTGAATCTGAGAAGTTGGCTCTTACCGTATTATTTCCATTCAAAATAATAATTAATTCAAATCTCCTATTATATCATAATTCCTATTAATTAATATTTCCTATTAAATAAATCTCCTATTTGGTTTGTGCACAGGCATTCAGCCTATACATTAGCCTGTAACTTAGCCACTTACCTATACAGTTTTCACCAGTTATTTCAGTTTCCTAGGATGAACTTGAGTATGATTATTAATTTATTTTGTATTGGATTACATGAGTACTTGAATTAATTTGTTTGAATACTATTGAAATAAGAAAAGAAAGAAAATACATGTTTTTAAATTTATTGAAATACACACAAAGGACAAAATAGATACAATTAATTCCAAAATCAAAAATACAATAACAATGACATGATTATTAAACAAAAACACAGGTTTCATGATTGGGTGTGCTGGAAAGGAAAGAGAGAAGAAATAATAACTAACCAACTATGGTTTCCCATGTAATAGGCAGGTAAGGTGAGAGAGAGGAAGGACTGGGAAGGGGTGAGATATAGTGAAAGAGTGTAAGAAGAATACAAAAGTAAGAGTAAGCAAATAAATAAATTTTGTCTGGCTGTCTGTCACAGCTACGGTATATAAATAGAAGAAAGGACTTCTGCTATTGCAAATATTAACCAATGTACTAAATTGCAGTCGAGATTAGTTCTTTTCAATAAAACGGTTCAAAAAACTGTGCCCGGACTGGGAAGTACCATTTCATCGCTCGGTAAAATCGCTTGGCCGGCAACTGAGAGGTACCGGGTTCGATTCCCGGTCACAGTTTTTGAACAGAACGAATCTTGCCTGTCAATGTATTTAGTTCATTGGTCAATATTTGCAGTAGCAGAAGTCCTTTGTTCTATCTATATAGCTATAATTAGATATTCGAATTAATTTTTATCATTATTTATTTATTTATCTAATGACAAACACACTTTGGCAAGAAAGAACAGGTATAGTCCTTGGTATTTCCAACACAATTTTCGTTTGAATAATGTTACAGCAGTTGGTGTACTGCAATTTCCAATAATAATAATTCTCCCATACATTTAGAATGTTTTGGATTTAGATTACAAGGGAAATGAATTTAGAACATAACTTTCAGCCAATCTTTAGAAGCCATGTGTTGCGAATTCCTGTCTTTCCTTCCAAATTTCAGTATAGCCAATTGTCAATGAATGATTTATGAGAAAAGGTTAATAGTTTATATCAATGTTGAGATTCTATTCTAGCTCTTCATTGAATTATTGACTTACTCAGCCATTCAAATATATACAAAGATATATTATACAACAATTATTGTCAATTAACCATTCACTATAACCGACATTGGTTGATTCAGGTTATTTGAATTCGGAGTAATATTTCTACATTCTTGTGCTCTATGTGCTCGGCCACTACTCTCCTGAATTACTGTATGGATTGAAGTGAAACGGTGAAGGTATAAATTAATTTTCGAGTGCCGACAATTATTTTAGCGCCAAAGTTTGAATTTAATTTATTATCATTGAGCAATATTCCCATGCATTGTTGATGCCCATACAATTCCTATTTTTGATGCCCAATCAAGAGTCTTGTGTAATTTTGTAATCACAAATTCGTAAAATATTATTTTTGTGGTTATACGAATTGAAATGAACAAATAACTCTGAATACAATAGGAAATATTTTCTTGGCTTTAGAATCAACCTCATTTTAGCTCAATCAAGAATTAGCTCATTTATTATTCAATTAGAAATTAAATTTCGATTTCAAAAATATTAATTTTTCTTTTTTCAGAGGAATAGTTGTCCTAGAGATGCTACGGCGATTTGAAGAGTTGACTGGAAAGAAAGTGTGCGAAATGTTCGATTATATTTGTGGAGTGAGCACTGGAGCTATTTTGGCTTGTGGAATAGGTAATGAGTTTTCGATTTTATTAATTTATTTTGCACTACCGTATTACAACAGAACTGATATAATCCCAATGCTATTCTATTATTTTACTTGACTCCTTCTTCACCAACAATTTCATTAAAAATCTTAGGTATAAATCTCCATCGTCTTATTGTTACTCTTATTTCTTATTATTTCTTTTGACTATAAATGAGACATTTATTTACTATAATTCTGATCGAAAAAGTTCATCCATCATCTCAATCTGAAAATTATGCTTGAAGTTACTAAATATATCTATAATTTCGACTGGCAGTGCCTATAAACTTCTAGAATAGATTCCATGACAGAAATAATTATGTATTATCAGTGTCTACATAATATGTTTTTTGTAAAAGAGGAATTAATTTCACTTTTACTTTTCTAAATTTATTAATTAGCTTATTAATGGTTTCAGGAACTCCCTGTGGAAAATCTCTAGATGAGGTGCAGACTATTTATAGAGAAATGAGTGCCAAAGTTTTCACTCAGAGTGCTTTTTGGGGTACTGGCAAGTTGATGTGGAATCATGCTTATTACGATACGACCATATGGGAAGACCTTCTCAAGAGATATCTTGGCGATGTCAGCTTGATTGAAACCACAAGAGACCCAAATTGCCCGAAGGTTAGTACCAATATCCTGATCTGTATGAAAAATAGTCGATTCAGTCAATTCATCTCCTCCATTGGAATAATTATAATTACAGGTACAAATCAAAGAATTCAGAGGTTGATGTTCTAAATGTGGTCATTTTGATTAGATTGATGTTGCTTAAGTTTTACGTGATAACGTAATACGTAATCAAGCATATTCTGTTGAAACATTTGGTGTAATTGAAGTCTACTTTCGATATTAATATGATATATTTTCTATTTTCATTTGGAGAATAAAACTCAAATAATTGTATATGACTGGAATAGTATTTCATCAGTTATCGTAAATAGTATTGTTGGACATCCATTTTTGCTATCCCTCTCGAAGAATAATTGGATATAGTTATTTCATGAAATGCACTGTGAACCCCAAATATAGCAGTAATTTGTATTGTGATGGAGAATATTAAATTAATTTCTCATTGATGTTATGTTTAGCTGGCTGCCGTATCAACCCTGGTGAACCAGGCCCGAGTTCTTCCATATGTGTTCAGAAACTATGCTCTACCTTACGAGCGCCAATCACAGTACCTTGGCAGCTGTAACCATACCATGTTCGAGGCTGTTCGTGCATCAGCTGCTGCCCCAACAATATTCGAAGAGTTCAGAATAGGATCGCTATTACACCAGGTAAGCATGCAACATTTATTTATTAGTCAACCAAATTTATTATTACACTATCAGTTATCAATTTGCTCCACTAATAAATGATATAAAGTAATATTTTCTATCAATATTGAAGCTATTGTGATAATCAATTAGCATTGCCATAATTAATAATCATTTGATTGGGTATATGTTTACAACTTGAAAATAATTAATCTCGTACTATAAAATACAGTAATATTGTTAATCAACAACCTTGCAGCTATTGCGAATGGCTGAGATTGTTTCAGTCGAAAGGTAATAGCCTAGCCATATAAATCAATCAATGTTGTAATAATTATGAAATTCACTCACAATTATTGGAAGTTCCATATGAAATTATCAATTAATGTACGTACTCAATTAATATTCGTAGTTAATCAATGTTATCAATATTAGTATGTAAATGAGGTGCAAGATACTGTTTTGGTTTGACACCACTTATTTGCGACAGTTAGTTCATCTGGTCATCCCAGTTAAGTGCAAGTGTACAAGTAATTTTTCTCTTGTTATCTTTGATCAATTATCAACAATAATTATATTTTTCAACGATAATTATTATTTTTATACCCAATCTTGCGATTTTGTATGAAAATAATATTAATTCACTGAATTGAAGGTAGGTTATCTCGAGAAAAGATTAATCATTGTCATTCAATCAAACAAAAACATCTTAACATAGTGAATGAAAATAAACTTACAAATTATAATCATTATTGAAATATTTGAACGATGAGCAAGTTGATCTCATTTCAGAATCGGTTAACATCTTTAGAAAATATCGTCTGAAAATATCAAAGAGTAACACCTTACAACACCCTCCTATCAGAATGATAGAATAATGCTTACTTTTTTCATCGGTACAGTATTGTTGAGCTCTCAAAAGCATTTACATGGAAATGCCCTCGCCTAGCTGGTAACCTGCGATTTCCAAATCAACCACATTGTACAAAACTTGACTATTAGGCCTGGCGTATGCTGGGACGCACGTGTACACACGCACGCATGCCAGCCAATCACAGCTCTTGTTGAGGACAAGACAAGAGTTGTGATTGGCTGGCTTGAGTGCGTGAGCATGAATGCGTCCCAGCATACGCCTGGCCTAACACTTATATTATTCCAACACTTAAATAATTATTAGTACTAAAATTATTTCTAAATTTCTCGTTTCAATGAGCTTGTTTTTATACAGCCTCTTAGTCAAAGCTCTAATGTTTTAATGTTAATATTGTCATTCCAGGATGGTGGAATCCTGGTGAATAACCCGACAGCTGTAGCGATACATGAAGCAAGACAGCTGTGGCCCAACAGTCCGATACAATGCGTGGTTTCATTTGGAACTGGACGCCATGATCCTGTCCGAGGATCCGAGCCGCACTTGAATTCCAATGGCTCATCATCTTGGAAAAAGATTTTCGACAAAATTCTGGACAGTGCAACGGACACTGAAGGTAATGACAGAATCAACTACCTTCTAAAATTAGATAGCATTACTCAAAAGTGTGGAATACTATAACTCAGTGTATAATATTTTCAATTTCTCCTATAAACTTAGAATTATTTATTATCATTTCCCAACAATTCATCTGACTACACTAGGGAATTTCCTATTAAAAACGCTTTTGTTTTTGTTTAATCCATTCCAAGATTAAACTATAGAACTAATATCAAGAGTCAGAAAAGAAGGAATTATTTGAACATTTTGCTGAAAAATATATTTATTTAAACAGGGTATTCCAAAGGACATACTAATAATTTTTTTCAATATTAATGTATTCACTTTTCAATATTTTTTTAATAGGTTATCTATTCTGTGGTATTGAGCTCCATTTTCATGAAGAATAGATTCAGATGAAAACATATTTGCTGAAAAAGTTTAATTCAAATAACAATCATTCATTCAACAGTAATAAATTGCTACTTACTACACAGATTTGATGCTCCATGAATATGGAGCTAAATTTGATGGACCATAAAATATATAAGCTGGTAACCTCAATAGGCTATGCTAATATAATAATATAAATAGAATAGTTATTTCGCTCTTGATTTGATTAATCTGGCATGCAGTAAATTGGTATCAATTACTGCAGTACTGGGTTCTATGATCAAATTCCGATGTAACCTATTTAGGGTACGATTATAATTTATTCTGTTTGAGTTTTTGGGATAAGCTCATTTCTTAAACATTTAAATACTGAATACTTTGCTAAAATGGCTCCAGATCGAAAAATATTGGTTCAAAAATTATAAATTCGTCTCAAATCGTAGGAAACATTGTGATCCACAATAATTAAGACCAAATTTATAATTTTGAACCAATATTTACCGAGCTGGAGTCATTTCAGCCCACTATTGCTCCAGTTCGCCGGGGTCTTTCTTTCGCTGGTCAAACTGTATGTATTCAACACTTAACTGATGATATCAATTTAAGATTTCTTATAAACACAAAATGCATCACATTTAGTCGAAATGGGCTTCAAAAATGTTCAAGTATTCAAATTTTCCGAATTCTTGTTGCAGCTGTGCACACAATGTTGAACGATCTACTTCCGGGAAACGTCTACTTCCGTTTCAATCCCTACCTGTCGGAAATCATTTCAATGGACGAGTTCAGGCCTGAGAAAATCGCTCGCCTGGAGACAGACGCGTTGATGTACTACCGGCGAAACGAGGAGAAGTTCATCGAAGCGGCCAGCGCCATCTTGCAAACGCGCACCGTATCGCAACGCTGTCAAGATTACGTCGTGCTTCAAGCCAAGAAGATGGGTATCAAACATGTTTGAGAATTACTTTGTTTCGCGATACCAAAGATAGGTGACAGTGTCTGTGACAGATATATGCAATGATATACCAAGCTATATCCCATTACCGGACACATTTCATTTAAAGGCTGTTTTATTATTTCTTATAGAAATCTAAATAGAAACAACTTCTCTGTCAACTTTTGTATAATCTCTCAATAATTGTAATCCCCAAAAAAACTCCAATGCATGTGTGTTACTGTCAACTAAATCAATCAAGCATCACATGTTACAAAGTATGGTGATCCCCATTCAATGTGATTATGAATAGTACAAATATGTAAGAGACCACATTTTCATGATAGTAGTTTTTTTGTTCTCTTATTGGAAATTTTTTCAGAAGCTTCTTTCAAGAATGTGCATCGAGTAGAGTTGTGAACTCACTTTCTTAATTATAGTTTTAAAAATCGGTATGACTCGCATTTTGAATCAAAATTGAGCATTCAGTTTGATTACTTGGACTTGACCTGCCATGTATAATTGAATTAATCTGATTGAAATTAATATCTCAATTATTTATTTCAATAATTAACCTGATAAAATCAATGCTTCTTCTTAGTAGATCTATTCAAATTGTAAATTAATCTATGATCAAAGTTGAAGAGCATTTAATCTATGCCTAGTAATTCTGATTTTCTTAGACAGTCATCTATACTTTTATGTTCGATTACAAAAAATCAACACTTGCAAAATTCCCTTCATATTTTCGTTCATTTATAAAAAAATATATATTTTTTCATTCCTAACAATACTTTTTAGCTCATTTCAGTTGAAACTTATTAGAGATCCTAGTCCATTTTTATTACTACTTAGCTTTTATTATTGTATAAGTTTCAATTGTTGGTTATACGAAGTTGAGTAGGTTTATTATAATATTTCTTCAGTGAGTTTTAGCCAAGAAATTAATGCTATTTTTTATTATAAATTATTTGACCATTTCTATATTGAATATGATTTATTGTAAAAAAATAAAAAAATAGATTACAAAAAATTCATTATTTGATTAAAATCAAATAAATCAAAAAACAACGCATGTCTTTAAATTCATGTTTAATGAATAGGCAATATGCTGACTTCTACCTGTTTAATTTTGAGATATCCGATGGAATATTTTCGTGAAAGCTTTGTAAAATCTTGACTATTGATAAATAAGCAATCAGAAGCAATCAATAAAATTAATAGTATTATTACTTAGTTGACTCAAGTATGATGTCATCCATGCTGTAATATAATAATGAATTGAATAATTTATCAGAGTTTGAGTTAACTGAATTATTATATAATTGTTATTATATATTTGTTAATAAATTGATGATCAATATTATAATTTTTTCAAACAACCTTTTTTCCATAATTTGAAATGATGTTTTGGCATTCCTATAAATCTGTCCTTGATCCTATTTAGAAAACGCAGAAAAAGAAAAATTATATAAAACACAAATAATATTGCGTGTAACCTTGGAAATTTACGAAAATCCGTTCTTAGTGCGCTCCGAAGGTCCAACATAAGGTGAACATGCCTGCAAAGTTTTAACGCTTTTTGTTTCTGTAGATATTAATTTCTAATGATGATAAATGGACGAATGAATCAGTCAGTCAATCACACTTACCTTACATATAATATTTATAGTATAGAATATTATATAATTATAGGTTATAGTTAAATATTCTGTTCCTTCATCAGCTATACTGAAATAAATAAATCAAATATTATAACAAACTCATGTATTGAAGTAATATGCCTACTGGGATTTCTTCAGCTAGTTCATGTCTTTTTTCTTATCATATCTGCAACAATATAAAAATTATTTTATGATATATCATTATGTATTCTCCAGTTTTCCTCCTCATGATAGTTCGGACATTATCAACTAGAATAATAAAAAGTAATATACATTTCTGTTATCTATAGGTTTCTTAATCTTTTTTAAGTTTCTAGACCAATGATGATACTTGAGTAATCTGTACTTAAACAGGAGTGCAAGCTAGGTCTTTGAAACTATCATGCTCACCTCAGGAACAGTAAATAAATGGCTTTGGATCGTAGAGCTTGAGACCCTGAGAAACATAATGGTTTTTGCCATACTCGTATGTAATACACAACTTTCCAAGCTAGATTTGCGTTTGGAAAAATGCCGTGTACAGAAGAATCAAAGATCAGCAGTTCTGAATGCGGGAATAATCATTTTGATGATTATTACAGCACTAGTCATCATCACGATAATGTAATTGTCGCTTATTGTGTAAGCACTGAAAATCTAGCCCAGCTTTTTTTCCGAACTCCGACGTATGAATAAACGATTTGAATGAGCCGCCATGACAGTTCACTGTGTGTGTTTGTGCTAGTGTTGTGTTGATGTTATGTTGGCTTCAGTTAATGTTTTCAGTTGTTTGAGGTTCTAATAAATCCTTCTCAGTCTAGTATGACAAAAAAAATGTACATAATTCTTGTGGAAAAGTTTACAAACTCATAATTATTTTCCAAACTCGCCTGCGGCTCGTTTGGAGAACATAATTATTCGTATGTAAAAACGCCTTTTCCACACTCATTATGTAATATATTATTTCCTTTTGTTGAGATGAAAACTGAATAACCATTTTCAAGCTTTAAATAGTTCCATTCCCAAGCTTTGTTGCTAATATTTAAATAGACTAGTTTTGAAAATTCGGCCATCAAAATTTTAGAGAGAGATCTGATGAATTCAATAGACGGCATTTTAGATTCGGTGGGAGTTTATTCAAGCGTTTCCTATTGATATTTATTTCAGAAAGTATCTCTTTTCAAGCCGTTATCTTAATTTTTCAATTGGAATTTTCTCGTCAAGAACCGAATAAAAAATAGCCTGTTCTAGAAATAGAATTATTTATCATATTATTATAGCCTATAAAATAGAGTGTACAAAAAATAGGCTCTGGTATCGTTACATTACTACAGTGCTATAATAGTCATCATATTGTCTACTTCAAGGTGTGTTGTACCGTAACCTAAACATTGACAATTATAATGGAAGAACTGGTGTCGAGGTCAAGGTACTAGATTGGAGGAATCATGTTGTTGTTCACGAAATAGCATACTGTCCACGAAATCCTACTAGAATGGCAGCTGTCAATTCTTCACGTCACTATGCTGTGGTAGTTTAATTAATCAACGCTGGAGCTCAAATTTAATAATGCCAAATCCAGCACTGGCCTCCTTCACTAGCTTACTATCACATTGAGTTTCAATTTTAGAATTTGAGAATGGTAAACCATAGTACCATGGATATGGTCATGGAGGAAAGCTATTTGAGGATATGTTGTAAAGTGGCATTAGCATTTAGCAGATGATGGTGGGCCAGTGTACAGGGGCAGATTAGAGCGAGGGGGGGGGGTTGGTTTAGCAGAAGCAATGCCGTCAGACTGGCTGAGGGCTGAGCCTGGTACAAACGACAAAAGCAGAAAACTAATTATCCACGTTACGAACGCTTGTCGAAAATATCCGACAAGGTATCAGGGCCGCAGTCATTTTGTGGCGGAATGTAATCTAGCGGCTTCCCTCCCCCTTACCCCCTACTCCACCAACTACCCTCGGTTGCTGCCATATTATCGCAAACATCAACGGCTTCAGCATCGACACACAAAAACCAATAGGAAATTTAAATTAAAATGCCAGCACGTTTGATCGCTCGTCGCTGCTTGCTACAGAATGCGAGCCAAAGCCTGACGCTTTTATGCAAGATAGTGCTTTGTCGATGGACCCTCATCTCTCACTGGCAGTGACTGACAGCTAGAGACGCTTCAACTTAATGACTCTTGGCACAAACTATGAACTTTTCACTTGAGCTTCACTGGTTTTATGTCATAGATTTACACTGGTGTTGGTGGAGAGATCACAATCAAGCAATCCTTCTAGTCATAAGGTTCAAGTTTTCCTTGAAGAACTCATTATGTTGTCATTAATATCAGAAACTATTGTAACAGATGCTAGAGTTTATTAGGCTAATTTATATTTTCTATTTTTCCCCTGAGGGTGATGCACACATGGACCTGCGCATTGGAAGATATACTTTACAGGAAGTCTGGACCGACGGTTCTGTTTTGTTTTTCTGAGGGTGAGAGTGAGATATCAACTCATAAGCTTGTGCGTGGGTAATGAAATAGATAATGATAATGATTGATAAGAGATGATGACTGCTTTTTAGGTATTCGGGACCTACGGCTTATCGTCTCCTACGAAAGACGGGGTGGCCGTATATATGTCATTGCGCTGTGATGAAAATTTGTTATCCGGTTATCACACCGGATGTTTATTAATCAATCAACTTGGCTATCATTATGCATAAATTGAAATAATCATAATTTTAAAAAAAATTATTAATCATACATAGAAAATGAGGGATATCTTAAGACCCTTTATTGACATTATTAACCCTCTCAACCGCATATCTCTGAGACCCTATATGACAATAATAACTCTCAACCGCCCTTTTCTTACTAGAAACTAGATCATGATTCACCTGATCAGATTTTTTAATCGGAATGAAAGTTAAGAGAGAATGATCTCGCGTCTATTTCTAAGTCTTCACTCTGTTCAAAGGTCAATCTCCAGATCATCAGTTCAGACTCAGTTTCGTTTCAGGCAGGCGTCATTAACGTGCAGAAAACTTTCTCCAATCACAGTCAATTTATACTGGAATGCTATTTTTTCATTTATCATTATATTTAGGACATTATCGTTCCAATTAATTCGCCCATACTTTCTTCCATTAAATAGGTATGAAGACGTTTTGGACATTAGTCTGTGTTTTCAACCAATAAGTTATTGTTTCTATAAAATGAATGAATGAATAAATAAATAAATAAATAAATAAATAAATAAATAAATAAATAAATAAATAAATAAATAAATAAATAAATAAATAAATAAATAAATAAATAAATAAATAAATAAATAAATAAATAAATAAATAAATAAATAAATAAATAAATAAATAAATAGGCTACTCTATTTTTTACTTGAATTATGTAGAAGATTAAAAGGAATAATTATGTTACTGTGAGAAGAGATGAGTAGAGAGAGTTCTCTCATCAATCTCAACCATTAAAAACATTTCCTCCTTGAAGTGGTGGAACTCGTTGGTACATGATATCATGAGTGGGGAGGGAACTCTGATGTGCTTTTTCTATCTCACCATTATTACCAAAGCTTCTTCTAATACATGGCCTTGAAAGTGGAAAGTGGCAACTATAGGTAGAGTTAAGTAGGGAAGTCGGTGCATTCAAAAGCATTGAAATTATGTTTTAATCTTCTGATTTAGCGGATACGTTTCTTTTGTGCGTTCTCACATTTGACTCGCTACAAATCATAGCAATCTTTAAACATATTCGTCTATTATCAAATCTCTAACAAAAAAATAGTACAGATGCACAAAAAAAAATTACAAGAGAAGTTTCATGATGATCATGAAAATTATGCTCGAAAGAGATTAAAAATAAGTCAACATGCATGCGATTTGATACTGTTCTCAATGCTTTCATCTGGGTTAGGGCTCTATAAAAAGGGGGTAGACGCACGATCCGCCATTCTGTGGTCAACTTTTAGCGCCAGGTTTGAATTCATATAAATTTTTTGATGATAGTGGATGTAGTCCAGTACGCAGGGATTTTTTCTGCAAAAGGTGGTGTATGCGATTTTATTGCTTTAATTGCTTTATTAGGGTCCCAATAATGTGTATTCGAAAAGTGCACACAAAATTTCCCCCGCACAACTTTTGACAGCCAGAAAACCATGAACTTTTTTAGTTTTTCGCATATAACTAAAAAACTGTGCACATTTTTATAGATACATTCTCATAGTAAATTGTAGAGTACAAAATTCTGCGTCGATTGAAAAATAGAAGACAAAAATCGGTCGAATAGATAACGTTTTAAATTAAAAAAACACAATTTTTTCCAAAATTTCCAAAAAATTGTTTGAATTCTTCTGTAGCTCATAAAGTAACAGAGAAATGTATTACCCCTCTCCCTAAAAGTTTTAGAGCATAAAAAATTGAGATCAAAAAGTTGATATTTGACCAATTTTTGGAACATTAACAATCACTTTTCTAAAAATAAAACAGGCTACAGGTGGTTTTTTTCAACATTTTGATGTGTTATGTTAGACATTTAAAGTTCAATTAGAGCATATCTTGTGTTTCGTAGTCTATTTGGATCACTTACCATCAAATAAATACTCCACTGCTCTAAATCCAAATTATTTTTGATACACAGGACATTTAAGGATAATAGAATGAGGACACCCCTAACTTTCGTAAGAGTGAACGGATCCTGATGAACTATAGCTCATTGTTTTCAGCTTGAAAAGATAGTTCTATTTCATATATCATATGTTGAATTTGGTCAAAAATTGAAGAATTCCATCACCTAGAGTACTTTGAGCCCATTCCTATATACCAAGAAAGAGGCGACTTTTTGTGTTCAAATGCGTCTACCTTGGAAGCCATTGACGGAAAAAAGTCGCGAAAAACTAAAAAAGTGCATGGTTTTCTGGCTGCTAAAAGTTGTGCGGGGAGAAATTTTGTGTGAACTTTTCGAATACACATTATTGGGACCCTGATGAAGCAATTAAAACAATAAAATCGCATACACCACCTTTTGCAGAAATTAGCCTTACAAAATTCCCTGCGTACTGGACTAATGATAAACAGATGTTTAACAAGTTGAGCAAATGAACTCAGTTATTGTTTTGAAATCTTGGAGGTTAATTTGTCATATAAAATGGTTTATATTGCTTAGTATCAAATTGTAAAAAATAGGCCTATAATAACTATTTTTATCATAAAACTAAAAATAAAAAATACAAATTTGCCAGATGCAGGAGGATGAATCCTTGTTAAAAATTTGACTTAAAAATTGCCAGACTGGAAACCAAATAGAAATTCAATGCTCTGTGGAGTGAGTATAATTTTTTCTAACATAATTTTTATCATTAATCATATGTTCGACTGTTGAGTTGAATGAATTCAAATTTGGCGCTATTAGTTGACCACAGAATGGCGGATCGTGCGTCTACCCCCTTTTATAGAGCCCTAATATGGGTAGACCTTACTTGGGGTGCGTTGTTGTCATTTTATTAGGGTAAGGCCTTCTATTAGAGGAAACTATGTTATTACCCATCAACATTTTTTTAATAATAATAACTGAACTGAAATTTATCTAATACCAATCCATTCCAATTTTTCAACTTATATTTGCATTGATATAATCTCTACAACGATTATTGCATGTCCTTATACTAGTATTTTATGGGTATAATAAAGTACGAGTATGCTTTAGCCTAATGTATTATGTTATATAATACAATTTAATGATAATTATGTTCTTGTTCAATACGTGGATATTATCCAGACGTGAATACTAAGCCGCAGTGATTCAATTAATCATGGTAATAAACCTTCCCTCTCTCCTACCTATTTGAAGCCTTTAAATATCAATATAAATTTATAAGCTAGAGGGAGCGCTCTCACGCATAAACCGAGCTATAGTCTGTCCAAGCAAAGAAGACCCTCTGGAAAAATGAGAAAATGACTCCAGCTTGGTCAATATTGGTTCATAAAATATTAATTTGGTCTCAAATTGTAGATCAGAATGTTTCCTACTGTTGAGATGAAATCAATAAAATTTGAACCAATATTGACCGAGCTGGAGTCATTTTCTCATCTTGCAAGAGGGTCTTCTTTGCTTGCGACAGACTATAGATTTAGAGGTATATTTAAAACTAGATAACCATTCAACCATCCACTGTATATTAAATTATTCCACTATTTTAGTAGAATATAATATTGTGTATAGATGAAATTTAAACTCTATTTTGCTGTGTATTCTATAAGATATGACTATTGTTTTATTTTTGCAAAAATATCACAATGAAACTCCGTCTTTGATCTTTAATTCTATAGAGACTGTATAATACAGTAATATATGTTATTTGTTATGTTATATTATGTTAATAACATTTAATACTGACATCATTACACTTATTATACAGTCTCTATAGTTAAATCCATCGGATCAAGTGTAAGAGAGGGCCGGCTACGCCATAACTTCGACATTCTAGGTAAAATGCAGCTATTCTATCATTCTCTGTCTAATCAAATTCTATTGAATTGAAAAACAATATTTACTTGTTTTGAATTCAAAATTCTCTTTCAAATAGAAATTATTGAGGAAAAACTCTGTAACATAATCGACATGGAAATTGAATATAAGATTGAATATTCTATAATTTTCTCACTCTTAAAATATAGATGGGGGTCACAATAATAATTATCATCACCGATTTAATTTAAGTATATAATATCCACTACAGAATATTCTTGCTGGTATTTCTGAAATAGTAGATTATGTCGAAGATACACATATAGGCTACTACCGTACCATGTTTCACATAATCCAATAACAAATAGACAACAAGGTATGTTCTAAATACTTCGAAAATCTATTCTGAGAGCCAAGAATATGATATTGTGGTTATAGGATTTCTTTCATCCATTTGATTCTTTTAATTAACAAATCAATGGAAGAATGTTTTTATTTTGAAGAGTTTTAGTTCGTAGCAGTGGAAATGACTCTGAGAAGTCTCATTCTTCTAATGTTAATAATTCAATTGAATACATGTTATTGATTCAATCTATTCGATTATATTCCTAATTCTTCCCATCCTCTATTATTATTCAAGCTGATAGTAGCACGTTCTCCTAACGCTCAAATTTGAAAGCTTATTTTACAAAAGTGGACAAGTTACTTCTCAAAACTTATCGCACCTTCTTAGGATGAAGGATTTCCCATTGTAACCCCTTTCTAGTAATAAGTTGGGGAAATGGAGAGACTAGCGAGCAGCGAGGGCTTCGTAGTGGAGTTAATAATATTATATAAATGTGCTTGTCGGCTTGGCTATGAATAATGGGGCATCACATGTCTTGCTTTGAGCATGAGCCTGATTCAAGTGCCGCAGGTGAGTCAGTTGTTAGTGAAAAGCCATCAAAATGTGAAACTAGGGTGCTGTTGGTGCTGTCAAGAGCTGATTTCGTTCAAGTACTGAGCTGCATGTAATTATTCAATTCGACGTCAGCCCTCAGCGCAGTTAATAACTTCACTCCACCTCTGCACTTATGAAAAAATCTCGGAAAATTCAAATTACGATGAACAACCAACCGCACGTTAAAAAGTCTCGTTACATCCAAACTATGATGAACAAGCCCACACACGCTCATTAGCGGTTACATTACATTAATTATTAGTCTGCAAACAGGTCATTCTAACTAGATTGTTCAATAATACAAATTGATGTTGCCGGTAACTATAATTCCATCCTGGATAATGAACATGGTAAGGTATGACCTATTACTCTGTCCAATAATTCTGCTCAATTATATTGACATCAATTCATAACAAGCTAGTAATGAGTTTCCGAGAATCCTCTATTAGTTTCGGAATTCCTTGCTTTGTGCATATCCTTCACGTGAGAATGAAATTGAATTAGATTTTAATACCAAAGGGGTGCTTATAGAATTAAAAATAGCGTTATATATAATATATGTTCATTAAAAGCAACATTAATTAACTACACAAACACAAAATTATGATAATGAGCTTCCAAGAACATCATAGCTGCGAGATCTCTTGCTTTGTGCAAATTTATGATGAAAACATGATACAGTATTGAGTTCAACAGTGGAGTTCAAATCCTACGAAAATTTTAAAAATATTTAAAAGCATCCAACATTCTGAGAGTCAGACGTAAACCCTGCACGTCTCTTTTCGCACAATTATTTCATCTTTCCACTCATCTATAAATCTAAATTTTAAAAATTATCTTTTCGACATATAGATCGAGATAACCTCGATCTATAGAACACTATTAGAACTCATAGGTCTACGTTTAATCACACTATTATAATTATTATTATACGTTGCATTATACTATCACGTCACAAGAAACATATATAGAATAACAGATAGACTAATAGTTCACCTGGCGCGAATAAAAAAAATAGTATCCTTACAAAGAATTTCCTTTCGTCCAAGGGAACAGCATTCTCAATTTCAATTACAGTATACCGTACGTCAAAAGAAGATAGTAGTATTTACACATTTAGGTATTGTAATTATTCTATCAATCTGTAAATACTTGATATGATGCAACAAAGAGTGATGCGCGAATCAGCTTTTTGGGTTTGTGCTAGGGTAAGAAGGGGGAAAGTAATTATCTTTCGGATCTTTTAAGGATATTACATTTTCTAAAATTGTAATGCAAATAAATCAAATTCCTGCTCAGTCGTGCTGTATATCGTTCAATGACAAGTTATATGACAATGAGAATTTAAAAAATTATTAGTTTTTCTTTCATAGTGTTTTAAAATACAGAAGAGGTAACTTGGTACGGTATGGCGCTTTTTGAGCAACAGTGCCCTATTCAATATTGCAGTGTGTTGTTAATATGCAAGCTATCATAATGTAGGTAGCCTCTTGCTTTATTCAACATACGTGAAATGCAGAACGACCGAGTGACATGCTCATAATTCAACAGAAATTGTATGTTGATAGACAATCATGCTCATTGGTATGATGAGTATGATCGATAACATTTTGCTCTCGCGAAATGAGAATTTATTCTCCCTGTACCAAAACTTTGATCGCTCAATCGATCCATAATTCAGTGTTCAATATGCATTCGTATCAATTACATATTAGTTAAGTAACCATTTGCTTGCTGTAATGTATAAGAAGAACTAAATGTGCTCCTGCGATGTTGATGCATTTCCCGATAGCATCAACATAAATATACAGAGACACGTGATGGGTCTACTACTCTTTCATTCATGCCATTCCCCCCAAACTTCAGCTAGCACAACTTCGTGGTTGGAATCACTACAAAATAGATAGATCCTCAGTATAAACAGTTTCCCCGCGAGAAAAACTCATAATTGTGCAGGGAAAATATGATCTAAAACTGTGCTCTCAAGCATTCATCCATCAATCATGACAGAGGAAGCTATCGAAATATATTTCAAATTCTCTACTCGTTCTGTTTTGAAATGCAATATGAATAATGGAGTTGAAGAAGAATGCCGATATGAAGCCAAGTCAGCACAGGACGCCCGTGACGATTCCTGAAGAATTAAACTTATTCGAGATTCGTTTTTCTGTTCACGTTATTCCATAATCCAGTCCAGTCCAGGTACTTTATTCAGGAAAATCCACCCCATCTCACAATAGTATTGTTCAGTATCAACTACAGTGCTGATATGCACTTCAGAAGATTGAAATTGATCTTACCTTCTATCAATTACTTACAATTATATCTTTATCATCATAATACATTATAAATGACTCAAATAAGAACTATAAATTGGAATCTGATCAGTATTTCCCATTGATTCCATGAATAATTGAAATTTGTCTTTTACAGTGTTTTACAATGTTTGAGACAAACCATTAATTTTCAGTTCACAAACGCAAGACTTCAGTTCATCCAATGATGACTCAAACAGTTCTGAGAGCAGCACACTGCACACATTTAGAATTATAGTCTGCAAACAATATCATAAATTATTAATATCACACTAGTTCAAAAGGCTTCTGAATCTTTAGCCTCCTGGTAAAATCTTGATTTTGAAGTAGTTGACCTGCCATGGGGTTGAGATGATGTCATGACAAATCGTTTTACCTCACTGGACACAAACGGTATTCGAATGAAGTGATTGATTCACGATTCAGTTACTTTCAATTTTTTCCATCCATAATAACTAACTCATTCAATTGATGATTATTGAGCCATGCCTTGATTACTAAACAATTATTATCATCATAAAAGAAAAAGAATTAGAATATTTTTACTTTCCTTGCTCTCTCGTATACATGAGAAAAGTATTAAATTTTTATTTTTCCATTTAATTATTGTTGTGTCCCATTGATGGTTTTGCTGATCAATTTGAAATAGGCAAACAGTATACATAATATCGTATTCTCGTATTCAACGAGACAAGTAATTTACTCTGATAAATTGTTCTTGTGAATCTTCCTAATGATTTTCTCTTGAATAGGCGGCAAAAATACTAAAAATAGAATTACATTTCACTTATAGGTTCATGAATCTGCATTGTTGAAATATCTTTGTTCAGTAAAGAAGAATCGCAGTAGTATTTGGAAACAGGTAGTGGTAATTATTAATATAAACAAATATGAGAGTAAATAAACAAAGATACAGTCATCTCAATAGAAAGAAGGAAAATGATAGTGATTCTAGGAATTTCAAATGGAAGAATACAGTTCTATTAGCCGTAATTAGGCTATCAATGTAGCCAACGATATATTTTTCGAATAGCCAAAGAAGTCAATTATCAAAGATATTGGAAAAAATATTCCATCGGAGCTGGAGAGTAGTCAGCCGATAACAAACAGATTAAGTGAAACGTTAATAGTATAAATATTTGAGGGAGGCAGTGTTCTCATCAGTTCACTGTCAGTGCTCTTCAGTGATCAGCAACATGAAGGCAACTTTCTTCCTGGCAGCAGCCGTGCTCGGTGTGGCATTGGCCACTCCTCTGGTTGACGAATCAATCACTGGAAAAACCATTCCTGTGTTTGGTGAGTAAAATGATCAGTCCGTTTCAAATCTACAATAATTTATAACTGGCTCAATTGTTGAACAGAAAAGCCAATTGATATTTAAATCCAAATAGCACTGATTTGAAAAGCTATAGATTTGATTAATACACAACTCATTACAGTACCCATTACCTTGCTTCATTTTTTATTTGAAGAATTTTCCATGGGTGGGAGCCCCTACTCCACTTTCAACTGTTCAATTGTTCAACAGTCCATAGTCAAACGACTAGCCTGCCGGTTTACTGATGTTCTTGGACTGTCATTCGTGATCCAAACTTTCATTATTGGACTGTAACAATTCGAATCAGCTTTCTTCAAGATATCATATTCATTTATAGTTTTTGTTGATTGATATAATTTTCATAAATAAGTTATAGTATACTATTTTGAAACACATCATATTTTTAACATTTGTGACTAAAAATTGAAAGAGAAACTATATTCCACAATCAATATTCAAATCTTTTTTCTTATTTTTCAGTTTTGTCAATTTCCATGAATATTATTCAAAGAATAATGAAGATTTCATATCCAATTGAACAAATTGATTAATTCTTTGAGCTTCAAAGGAATTAATCATTTGTTTCAAATAAGAGAATGAGAAATATCTGGGAACTAGAGGAATAGTTCCAAATTACAACTGAGAATATAAGTTTTTGTAATGTAGAGCTCATTCAATAATATTGAATGATTATTATTTATTTTATTCACACAATTATTTTAATCATCCAATTCGATAGTGTCAAATATTAAAAAATTGATCATAGCCTTACCTAAGTGATAGTAGAATCTATTCAAAAAACATCATCAACTCCAATAATATTCAAGTTAATTGAAATTTAATGATTCAAGTTGATTGGAATTTAGAAACTAACACCTTAATGTTAATGATGCTTCTTGGAGGAAAAAATATAAATTTATAATTGTTCGTAGGCTTCGCAAGGTCTTATGGTATTGAGAACAGTATAGATATTAAAATCATTAAAAGTTGTCAAACTGATTCATTATGTTAATTTATTTGCAGAAATGAAGATCCCTCACCTTGGTGACGCATCACTCTTGCACAAATTGGAATCCAGTGATCCTGGTCTTGCTCATGCCATAAAAGGGTGCTCACCAAACTGCTACCGTACAATCATTGATGGTCCATTGAAGCTTGTCATCAAGACCAGCCCTAATGATAAGGTTGAAGTTGTCTCAATTAAGGAAGGACTGAAGAGCATCAAAAGCTACCCCCAAATCAAAACCATTCTTGAGCTTTTGTCCAAGCCAGTCTTGATGGTCTACTCAAAGGAAAACTTCCCTGCTGAAAAATACCCAGGACTTATTGAAGCCAAATCTCCAGAACTGAGCAAAGAATGGATGGAGAAACTTGTAGATGCACCAGTTGTGACTCTCATTGATGAGAAGGAATTCATTGACACCAACTTGTCACAAACTACCCGTCATGTTGCTGATTTCAAGCTAACTGAAGATCAAATTGTCAAGATAAAGGACCACTCAGCTGTACCCCCAACAATCTTGAGATACGCATCTCCAGCTTGGAGCTATGCTCCTCCAGCTATCCCTTTCACTGAGGCAGCTGCCTCAGTTCTGGCTGCCAGTCCAGCTGGAAGCTTGTCCCATGCTGCTCTTGTTGCCGCTGCTGCCCCTCCTGCTGGAGTCTATGCACCAGCTCCTTTCGCCTACAGCCCAGCACCTGTTTATACCCCAGCACCAGTTTATGCGTCAGCTCCAGCTTATGCTCCAGCTCCAGCCTATGCTCCAGCTCCAGCTTATGCTCCAGCTCCAGCCTATGCTCCAGCTCCTGCTTATGCTCCATCTCCAGCTTATGCTCCAGCTCCAGCTTATGCCCCAGCTATAGCTTATGCTCCAGCTCCTGCTTATGCTTCAGCTCCAGCTTATGTTCCAGCTCCAGCTTATGCTCCAGCTCCAGTCTTTGCTCCAGCTCCAGCTTATGCTCCAGCCTCATCATTTGCCCCATCCCATGTTCATGCCCCAGCTGTAGCCTATGCTCCAGCCCCATCATTTGCCCCATCTCATGTTCATGCCCCAGCTGTAGCCTATGCTCCAGCCCCATCATTTGCCCCATCTCATGTTCATGCCCCAGCTGTAGCCTATGCTCCAGCTCCAGCCTTTGCTCCAGCTCCAGCTTATGTTCCAGCCCCAGCTCATTTCCACGCCACAGCTCCAGCCTATGCCCCATCTCCAGCCTTTGCTCCAGCTCCAGCCTACTCTCCAGCACCAGCCTACACTCCAGCTCCAGCCTATGCTCCAGCTCCAGCCTATGCTCCAGCTTCTGCCTACGCTCCAGCTCCAGCCTACGCTCCAGCTCCAGCCTATGCTCCAGCTCCAGCCTTTGCTCCAGCTCCAGCCTATACCCCAGCTCCAGTCCATGCTCCAGCTCCAGGCTATGTTCCAGCAGTAATTGCTGCATCTCCAGCTCCAGCCTATGAAACAGTTCCAGCTGTTGCTTCACCATCTCCAGCTCTTGCTCCAGCTCCAGCACTGTCCCCTGCTTATGTTCCATCACCCATCATTCCTTCTTTCCATTAATTTCGTCAATAAGTTACAAGCAATGATGAAAGATGTTCAATAAAAACTTGAATGAAATGATTCACCGACCTCACCGCTATTGATTTCAAGTGTTCCTACTATACATATTACTTCTTTCAAATAATTTGGAATGAGCTTACGATCTCACATTTTAAAAATTCAGTGCTGCATGCATGAAAAAATCTCAAATAGGATCTATACAAAACTTTAGACCTTAATCAATAGCTCATTGAGTTCACTGGATAATAATATAGCCTACAACTCGAGACCAGACACTAGTAGGCCTAAACTAGGCATTGACTTCTTCATAATATATCATTCTTTGATACAGATGTCTTGTGGTAATCAACTGTTGGTTCATGGTTATTTTATTGCATCAAACTTGTTGAAAAATGTAATTTTGTTCACGTTTCGAAGTGGGATCCACATTCTCACATTTGAGATTACATTATAGGTTTTCCTTCATTACTGCTCAGTAGGTTTTTCCAATCCTACTCTCTCAGGTCAAAAATACAGTAGCCTATACGAATTAAAAAGATGTGGGAAAAAGTTTACATCAAATAAATGGTTCATGAATTATAGCCTATTTATGTATACCATGGATACTAGAATACACGGTAGGGATCATAAGCAGGTCTTAGCTAAGGCTTTATAGAGATACAGCCCCAATACAAACCGTGTATTCTACAGGTAGAAACTACGTGTAGTATCCGTGATGCATACAAAACATTTCATAGAATGATGATTCATTATAAATAGTTTGATGAGCAACATTAATGTTTTTCGCAAAGTAGCAGAAGTCAATTTTAGGCTGAAATAATCCAAGGCTATTGAAATAACTAACTTATAATTTTTTATTGCCTAACTACGATAGTATTTCAACTTTTCTGATTTGAAATTCATTGTACATTGGTAGGGAAATCGAAAAAAATAATAATAGCCAGGCTTCTCAGTTCGTCAAATAATACTTCTTTTCTTCTCATCGAGTTAGATGTACGGTATTGATTTTATTCAAGAATCAATTCAAGCTGAAACAGGGTAATATAATGTGTCATGACCCTGAGCTCTAGCTGCAGCCGGTGTAAAGGTCACTTTGTATGTGACGAGCATGGAAAGTAAGTAATTGATATTGCCAACAGTTCGATAAATAGTTATTTGCTGGGACTGGGAGCCAATTAAAGTTGAGAATAGCTGGTGGAAAACGCAGCTATTTGAGTTTGTAGGCAAGTATACCATACAATATTAATAAAATAAATCCGAATACGAATGTACGTATCAGGTTCATACACTGTTGAACTCGTGTGCAGACATGCAACACGCCAATATCCTGGAGAGTAGGCACAAGTCAATTGGACCAGGCCGCTCTTCCCAGTAAGATAATAAGTAGAATACTCAAAACGTGATGCTAAACAATCAGGCTACTTGACTCGTTTCGGTACGATACTAGACCCAGGCGGATAATTGAATGTGGTGAACGTATTTGATTTTCACAATCACAGACAAATACCCGTGCAGGTCGCTCCCTGAAGCTGTCAAAGTCCCGATTGTAGGGTTTATACCCTTCCTCTCGGTCTTTAGCTTATAACGGAAGGTACTTTACCGAATCAAACGGTCTGACTGCCAGCACACATAAACGGCTGCTGCTCACAAGAAGAAATTCCAAAAAAATATATGAACTCGCTGATATGGCATTAAGTTCCTCCACATACAAGGTATCATGCACTCCGGGAAAGAGGAAGTAAAATAGAGAATAGTAATAATTCAATACTCCATCCTCACTCCAAAAGCGCATGCATACACCTGTTAGTGAGCACGTGTGAAAGCGATTGGTTTGGGAGAATACTCCACTAAGCTACCAAATAAATTCACATATATTAAATAAATGGAATAACCAGAGGTGAAATAGAATATTCTTGACCCAACTCGGCCGAAATAACGAATAAATATATTCTCCTATAACACAGACTTTCAAATATTCATAATATTAATATTAATAAATAATTCAATAAATAAGTTTTTAAAAATGAATAAATTTTCAATAAATAACGGTACCTAATACATCTCTGCTAGCAATTATCAATTATTATACTTTTAAAAAGTTCAGGTAACTATAGTGGTTCGCTAATGATGGGAAAATTCGATATTCAAATATTCGTATATTGTAGCTAGTGCACTAGGGGGATCGAAGTGGCCATAATTACGAATTGTTTGCTTACGAGCGTAACGGCGATCCTGGTCCCCTTGGATGCAGGCAGCTGGTCCCAATAACTCCGTCAAGGAAATTCGAAGCTCAAGGAAGGACAATTTCTCCAGGCGATGAGGACATGAACCCTAACTGGCTCCTCTCTGGTTGGCAGGTTGGAAAAGAGTGAGTGTTCTTCTCTAGATCAGCTTCTTCCTCGGATAGGCGGAAGTGTTTTTCAGGTATCACGTAGCCGGGGGTTCGACGTAGGGGTTTCCTATTGGTTGAATCATTATCCAACGTCCATGTTGGATTTTTCACAAGAAATAGGGAGCCTAAACCACTTCACAATATTTTATTGAACCTTGCGAACCACATAAATATGATTTTCCCCTGACTAGAATTTACAAATAAATGTTTTAAAGTCCTAAATCTATAGGTTAAGTAGCCATTCCACTAATTAAGCTGAGTTGCTAGCAAGGTTGTTTTTTGACGTAACATTTCCATACAAATATCTAATTTGAATAAATAATCAATATAAATATAATTTATGATATAATTCCTATATTAGCGCCTGTATAATACATATCTCATAAACACATAAATACAAATAAATTTGGTGGACATTGGTGAGGAGATCCTATCACAGAGATGCTGTATAAAGAATAAACTATCACAGATGTCGAGAAATAAGGTAAGATTCATGTTTCAAATAATAAATTTAAGCAAGCATGATCAAAGGTTAATTTAAGACACAATTTATTTTGGCTTATGCACGGCTGCATATTCGAACTAACGGCTAAAGACTGGAGCCGGCTTGATCAGCTGATCAGGCAACTGTCAAAATTTTAGGTTATGTAGGCCATAAGAAAAAGTAAACAAAGCTAGAAGATAATTTGAATAATTAAATGAGCGATAATAGGTGATAATTATATAACAGGTGAGCGATATTTTACCTTATTCAGAAATTCAATAAATAGCTGCTCATCAGCAATCAATAGATAACAATTTGTCCTGACCTACTCAATAATACGAGTAATAATATTGTCGGACCCATTAGGCTGGGGTCGTGACAAATGTCAAGCCCTTGTTATCGTTGAGAATGATTCAAAAGTGATAATAATCAGAAATTCAGTCTGTTCTTGTCAATTCTTGCACATGCGACATGTATCAGCTGATAGAGTAAGACACTTTGAAAAAATATTTAATTATGAGAATAGGAAGAGCCATTCATGATGAAAGCAGCTTAATTCGTTTATATCATCTTAAGCGATGCAGCAGTCACATTAAAAGTGGAAAATGCTTCCTTGACTGAGGCTTTTGATCTACTTAAAAGGACTATTTTGAAAAGCAAGATTCAACGAGAAAGAATGGGCTGCCACTGAAAGACACTGAATGGAGAAGAACAATGGTATCTTCTTTGCCATTGTTATATCTTCTGATTGCGGAAAAATCTTTTGCTCTTCCTTTGAAAAAGCTAGTTCTCAGCTGTTCCTTACAAACTTTTTTTTTCATTTTCTTATCAACTTTTCTTTTGCAGTATTTCACTTAGATGATTCCCTGTTGACACAACTATCTAATTAGTTTGAATGATAAACTCTTGTCGAAAAATCGTAATTTGTAAAGAGTCAGATTTATAACATTGAACATACACTATGATATCTCATTATTTCAAAACCAAGAATTGTTTAAGAATTTCCAAGGCATTTTCTATGGAAACCAAATAAATGAATTCTTCTCCATCTTACAGAGAAGTTCATTTTTATAAATATTAATATTTTGTCTGTGGGCCATCTTATATTATATGTACAGTATTTTCAAATTATTTATGAATTGGTTTTCATTTAATGATTCATATAATTTAAACCATCTTACTTTTTTGAATCACTTCTCACCATTTTCCGTCTCTCTATTTTTCGTTTTTCTTTTTTTCTAAATAGTTCAATCTAATTGACCAAGATAATTGAACTGAAATCTCTTGAAATAACTGAATGAGCTCATATTGTTCCAATTCTTCTCAAATATCCAATCCAATCTATCTCTCCTGAAATATGTTTTGTAATTAACTGAAGAATGAATGAATTGAGTGAAGAGTAATATGACTATCTCAATCTTTCAGTTTCAATTTACAGTGCATGTCACTTACAGCCGTCCCTCTCATAAAATGTGATTTCATTTGGGATAAATTGCCAGAAAGAAGCCTTTACAAATTTTGCAGGGTTCAGTGGATACATCATCAAGTTTGAATTAGAAATGCAGAAAAAGTTTGTGCGACGAGCTTGTTTCGAGGTTTTTTTCTTTTTGTGGAAGAGTTGTGAAGTTGACATCGGTTGAAGGAGATGAGGAGATAATCGGTTTGAGTGGCCAACTACTGTTGACAGCTCGGCGCAGCTTCGCTAATGAGCAGCCTAATTGCCAAACGCCAGTTTTCCGCGTTTAATATCGTCTTCATTTTACTAACAATAACAAATCTGTACCAATTTGTTCACTTGCTGACTTTAACGCGATGTTACTCCATTTCTTAGCTGGCATTATCTTGAAATTTTACAGCACATTACATCAAGATTCAAGATAGCGCGTTAAGTTTTAATGATGGCAATTTCTGTGATGATGAAACATGCCCGAATGTTTGCTCGCTCCCAGTGTATAGAAGATTTCAACAAAGTGCATTCATTCATTTATTTGTCCTAATTTCCATATAATATTACGAAGGAAGTGCTTGTGATTGTATTCGAGTTTCTTTTTGTACAGTTCTCGCTGCAACACTGCAACATATTTGAATAATTAAAATTTAATGGGCAACTCCACGCTCCAATCGAAAAAGGGCTTCTAAAAAGCTAGATGAAGCTGGATGGAGTATTCCATTGAAAGTAATTTCTATTAATTATATATTATATTTTATCCGAGATTCAAATTGTAATTTTTATGGTCTATCATCGCTGTATGGATGGATGTATCAATTATACTTCATGATCCATCTCTTCCACCATTCTTTGATTATAATCCTACACCTCATCACTCATCAAGGACAAGTTACAAGGCCAAATGTGTATCATAGAAAAAACAAAAAATATATAACAATTTAAAGATATTATCTATTGGAAACTCATCTGAAAACTGAAATCTGTAAATCAATAATAGTGTTGAGATATGAGATTCCAATAATAATTGGTCTATGTGAACGGAACTCAATGAATGTGAGCTTCAGGATAGCGGATATCAATAGCCTGTTACGATTTACATCCAGGACAGTTTAGAATACCTGGTAGAAAACCAAGAGAAGAAAGCAGGAAAGTAGAAGATGATTTGTATAAATGTGATAGAAATTGAATGATATGTTGGTATAATTAATTATTGGCAAATCCGTAATTATATGAGAGAGAGATGGAATTTTAAAAAAATGGGGAGAGAAGAATGAAAAGTTGAAATGCGAGTATCAGGAGGGAAGATAAATCGGAGAAGCCTCACTGAGAAAGAAGCAGTGAGATAGTAGGGATGGAAGTTATGAGTGGAAAAAGTGTAACAAGAAAGAAAAGTTTCTGTTCAATATTGTTGAATGTCTTGTTCTGAAGACTTTCCAATGGTGCCTGTAGTATTTCCGATCGATAATCTGAATAACTATGGGAGATTAAAATGAAGAAATATTGAGGGGTAACATGTGGTTCCATCGTGAGTTTTGATGTATTATTGGCAACTGAGGCGGAACAAGGACAGACATCTCGCAGTGATATTTTCTCTTTATTTCTATCTGCGCTGCGCTCAGCTCCGGCGATATCGCAGTTACTCTCTTCTTTATATAAAAAGCGTGTATGCAAATTTCCCGTTGATATTGCCAGTCGTTCTTTCGCTTGCGCTTTTCAACGGCAAAAAGCGTGTACGGTGCCGTACGGCACTTGGCTCTGCTAAATCAATCGGAAACTCAGTTCGAGCGGCCAACTCACAAATATCTCAAGTTGAAAATTGCATTTTGCAGAGTATTCCGACAATTTTCAAACTATTTCTGATGCCATTGACCCGGAATAGAAGGAAACAATTAATTAAAAAATACCGTATGCGAAGCCTTGGGTTTCCAGAGTCTTGGGTTTAAAGCAATTGTCTAATTTTTTTCACAGACGATGCAGCTTTTTATTTCTGATGTTGTCCACTTTGATGTTATTGCAAGTTATTTTGATGCTGTCCATTAGATCACCTTATTGGTTTTTTTAAAAGAAAATAAATAATTTTGATACATCATATTCTTTAAATTCTGTTGTTGCCATAGGTCTTCTCATACCTGTAAAAAGAGATTATAATTAATGAAACTCAATGAATCAATCTACGATAAATAACTTCTATGATATTTAGGTATTTTAGAGAGGCTTTATCTCTGTCTCATCTGTCTCTGTCTTGAACAATAGCTTCTCTCCAGAATGAGCCTATGGAAGTAATTAAACCTTGGCTGTTTCTTGATTGAGGATTGCTGTTAGATATTGTTATCAGAGATTTATGAACAGTACAAGATTAGAAAAAAATACTTCAGATTACACGATTGGTAGTCTATTTTCTAGAAAATTGAAAACTCTCACTTACTTAGTGAGAAAATTCACGTTATAATCCTACATTTTTATATTTTATTTTTTGTAAAATCAAAATTCATAATACCACAAACTTTATTTGGGATAAAGAAGTATTTTCAAATTGTATTTCCTTATGTGCCTTATCCTTGATAAACTCCAGACATTTATAAATAGCAGACGCCGAAAAAATAACGGCTGGTGAATTATTGTTATCATTATCAATGCTGCGAGCTCTGTCATGACTCATGACAGTCAGTAAGTGGTCAGCGCGAGAGTATAAAATCGAAAGCGACATCAGCTAGGTACGGGTTTGCTTCTGTCTAACGATTTCAGATTGTCCTAAGATGCTATCATGAGTAAAGGATAAAATTTGCCAACTGTCGGTTTTGTTGGCGTCCACACTAACAATATAGAATTCTAGTAGCATTTCGTAGTTTTCTGCGAATGAAATACAGTAGTGTTCACGATTTATCACCAGGACTATGTGTTCAGTGCCAAATTCATTTTCATTCGTAGGTTCATCCTAAAGAAGATTTTTTACCATCTCTTTCCCCCTACAAGTTGGAAAGAGTCTAGAATGAAGAGAGTACTTACTGATCTCAGAAATTAGTTTATTATTGATCTCGTTGAATTTAAATTTTTTCGTTTTCATCAAACTCATAGCACCAGACGTTTTGATTTGTTTAAACTTATATATTCCTCAGTTGGAATTGGAATACAGTATTTAAGATAGGTATATAATAACCTTCTATCATCCTAGAGAAATGATAGATGGTTATGGGTACATCATGAAACATGAATATTGAATGAAGAAATTCGCATGATTCAATAATATAATTATTATCTGCTTCATTATTCTTCCTTTATTAGCCAAATCTTGAATTAAGAAGACTATTATGCGAACTTGAGTTTTTGCAATACTAGCACGTTTTATTCAGCGGCTGTTGAGCGTCAGATTATTCACGTCGAATAACAAGTCTGTTGTCACATTACCTCTATGTTTATGGCAACTCAGAAGGTGAAGTTAAACCTTTGAAAGTTGCTTGTCAGGTGTTTGTGTGGCATAGGTGGAAGCTTGTTATTGAAATCAAAGAGACATTGAAAAGAGGCTTGTGTCGAACGAAAACAAACAAGTAATGACGTTCCATCATTCCGTGGAAATTTGAAACGTGGCTTTCAAGGGAAAACGCGAGAGTGCTTGTGTATTATCTAATAATGAGCGAGCCTACACGAGTGTGATCCTGGAATGGCGCTAACTTTGTTCTACTGAATGCAAACGCGGTGAGTCTCGTAATTCTTGATATCTTCGAATTTCAAATTGGAGCAGCCCTTTGTGACTAGCAGAGACTTATTATTCCTCTCAGCACCGGCAAAGTTCCATATTGTTTTCACAATGTATGATAACAGGCATAAAATCTATAGTGAATATGGAGCAGCCTATTCACTATACGGCAGCGGAAATAAACTGTTTCATGAGATTCTATACGATTTAATTTCATGAGTATTTCACCAGCTAGTCACATCTTTACTAAACTTCATCGACATCTACTAAACTACTGATATCAACTCCAATCAACTAGGCTACCTTTTCGATTGCTCTTATTAGATGACAGAAGTTGTAATAAATTTATCAAATGAAACAAGTGAAAAGAAACATAGATTCCAAAATTCACACAGTACCTTCCAATAATTCAATTGTTACATTTGATGCACGTATCGCCTCATTGTATTCATCATCTTGAACCGAAATTGGACCGTGTGCACACATCTTAATGCATCAATGATGCATTGTTCTCGAACGCCCTACTTTTATACGGTTCTAATACCAAGCAGTGTAGTAGCTAATCGTTCAAATTCACATTAAATGTGAATACAAATTTTGTAATACTCAAAGCTCCTGTTGAAAAATGATGATAGACTAGTGCGTTGAAGGCTACAGTTGCTGTGGAGTTGAGCGTGAATGTGATTAATAAGTGAGTGCGAATCTTGCCTCAGGGGGAAAGGGCAGAAAGCGATTCTTGTGTACAGTTGAGTCTGCCAAATTATTTAAGAATAGAACGACGTATGGCCTGCGGACTGCGATGCGTACTGAGAGCTGTGATGGCTGGGGGCTGTGAGGACTGAGGGTGTTGGTGCTACATGGACAAAGGGCTCTGAAAAAGGCCTACACACCCTCACATTAGATTATTCATTTTCTACAGTATGTACTGTCTACGTTCATTGGCAGAGCTCAATGTAGTGTCATACAGCTTCCACTATGGAATTTTATCAGTTGAGTTTGTTCATTCAACTGCATTGAAGCTCATCTAATATGCATTTGCATTGATGCATCGTTGAGACAACAATCGGCTTCGAAAATTGTGAAATTGTCTTATAATTATAAACTGCTTCGATACATGTAGTAAAAACAACGTGGCTGGGTTTTGGAAGTGATATCATTAGATATAGTGTTGATAATAAATTATTGATTACCCAAAAATCTCCTCCACTTGCGACCTATATGTGGAACTAATAGGATTCAATGGAGAATTGATTAACTATCAAGCTGTCATAATTATTGTCATGGTGATAATTCATCAGACATCGAAGATGTAGAGAGCTCAGGGATCATCGTCCATGTCAAGTTCGATTCCTTTCTCTACAACAACTCTAAGTCCTCTTTCACATACCAAGATTTTTGGAATTACGGTTTTTTCGTCCTTAAAAATTTTACTTAAATGAACAAAGCTAACGAACTCATGATGTTTCCCTGTGCACATTATGAATTCGTCAAGCTTCATTCACATGAAAGAATCTATAGGGACGTAAAAACCGGACGTCTAAGAATCATGGTGTGTGAAACAGTGATAATTATAAGTTATCTAATAAATGTGAAGAGAATAGAGATTGAATGCTTAAAAGTTTCAACTCTACTCTAAAGAAGATTACCTCTTCGTGCTTCCGTTCCTCAAAAATTCTATCAACTTTGAATAAAAGAATTAACTTCATTAGAATTTGGAAAATTGGAACACCTCATATTTGTTGATACTTTTGTGAATCTGATTTCAATAGTTAATTATAATTTCATGAAGTTTTTAAGTAAAAAGTTTTTATAAGTCTTTAAGTAGACATTATCTCCATAAAAGCCGAGCTGAAATTTTTGAGCACTCAATCTCTATTCTCTTTATTAGATTATAAGTTTATTAGATTAATGACAGTAATCTGTGATATTACACAAGCATCGGATATTGGATTTTATATCATTGTCCGAATTCAAGTTTAGTGTCCTCCTACCCTGAACAGTTCTACTTTAAAGTTGAGAATAAAATAGCGTTGACGGGATGGAAAGTTCAAAAGTTCACGAAGTATTTTATCACAAATAGCTTTCTGATGTATATTCTCTACGCAGTATATGGGACATGTGAGTGGAAGATAAATTTCAGAGTACGATCACGAAGTACGCACAGATGAGTCCATGCTTGCCTTTCATTATTATGAACTCTCTCAAGGAGTAAAATGTATACTCAATTGTACATTCTTCTTTTTCTTCTTTATATCAACTGATTCAATAACTCTGATGTTTTATTGATAATTTGTTATGAAACACCAATACGTTTTCCAAATGTGATCTCAGTATCCTTAATTCTGATACGGATTGTCTTGATTGCAAAAATGACAAAATGACGTAAGTACACTTTTTGTTCCCAAGCGGCAAGCTCGCTTCCCGCGTTGCTCCAACTCGCCTTACCGAGCCATGTAGTGCGGGTTGCCTATCTACAGATTACCTTCACTTTTCAAGTACTGCGTGGCGCCCCCGCTAATATTACACAAATATTACACTCTATTATGCCAGTTGATTGAGTTTATTAATATAGGGTGGAAATTAAAACAAGACAATTTTTGGCATATTATTCGCCATTTTTCCGCCATTGTTTGATTAATTTTCTTGTAGTTCTTCAAGTTGGATCCTCATGGTCATAGTATAAGAACCTCAGATTAAAAATTTTCAGTCAATCGGTCAATTAGAAATCGAGATATAGTGCATATGCAGACATACCATACCCATTCACCCATACAAACCAATACGGAAGCCTCTTTTTTGGACTCAGGGGACCTTGAAACATATAGAAAACTTGGAATTGAGGTACCTTATTATTTTGGAAGACAATACTTTCCCTCGACTTACCTTATATTATTATACTTTCCTGGTAGTATATGTACGGCAAGGAAAGTGAAAAGAGCTGCTCAAAGAAACTAAGGAATAACTTGTTTAACGTAAAAGTCTATAATGATATTGAATTTCGAGGAACGTCACGTCATTGTAAGTCTGATGACATTTAATTTCGTGTCGGGATTTCTAGAATACTCTCATCCAAGAAAACTCTCACTTCTTAGACACATAGTAGTGTTACATGTGTGGCCGTATGTACCATGTATTGTGGTAATTCCAAGGTTAGGTTTAATAAAGAGGGGAAATTTCGAGCGTGAAAGTTGTTTCTTTTTATTATGAAGGGAGTTTGCAGATGGTGGCTGCTTGCCTCATATTCCTGCTACTGCCAATATGTCGCCGCTCACTTCATTTCTGAACCAAATGTTTCCAGGTTTTTCATTTCCCATATTTTTGCTTTTTCGTGAATTCTCTTCAGTTTTTTAGTTTGAATTGAATAAGGCATATTTTTCTCAGATCTATTCTATCAACAGAGGAAATCAAACTATTCAAAGTAATCAGTTAATCATGGAACTATCAAAGTATTCCCAGTAGCAACAAAATCAAAGTATTCTTGAACTTTACTTGAATTTATTGTAATCGGAGTAGAGGCGGAAAAATAACTGATTGTAGCTTCAATGACTTAATATTTTCAATATATCTATTTATGAATACAAGAAAGGCAGATCTTCTAGAGAGAGAATTAATTTTGGTTTTAAGTATAGGTGCAACTTTTTTATGGTAATTAATTCTGGTAGGTTCTGAAATATCTCATCAATTATTGCATGAATCATAATTTTTTTAGTTTTTATGGGTCGTCCCATAAGACGTCCCTTGAGACGTCCCATCGATATAATGGCGAGAAAAGATGAAAACAGTCTTACCCTATCATCAAATATTGTTAAACCTGAGCTGTTTTCAGTCAATAATTTTTACAGACAATACTAATAATATTAATTTTTGGGTTTCCTTAAACTCAGGGCTACTTTTATCACTGTTTTTTAAAATAATCATCAAAGTACCCTTTTTGAATTATTAAAAAAAAAATCAAAAAGGCTACTTCGATGATTATCTAAAATAAAAAACAGTAACTTTTCTGTGTATATGAACTTTTCATGAATAAAGTTTTGAAAAAAATTCCATCTATAGTTTTCTTTCTCCATTAACTTCCAAAGACCATTGAGATGGATTTTGAAGAACAATCAGCGACCAAAGATGGTGGATTCATTATCATGAACAAAGTAGCAACCAGTAAGTCATTTGTATGAATATATTATTATCGTTTTACTTCCGACAAGACCAAAGTTTTGTACTTCAACAACGAATATCTTGAGTTTAAGACTTAACTGGTAACTCAGCTAACAACAATCTTAGAACTTGAATCAATAATTCAGCCTAGAGCGAATAAGACAAATTTCTTATCAACAGCGGAATTTGCAGGAGTTGATGGTGGGTGGAGAGTTGAAAGTGGAGAGTATCTGTATAGCTGCTGGTGAGATTGTTTTGAATAAAAGTTCATTTAAACAGTGAATATTCTCAGCTACAGGTGAGAGGAGAATTATTATTATTATCATATTCAGCCTTCCTGTTTGTATTCAAGCCTAATGATTTGTTTAAGCCAGCCAGCGTTCATGTTAAATCATCATATTATAATCTTCTTCAGCTTCCCTTACACACTCTTTAGTTTCTAGGAGAGAAAATTGGCTTAACATTGCAACAATAATGTTGCTTAGGGAGCAGAGCATATTAATTATAAACGCTTTGGAACAAATAATTGAAACCTTCCGATCTCACGTCTTCCTGCTTCACGAAAGTTGAGAAACAGCTTTTTAAGGAATGAAAAAATTGTTAAATTTATACAACAAAAGTTGATAAGCGTTAGCAGCTTTGTTCTCAATCTGACATCAGTCGAAATGAGTATTTAATCTTATTATATTAAGCGGGTAATTTCTGTATATATAATTTATGTACAGGATCTAGAAAACGGCTCTAACGATTTCCTCGAAATTTGAAATTTAATATAACCATGATGGAAAAATAAGATTGCACCATTACAGGTATCAGGTCTTAGATTGTCCAGGAAAACTCTCTGGCAGGATTGATAGAAGAATTGAATATCCCCTAAGGAAAAGTCTCAAGTACTGCTTCTAGGTTGTTATATCATTTGCTGACCAACGCTATGTAGCGGGAGTAAACATTCATGCCATCTCATCATGGAATTTTCTTCTCTGCGGAGGTAATCAATTTTGAATTTATTTTTTACAATAACACATGTAATTCAACAGTTGGCCGCAGCGCCTTCAGTGCGGAGCTCGGTACCAGATATTGTAATAATAATGTCAATGTATCTCACATTGTGAATATCATTGTCATGAATTGACATGGCATTTATTCATTCTTCTCTAAAATAACTCTATTCCTGTTTTTGATTCAAACACGTTCTCACTTTCAAAAAAATCCAGAACTATTATTCTAAATCCGCGGAAATGGAAGCGGCTGCTCCAGAAATGCCATATCTGCTCGCAGGAAACCGACGCCCCAAAGTCAATAAGCACAGAGGATCTCAAACCAGGATTTGTTGTTAACACCTTGCACCAAAGTGCTGAGCTGATGAATATGGATTCCCTATACGTAAAGGTAGAACCAGAGGGTAGTCTATGTTGATGTAATACCGTGAAGTTTCTCAAAAATAATTCCGCTAGATATAATGGTATCAAGGATTTCAATATATTGTAGAGTGAACAACAATTTATTTATCAGGTATTCCTTCCTTTGATTTATTTTTAAGAGGCTTATTTAATTCAAAAGTGGATGAACATGATCATGTTAACTTATACAGTTATTCAAAACTTCCTGTTTATTATATGAGAGAGCTTGAGGGATGTCACAATATACCGGAGCACAGTCAATGATTGGGATGACTTAATATCAGAAGAGCAGAGTGTGAACGAGTTAAATGCTTCCTCGCTGATAGAGTATGAAGTTTACCCTTTTTGTGAAATGTGCTTCATGATCATTCCATAATAGGAGGCAATTAAAAAGTAGTGGAAACTCCTAAATAGTTCAGCATTTCGATCTGCACTTCTATTTTGGTTATTTTAAATACCATCATTATATTATCATCTTCCTGTCGAAAGGTGACCTATCGAAAGACATCGTGATTTTTTGTCATTTATAATCAGGCCATGTTGTTTGCACCCACCTCCCATACTCCAAATATCTGAGTTAATCATTATATTCACATACTTTGATACATTATCTAGTTTGAATAAAGGTTTATTAGCAAATCATCAGCACCAGTGTTCTCTAGAGATTGATAATGGTGTAGCAACCGAAAACGGCGCCTCGATATTTTAATAAATCAGTGGTTTGATAACATTTTGTCTTCCCAATTAATTCTAAATAATTATTATTGATTTGTATTTTCTGAACTGGAAGCATTCAACAAAATAACATTATCCAAATGGAAATAACAACAGGAATTATGTAATATAATCATTGTGCTCTCACATATAATATCCCATATAAAAATCCCATATAATATCTATATTATTTAAATCTAGATCTGTAGAGCTTTATTGGTTTTGCTAAACAAAATTTTCGTATATTCGTCAAGCTAGAGATGTACGAATTAACTCTAGACTGTTTATTAGGTAATAGGATATCCATTTGATGATTTTAAGTGAATTTGCCGCTTTAGGAGGGCTCTGAACGCCTTGTAGAGATTATGCTGAGAAACTAAAAATTTGCCTCTTTCTCTGCATTTGATTTTTAATACAATGAAGAATTAGACAATCAATGGATTGTCACTTGGACAATCGATGGATTCTCTATTAAAGTTCCTCTTTTAACTACTACATTTAATTTCATACCAAAGGAGTTATTAAACTTGTATTAATTCAGAGACAAGTACAATAATTGATTAATTAATTAATTATGGACTTTCAACTCTCTCCAGAACATTTTATAACAAGCAGAACTTCTACATTCGCTCCATTAACCTGTATAATTACTACTTGATAATTGTGTTTGCCCACATTGAATTCAGTAGCAGAAGTTCATTCCATCAGTCAGTCAACATTTCATGAGCTTCACGTACTTAAAAGTTGAAACTGTGTTTTGAACTAGATAGGGAATATACACAGCTATTTCAAACGAATGAGCTTAGCTCCAGTTGGTTTAGTATTGCGGCTAGTCTGTTTCCATCAAACCGAATCCGCATTCGAAACTTTTCAATCAACCGAATTGATGAAGCAACGCTTAAATACTGCAACTCCTTCCACTTCCTCTGCGTCATAAAATATGAATGAAGCAATTTGTATGAACTCGAACATGACTTATCGCTGCTGTACCATGCTAACCAGTAGCACAATAGCTATATATCCCACAACCGGACGTAAACTACTACATCAGATAAAGAGAGAGAAAAATGTAGCTTTTGGGCGTGAGGAAATTGAAATTTTCTAATATGAATTATGAATGATTAAATTTGAATCAGAGTACTCTAATTTTATCCCAAGATTGAATTATGAACAGTTTAATACCACTGCCTTATTACTTCTAATTCAAACTTTATATTCTCATTCAATTCATTGGATATCTTCCGCTTCGCTCGCCTGCAAAAGCTCTGTCAGTGTAAGCTGATTAGCTGAGACAAACAGCAAATTCCGTTCAGAAGGGATTTGAAATTTATTGAGCACAGCATTTCTACACCTAATCTGGACCTGTTTACCTAATTTCAACATTTTCTGCCAATTTGTTCTAGAAAAATCTAAGAAACACTCAGAAAATTCGAAAAAATAGTAAAACGCTAATATTAAGCGTAACCTTGGGAAGTATATCGGACATAGTTTGAAACTTAATACAATATCTCCCAAATTAATTCATCTATAATCTCGCTGAACCATTCAATTTACAGTTAGGATTGGTCATATCAAGGCGGAAGATATGCAACCCGCAACACATCTACAATTTTGAAAACCTGATTACTGGCGTAATCTTGAACGGATCGCAAAACGTTTTTAACACAAAATTTCTAGACCTCATCTGAACCTGCCCACCAAATATCAACATTTTCTACCGATTGGTTCTCGAAAAAATTAGGAAAACGCCGAAAAACTCTAGAAAAACTAAAATATTTGGCGTATCCTTGAAAAGTTTTTAAAATCCTTTCTTAGCGCGCGTCTACACATCCAACTGAACATGCCTGCCAAATTTGAACGCATTCGCTTTAGTGGATTTTTAGTTCTGGTGATGAATGAATCAGTCAGTCAGTGCCATTTCGCTTATATAGATATGGATATATTTTAGTCCTGAAATAAACAGGAAACTCTGATACCTGATCATTCACATTTGAATGGAAAAACGTGGAACTTTGAAACAATATTCCGATCCTTGAGCTGACAGTGATTTTGTGTTAACATTGTTGGTCAACATACAACTATAGATATCTCTCATTTACTACTTGTCCTCTCAATTATCCTTCCATTTTTTCCTCATTTTTCCCATTGTTTCTCTCAAAATTTTCCTAGAACATACGTTTGAGAATAATAGGCCTACTAATAATAATGCTTATAATTATTATTTGGCTGACCAATCGGAGAAATTCAGATTTCAGCTGCAAAATGGAATTTAAACTCTATTAGATAGATTCATGAATTTCCATAGCTGACAAACATGAAACTTCAATTAGCTTATTGTGAGAAAATGCGAGGAACTTTATAAGAGGATTCATGAGACAGCGGAGAAGAGAAGTTTCAGCATAGGAAAGAATTCCTTTCTTGCATTAGAAATATTAAATTCTTATTACATTAGGGAAGAAGTGTTTGCACGTGAAATATTCAGATTTTTTATTGATATTGTAGAGCATAATTCCATTGTATTATGTAAGGGCACTGCGTTCCTGTTCCCTCCAGAAAACATTTTTCTGGAGCTTTACTGCTATGGTAAAAAGAATACGAGGTAGAAACTATTCTTCGTAAAGAGTGTAATATTCCCTTGACATTACAAGAATATGAACAAAGCTCTTTGGCATACCTCCCATGGAAGCTTTTGAATAATTCTGGCACAATGATAACTTCGAAACCTCTTTATTTTCCATCTCAATTACCATCAAAATAATGTAGGATCTCAAAGATAATACCTCTAACTCCAGGAAATCTTCTCACTGACTTGAATGAAATTCGAGAATAACATTCCGAGAAAATAATTGTCCATAACATCTAAGGTGGGGTTAACTGTTTGAAGCTAGCTCAAAAATGGTGAATAGTATCAGTGTCGATTAACATTGCATTGGTACTGCATTGATACAGCATCAAATTAATAACTGCTGCATCATATTAATTGCACAGATTTTTGATACTTTTTTCTTGCGGGTGATGCCCACATAAGTATTAAAATTTACTTGTGCGTGGGTAATGGAGTGTGCGAGGGTGATTTATGAGGTGCATAAGCGACCATGCCTCTGGTGGGATTCGGACCCACGACCTGGTAGCGTTAGCAGACTGAAAGGTTGTAACCAGCGATAATAGAATATGAGAATATATTTCTATATTCTATTCTCTCTGGTTGTAACGCCTCGTCCACTCGGCCAACCCGGCCGGGTACGACTCTACTAATACTACTTTATACTACGAATACCAATACTACTATATACTACTTCACCCAATAATACAAAGGTTTATCATTTATTGTATTTTCAGATCATACATTAATTATTCTTAATTCACTCCTGTTGAAGATTCATTTAACACCGCCAAATCTCATCAATAAGCTTGTTATCTACCAGTATTATGTGAATGTATCAGGATAATTGTATAGGTGATCATTTCGTTTAAATTGGAAGGTAGTATAGGTACAAAGCTGCCATATTGAATGTTGGGATTTGTCGTATTCAGGAGTGAGATCGACTTGTGAGAAGGGCCAGAATAAGGTACGGCTGGGGTGGAAATTGAGTGCGGCGTATGGAAGCAGTGTGCCAAGGAGGGTGATATGAGGTGGATGAGAGTGCAACAAGGAGGGGTGCAGGGGTTCAGGGGTGAAGTGTGTACTTGTGAGCGAGCCACACAATGGCCGGCGTTGATAAAAGTGGAACTTGTCGACCCTCGCATCAGAATATCTATTCTCTGTTGCCGTATCTTCATGAAATAGGGATTTGCTGTGGCTCGGCCAAGCATTCCTTACATAAATGTGTGAAAGATCGAAACGGATGGTGGAAAGTGTGCAAGAATCTGTTCCACCTTGTCTTTCCACATCAGTAAATAAAGGATGTGAAAATTCAGCCCTGAATAGACTGCATACAGCCATATCTCATCGCGGCTTTCCTCAACTTACTAAAGTTTGCGTTCGGCTAAGATCGACAAGTGCAGAGTTTTCTTTTCACAGAAATCTTGAATGATTTTCTTACCGAAATTACGTTCGTTCACTTGAAATTGACAATAAATAATTTTTTGTCAAATCAAACCTAAAGTGTTTCAGACAGATTCGAATAATTGAATTAGGCTGAGTTGTTGTCGAAATTTTATATCCATAGGCCTACTACTCATACTATTCGGGAATGTTTCAAATTACAACATTGAAAATTTGACTGAAAAATTACCAGACTAGAAATCAAATTCAAATTCGAGACAGTGTGAATTGAAATGTTTGAAATTTATTAGAGTTTAAGGTATGTTGTTGCTTGTGCGATAATGGTTGATCATGAACGATTATCGTTCTTGCTATTCAAAAACAAGAGTTTTGATTGGCCACAGCTGATCTACTTCCTCGTTCACGATCAACGATCATCGCATCAGTAACAACATACCTTTAATGGGGTTTTAGACGATACGTGTACAAGTCGCTTTCACTAGTTACTGGTATAAGTCACTTTTCGACTCTCCAGCTTCTTACCTCGGAGGCGCTTGTGGGCGTTTAGACGAATTATTAAAAAGTCACTTGTGAATGTCAGTAAGAAAGTTTTAAAACTTGTCACTAGGAGCGCTGCGTACACTGCCAAGAAGTAACATGTAACTTGCCAGTGCGGCATTTACATCAGGGCAGTAACAAGACACTTGTGATCACGTGACCTCCTACAAGCGGGTAAGTTGACAAGTCGCTTGCTTCATTTCTGAACGTTTTCAGAATGTAGCTATCCCCGGGGCTTGTTACTCCTGAGACTTGCTACTGTCCTATAAGCTGGCAATTTGGTGTTCAAACGAGACGTGTATAGCTAGCCGCTGTTACTAGCCGCCAGTAACAGCGGCCAGCTTCACATCTCGTCTGACTCCCCTTTATGTCAGTAATCAGATTCTTCTGTGTGTCGTATGGACAAGGCTGACAATGCTGGGGGTTCCTGGGCGTACAAGATGGTTCAATTGGATTGTTTGAATAGATTCGTGCATGATTTGTTGTCATAAATATTGTCTATTGCGAACTGTGGCCAGCTTTTTATGTGTAAAACATTGTAAATGAGGATAAGGAATAAATTAATAGAATGCGAAGTTTCATTTCAGTTAGCCTATGATTATTACTCAAGGACTAGCTCTACAAGTGATCCATGATAATTATTTAGAAATTCTTTTTAAAATCTATCACATTTTACAGTTTCGAGAAAATGCAAATCATGCTCAAATGTAATTTCTCTGAAACAATAAAATAACAGTTTGGCCTAAATAGCAAATCACATTTTCAATTTATTAGTAGTCTAATCATACAACTGCCATATAACTCTTATTTCAGAATTCTTGAGTTTACATAGTAGGCTTATAAATCCATTCATATTATCAAGGCTATACTTAATCATTCATTAACTCATTTTAAGAACTAACAATTTAAAAGCAATTTTATGGATCGTTATAATTTCAGAGAATAATAATAGAGCCCTAAAAGTATGAATGGAAAAGTTTGAAACTAAGTTTAATATTTCTGCTAATTAATTACATTTGAGAGCTGAAAACTGTGCGATATCAAAAGAGTTTTTTCCCGCATTATTAATGGATTGACGCAATTCCTGGAAATAAAATTACAATGGATTGTTTGTTTTCGTTTTAGGAGCAAAATCACGAACCTGTAATCGTATTGGACACTGATGAGGTGCTTTGAAGGACTACGTTATTTCATGAGAGTTTTTAATAGCAGTCTAATGATGGGTATTTAAACTAACATTGGCCAGTGCTTTGATTTTTTTTTTATTTGAATACTTAGTTATCTCTGTTGTTCAACCAGGCTACTGGAGCTAATTATTTTTCAGATAATGAAATTTAGAACGGCAGATCGATATGTCATCAGGGTCCCGTTGAAGCTGGGAAAAATAGGGGAGATAGAAGATTGACAAATGAGAGAATGGGATGGCAATGGAGAGATTGCTTCTAATCAAATTCGGAAAGAAATCGCCACTCTTTGTATCTTTTGTTGTGTAGTTTTTGTCTGGAAGAAACTCCCCAACTTCCCATTAATCAGTTCATAAGGAATGTGACGTGAACAGAACCTATTGACAAGAAACCTGATGATTTAATTGATGCAACAGAATTAGTAGGAAACCCCATTCTCCTTTCAGAAGCCTAAACTCTCTTCTTTTGACAAACAATTACTTTTAAAACTTCAACTCTGGGAAAAACGGTTGATTGTTCTACTGAAATTCGAAACTTCTCTTGAAGTTACAGTTCTTTTCAATCTTCAATGAAACTCGTTCAGCATTTACTCGTAGTGATTCACGTCGAGTAAAAGAGCGGAAAGAAAGTGAACTCTGAAGAATAATAATATGCTTTACTCTTGGAGATTTAAAAATTTCTCCGAAATCTCATCAACTGGATAAATGCTCCTAACAATCATTTTCCCAGTAATTAATCAGCTAACAGTGAGCTTGAAGTTCGCCTCAGGACGTATTGCAGGATGAGAAACTGAGCTGTCAGTTTTCTCACTTTAATATAAAAAATTTCCATATCTCATTTCCAATCAGATACTTTTTGAGTAGATGTAAAGGTGATATTGTGGTACTTATCCAAAACAAATGAAAAGACAAGACGTTGTCAAACCACCATTGTTAAACATCGAGATTTCTTGATAAATCCGTGGTTTGACAACGTCTATTGTCTTTTCATTTAATTTCAATCAGATAGAAGTAGGAGGATTGTCTCCACTCACATTTTCAACACAATGCATAGTTGTTTACCAAACCCCCCCACCAAAAAAAAACATTGTATCAAGTACAGTAATGTGGATATGAACAATTATTTATCATCAAACCCTACACATTTCTCATTGTAGTATAGACCACAAATGATTCTGAGTCCTAGAAAACCTTGTCAGAAGTAGAAGAACCTTAAAATTTCTTATGCTAATGAAGGATGTGAGCAACAGAAGAGAATTCTTTGAACTGTTACAAATGCAGCACGGTGAGGTAGCATGGGCGAGGGCAGTGTTCGTGAATAAATAATTGGGGGAATGAAAGAGAGGCTGCTTGTTTTTCAAAGAAGGAAGAGAATAATGAAATTAGAAGAAATGAACAAAGGGATGATTCCTGTATTTCCTCACGCCGCATTAAAGGGTTAGTGACGGAAGGGATAGGTTAGTTGTGATGTGGAGGGGAGGAAGGGGACTCCATGCTTCAGCATGCTGCCTTGCAATTAGGCTGCTCATTAGCACCGCCTTTGCACAGGTCCCACTATCACGGTCCTCCTATTCTCTCTTTTTCTCTCACACTCACTTTCTCACTCAATATCTCTCTCTAATACACACTCTCTCTCTCACTCTCTATGGCTGAGGCCGCACTGCCGGTGGGTAGAGCGTGGCGAGTGAAGGGTGGATGGTAAATCTATAGAACATACACACCATCCACAGTAATACATCGTATGAATGGTATGTGTTCAGCCGCCATCTTGAAATTCTTAAATATGGACAACATAACCTAAAAAAATAGTATGACGGCATACCATTCATACGATGTATTACTGTGGATGGTGTGTATGTTCTATAGATTTACCAACTACCCTCCACCCTCCAGGCTCTACCCACCGGCAGTGTGGCCTCAGCCTATCTCTTTTATGTTAATGTTAGGGTTGTCCTTGAACATCCCTCTCCAAAGAAATTCCATCTATGTGTCTAAACTCTATCTTCTTATAAAGTTACAGTAATAGTTCTATTACCGTTAACACAATAAAATTATTTCGAATTTAATATTTGTATGAATTAACAAGTTTACATAAATTATAGGCTTATTTGATTTACTCAAGCGCTCGGTGTAATTATTATTATTATTAATTTTTTAATTACTTATTAGTTGATATATTTTGTAATCTGATAGTTGAATCTCTCCCTTTTCTTTCTCTCCCTCTCTCTCAATCTCTCTCTCTCTCTCATTCTCTGGATCACTCTCACAAATGTCTCTCTCTATGTCCAATTTTCGCCTTTCCACCTACATAATTCAATCGTATAGTTTTCAATAAAATTTCTATAATAATTCTCGCATTCATGTCTACCTTTTTTTGTTGAATAATTATCACGTTTTCAATACTCAAATTAATAGAAAAGATTTATAGTTACTGTATGTTCATTCTTGTATACAGTTATACTTGATATACAATACAGTATTATTCAATTACAATCTAAGCTTCAATGGTTTGTTATTGTCTACATTAATAAATAAATCTATATCTATAAAAGCGAAATGGCACTGACTGACTGATTCATTCATTCATCACCAGAACTAAAAATCCGCTGAAGCGAATGCGTTCAAATTTGACAGGCATGGTCAGATGGAAGTTTAGACGCGCGCTAAGAACGGATTCTAGGAACTTTCAAGGATACGCCAAATATTTTAGTTTTTCTAGAGTTTTTCGGACTTTTCCTCATTTTTTCGAGAACCAATCGGTAGAAAATGTTAATATTTGGTGGGCAGGTTCAGATAAGGTCTAAAAATGTTGTGTTGAAATATTTTTGCAATCCGTTCAAGATTACGCCAGTAATCAGGTTTTCAAAATTGTAGATGTGTTGCGGGTTGCATATCTTCCGCCTTGATACGACCAATCCTAACTGTAAATTGAATGGTTCAGCGAGATTATAGATGAATTAATTTGGAAGATATTGAATCAAGTTTAAAACTATGTCCGATATACTTCTCAAGGTTACGCTCAATATTAGCGTTTACTAATTTTCTGAATTTTTTTTTATTTTTGAGAACAAATTGGAATGTTGAAATTTGGTAGATAGGTCCATATTAGGTGTAGAATTGCTGTGCTCAATAAATTTCGAATCCTTTCTGAACGGAGTTTGCAGGCGAGCGAAGCGAGCCTATTTGTCTCAGCTGACACTGACAGAGGTTTTGCAGGCGAGCGAAGCGAGCCTGTTTGACTCACTTACACTGCCTATACTGTCGGGGGTCTAGGGGGCGAAGCCCCCTGGCTAGTCGGAGAAGGCGAGCGAAGCGAGCCTGCCGGCTCGTCTAATATAATTATTAATCCTTCTCCTCTCTTACTCTGTCGCTTCCTTTATTATTTTCTATGTTTTTCTCTCTGATTTTTCTTAAAAAATCCGAGCATTTTCAACTCAAGTTGGTGTCATGTTTGTTGTTCACCCTACAACTCACTACAAATACACAGCAACGCAGTATAATAAATAGTTATTTGTGTAACTAGTGCGTAAAGTGAAGGATTGCTGCACAAGTGAAACAGTTTTTTTCTCGAGCCGAAGGCGAATGAAAAACGTTTCTCGAGTGCAGCAATAACACTTTATGCTCGAGTTACACATTAAATTTTTCCTACAGTTACCATTGGGCCTGTGTGAAAAGTAGGAAAAAGTTTCAAATGTGTTTTTTAGTGTAATTTCAAGTATTTTTTATCGCATTATCCTCAATTTATTTTGCCTTAGAAATCAATATGAGAATCATGTAAAGTACCATCATCTCACAATTTTTACAAATCCAAGATGGCGGAAATCTTGAGTTGGAACTTTCAATTTTAGAAGCCTACAATGTCCAATCTCATCTATTATCAGATAATTACTTTTATTTGAGTAATATGAAGTAATATAATTCAAACATTTCATCTATTCTATGTATCACAGTGACTATAGAATAATAAATTATTGTACTCACTGTACTTAATGGCTTTTGGGCCGGTATTGGACGGGCTGGGGCCGTTTTCCCGTCATGCCGGGGTGTCTTCTTGGCTTGGACGGGCTGTATAGTAGAGTGAATTTGAAATTGGCAACCAGCCTAGGCCCTTCATGGGCTGTTGAGCCAGACATACATACATACTCACTGTAATATTTACCAGTAAGTTATGAGCTTAAATCAGTATAAACTACTTTTTGAGACCTTGAAATATTCCAGGTAACTGATAAGTGTAAAACGCCCTTTCATACTTTGAATAATCATATTTACTAGAATTCAGCGCAAATTAGACTTTTTAAACACTATTTATTGTGACTGGAAGGGATTTAGGATCTTCTAGTTCACAATTAATTGAACTCATGGTTTTATTTTCATTGAAATGATAGCCTATATAACCTAATAGTGCTATGAATAACATACTTTCATGTAAAGTACTGTATATTATTCTTTCTGGAAAAATTTTGTTGCTTCATATCACTTGAGACAAAATATCTCATCAGTTCCAGCAGGTAGGCTTTTGATTGATGCAACCCGCGAGTGATTAGGCAATCTACAGCATAAGATAGAAGCTAAGCATAGAAGCTAACTGCTTCTATGTTAAAATTATGCAAGGTTACAATCGTATTGCTTATGATTCTCAGGACTTTATCATGCTTTTATGCAAAATTATTTAGTCGTCGGCTGTCACCTGCATTGAAGAACAGAATCCGACTTTATGAATTAAGTGCAAGGTTCAAAGAATGAACCAGCCAACAATGAGACTCAATTGAACTGAAGCTGTAATTTAATGATAGTATTAAATAAGAATGTCGCATTTACTATGAATTCTATATCATGCATTCAACCACTTTCATTATACTGTATATTAACTTACATACATGGTAATTGAAGTAGTCAGATCAAGTAAATGTGATCTGAGTTCATTTCATTTTAGCCTACGGTATTTTCAAAATCTCAGTAATTATGGTGCCAGAGTCTTCTTCAAAGTTGTATGTATTAAAGTATTAAGTTACTTTCACATTAAAAAATCATAATAATGTATTTCGCCACCGAATTCTGATAGCCTAAATTGAGTCAACTACTGTATGAAATGAACCAAATTCAAGATCAACAAATGACAATCATCTTACCGTATTCAAACAATTCAAGCCCAGATTCTATAACCAACAATATTGAACGGTATTCATAACATAAATCCCTAATATCATAATTATTATAAAAGCTCTGAGAATAAATAGAACTTTTATCCCGTAACTTACTCACGGTATTGATATAAACAATAAAATAACCTAAAAAATTTAGACGGACGGTCTCGCTCGGTCTGACCGGGGTACTACCTTTTGGTCGCAATTCCAACTTGCCGCTACCAGCTGATCGAATCCCGTTTGGTCGTCAGCCAGGGCTGCCGCCTTAATTTTGAATTCTAAATACGGAACATCCATTTGATACACTTACTATTTCATGTTGTTAGGTTGCAAATCTGGAGTGTGTAAAAACTTTTTGGCACGCTAATTTTTACTTTTTCGCACGCTAATTATTACTAGTTCAAGAATGGACCGTTTTACACACGATTTTCAGTGCGAAAACTGCAATTTTACGGATATCTGTAGGAAAATGTTATTCAGACTTCTCTACAAAGCAGCCTACGTGAAAACTTTGATCATTTTTCACATCCGAAACCTTTCCAGTGAGTTTGGAAAATTTTCTGAAGTAATATGTATAAGCGATACTGTTTTCATACAAGAGACCAGCTTCGGCGCAATTCCTAGAACCATGATACTGTACTAATAAGCAGTAATAGAAGTCATCTTGTACTGTATTATAATAGTATCGTATAATGGCTTATAGTATCGTAACTAATGCTCCATAAAAAAAATTTACATATGGTTTATGTACAAAACGGTACATATGCTGTCATGTAATAAATTGGATTCGCTATAATGTACTGTACATTCGCTTCATTTGACAATCCCAGAACATTGAGAATTGTAGAGAGACCTGAAAGTGCATATGCTCTCCTTTTCGAGCTAGTAGGTTGCCCTTGAGAATGCTGAAACAATTAGAAAATTGTTTTTCCAGTTTTGGAAATTCTCTCAATACACCCTAAACTTGTGTATTATCAACAAATTGACAATTCACTCACAAAAAGTGTAAAGTTTGATATATTGTATAGTAAGTTTCAGTAATGATGATAATAAATGTACATAACATGAAATGATAATAGCTTAACCTGGCTTCAATCCTCTTCTTGTGGGAAGATGAAGTGCCACAGGTGAAGTGCCCGTATCGTTTACTGAAGAGCACTTCACCTGTTTCGTGGGCACGAGCCGCCAGTGCCGTATCTTTTACTGGAGAGCACTTCACCTGTTTCGTGGACACGAACCGCCAGTGATGGAACCACGATTCAAAAGCCCTCTCTCCACTATCTCAATCCGAGTCAAGTTTTCAAGTGATATTCGAAAGAGCAATTTGCTGTTATAGTACAATCCATGGGAGCTACCACGATATTCTTCGTTGATTGAGAGAAAACTAAAACTTTTGTTTCTCGATTGGCAGTAAACCTCCCCTCTTTAGTTGAGTGCTGAAATGCAAATTACGTCCCGCTCATCAAGAAAATTGAATCAAAATGAACTCATAATTTCAATTTTTCAATTACCTCTGGTTTTGTTTAATTTTCACTCGCGGAGGCATGAGCGAGAACTTATCTTGCGTAACCAGTAAACCGTACAAGGTTTGAGTGGAGGGTATAAGTAACCTTGAAGCTCAATTTTTAACTTTACCAATTTCTATATACATGTTTCTATATATTTCTTATATATGTATTATGATTTATTGCATCGATGGAGTTTTATTTACTTAAGGTTCCATGAGACATTCATAACGCTCATACTTTACAATACTATAAAGTCAATTAAACGTAACTATTTTCATCAGTCCAAGAAAGTTGATAATAATTCATGATTGAAGTTGGCATAATTATTTTTTGAATCTATCAAGAATTGATGAAATATGAGTTATAAATTAGTCTAATACATTTCAAAAGTGACTACCTCAAAATTAACGAGATCTTTCTTTTGGGAATAAATATTCCATATTAATCATGGTAATGGTGCTTCTGATTCTAATAATAATTTCAGCCTCTTAAAGCTTTTGTGAGAAGCACATCTATTTTTTTTGAATTCCTGAATCTTCAGAGTCAAACACGTCACGCATAAGTAAGATTGAATTGAATTATCAATAATTATTGAGTAAGTAGTAATCTTTGATTGTTATCTTCGAAAACTAGGTTCCTCGAACAATCTATCTTTATAGATTTTTATAGATAGAAATTGTAATGGACTTTTTCATCGATCAGCAGCACTAAAAATCTATTGTACCAGAAACTTCAAAATACTACATTTAAACGCGTAGGTTGAATATATTCCTCTATCATAATATTAATGTATATAATAGACACAGTAATTAGGTAATTATTAACAGATAGTAAAATATAACGAATTTTATTACGAGGCGGTTCAGTCTAAAATACGACAGTAAGAATAAGGCGAAAAAAGCCGCTTGGTGGGCTATTATAATAATAGGTATTTGCTACATTGATTGATATTTCTATTCAAAGTACTACGAGAAATATAAATTTCTGTAACAGTAAACAAGTAAAATCGGTACTTTTATCTTCACAGTACTCATTTTGCATTTTCTGTTGGAATTTTAATGAAAATCGAAGTAGAACAATTTCAGTTGGCAAGCTGAAGATTCTGGAAAATAGCCCTCGCTATTGTAGTATTACAAATATTTCTTATGAGATGCGCTGTAAAATAGATTAAAATTGAGAAGTATAAGAGAATTTTCATGAGAAACGGGTATTCAACGGGATTGAACGGGGATGTTCAATCGGTAAATAATTGGCTACTTGAACCCACATTGATCCAGCTTAACGCATTTGAATAGAATGGCTTGATATGATGGCAAAATGATAATTCGATTTTGAAGAGGAAGCCACATTTCTTTGTTGAACGATGACTCTCTGCGGAGAAGATAATGACCAGGAGGACAATGGAGCTGCACCCGATACGATACGACGCCATTCACAGACGGAATATAATGGGTCAAGTGTGAGCGATATCCTGGGAACAAACTGTTCATTAGCAAATGCACCCTCTGTCACAATTTGTGTAATGAATTCCCCGAGCTGATGTTTGAGCCTATTGTCCAAGCTGACTGCTGACTTGATGCTGACAGGCTTGTTCGTTCATTTATAACACCCTCGCTCCCACGAATCACGCCAAATGTCTTCAAATCTGCAAATCAATTTCCACATCGCTTGATCGTCATTGGTGAGATGACCAGTCAAGATACAATGCACATCCCAAGTTGAACTTTGAACATGCCGATACTTCACATTACGTTTCTATTCAAGTTGAGAATTTGGGTGTTTTGGATTGGACGGACAAAAATGTATTCTCAATATTCAACTATCAATGCACACTTCAAAGTAATGAATAAGATCCATGGACTTTATTCATGGAAACTAGAAAGTCCTCTCTTGTAGTCCTACCGGATATTCATCTTCAAAGCAGCACTTCACATGTCTAGAGTGTCTCCGTTTTTCCCCGTAACGCTCCATATTACTCTTGACAAGAGAAGTTTCCAGTATTCTATCGTTTTCTTTTCAATTTTCAATTTTTTTTTTGTTTCTCTAATTTTTTACCTATAAATTTTTGATGAAGAAGAAGAAGAAGAAGAAGAAGAAGAAGAAGAAGAAGAAGAAGAAGAAGAAGAAGAAGAAGAAGAAGAAGAAGAAGAAGAAGAAGAAGAAGAAGAAGAAGAAGAAGAAAGCTAACACTGTTTCCATTTGTAAAGTATTGCTTCATCAATACTCAAGAAATATCCACTGTTTTAATACTGCATGGTACAAGAATATATTATTTGAACTCGTTTCAAGAAATTATTGAGATATCTTGTAACGATATTCCAGTTGAATTATGTTCTTTGTGAGCCCTTTTTCATATTTATATTTCATGAATATGAAATCGCTCAGGTTGCTAAAGAGATTTTGAAGATTTCGGAGAGAGAAAGTATCCGTTTCTCAATGTTTGTGAGATATGAAGGTTCTAATTCACATGTACAGTGAATATTTTTCATTTCATAAATAATTCAATTCTGGGAGATTTATTTCTCTCGCAGTAGCCATTTTGTGCTTTGTTGAGTCGCAATATGATAGAATTTGTATGAGTAAAAATTTATTTCTCAAGCGTTCTGCTAGGGCGTTTCATCAACTCAATTATGAACGTTTTACCCGATTCCTCTCTCACCCTTATCCTTCCCACTTTCTCTATAAATTTATCATACCTTATCTCACTCTTCCCGCTGCAGGAAGCGAAGGGTGAGCGGAATCTTGCCCAAGCTTGTAGTTCTCTGATAGGATAGTACCATCATCACCGCAGCCAGGCAATTTCTCTTTCACTTTCTCTCCAATATCCTCTCTCTTGTTTTCTTCTAATTCATACTACTTCTTTCCATCTTTCTCCCTATTTGCTCCCTGCTGTGGTCTTGCTTTCCTTCTTCTTATTCGTCGAGAACAGACGGAACTTTCTCCTAATTACCCCGGAAAGACAAAAGGAGTTCCCTATCTTTGAAAATATAATCCTGAGAAACGGAGAGGAATTAAATTATTCAGCTACATTAGAATAATTGAATTATTTCGTCGTTGAACACACAATCGTATCAAAGAAATTACCTTTATATAATCAGAAAGAGAAAGATGAAGAAGAATGTGTGAGAGGAAAGTTGTGTAACAGAAGGCATCTGCTCTCTTAAATAATTCATAAGTCATCCCTGCACAGTCCCGACGTTATTTTTTAATCAGTATAGAAATCAAATTGAAGATATTACTTTCTGAAATTCTGTAAGAAAAAGGAAGCAATTCGACTCCTCAGAGTTTAAGAGAAACTTGCTTTCTATCAAAATATATACTGTTGTTCGACATCTTCCATAATCGAAATTACTGTTCAATTTCCATTTCTTACCAATAATGAAATTCTACTTGTTCAGAAATACTATGGATGATTAGCAAGAAATCATTCTCTTAGTGGAGAAGTCGCCTCCATGATAATACAAGAAAACATAATATTAATAACTATCATACAACCTCTAGGTTACTTTAAAGTGAAGAAATAGAATAAGAGTTCTCAAAACATCTTCAAAAATACAGTTTTACAAGATGTCACGTTATATACACACATGCTATCAGTTGCAGATGACTGAGAATCCAATAATTCATGGACTTTCCTATGCTTCAAATATGCATTGAGTCTTTTCTCGAGAGCAACTCAAATACTATTAGCCACTTCTGTCAATAATTTTGTGTTTGCCTGAAGTGCTTAAGGAAGAAGAGCTGCAGATTTTTCTCAGATTGAATATGCACAGAAATAAGGATCATTTCAAGAAGGTATAGGCTGCTCTTCACGGTCTCATTTCTCAAGTCTGTCATAGATATGTGGGTTGGCGGAAATATAAGCATAAAAGAAACTGTGTTGAATGCTCACATTCAACGTATTAGGAAATGGACGTAGGTTAGGAAGGTAAAGTATTGGAAGGAAATGGACCTCGCTCGTGGCTGCAGAGCTTTTCCTTCAAAAAAAGTACTCTCCAAGTTAATACTCTAGAAATCTTTCCAGGGAGATTTGACTGGAAAAGGCGCACAGTATTCTAAGACCCCAACTGAACAAAGGAGAACTCTCAATCCCTCACTTCAAATAATACACACTGCAAACAGGTCTGGACATTGAAAAGCTACCAAATATCAACGTTTATATATTGCCGTACACTTTTCGAGTAAGCTTTCACCTCCTCAGATCGCCACTTTCTGAGCAAACAAGACTTAACAATGAAAAAACAACGATGAAATTCTGTTTGTTCCGAGTTGGATCGAGAGAGATTGATATTCAAGAATGGAAAGTGGAGTATTTCCCGTATTTTCAATCAATATTTATTCCGAATACTATAAAAATTGCTTATAAATCACTGGAACAATTGATAACTTGAACATTTTTTTAAAAAAATCGTGTAATATGGAAGAACAACGATGCAAATCGGTTTGTTCGGAGCTGGATCGGGAGAGATTAGTATCCAAAGATTGAAAAGTGAAGTATTTCCTGTATTTTTGATCGATATTTATCTGACATATTCTGAATACTGTATAAATTGCTTGCATCACTCTAGCACGATACCATTATTTATTCAATAGTCATGAAAGGGTAGAGCTCGTTTTTATCTCTCAAATCATTTGATGCTTACGTGCTCGCTTCAATCAATCAATTGAATATCTTTTCCGAAGTATATCGCAAACATACATTGAAGCTTATTAGAACTCAGTTTAGTAATTGTCGCACTATTGTTCAGCTCTTACAATGAGAATGTTAGAAAATCGCTGCATCATGTTGAGTAAACAATTTCTCATCAGAAGACCGCAGTTAATTAGCATCGAACCAGGATGTTTGACTGTTTCAAACGACCAAGGGCTATTTGCTAGTAATTTAGATCTCACTTGAAATGTCAGGCTCCAGTGAATCACTACAAGTTGTGAACTGTTCATTCAACTATCTCAAATACTCAGCCTTATCATGTAACAGTTGCTATACAGAGCTAAAGCTCTATTTGTAATCAGCCGCCAATATGCAATGAGCTGGAAGCGATCAATGACATGATGCTAATTTGAATACAATAACATGATATTATACCATCAAGACTGAGTTCAACAAATCGAATCAAATCTCACTCGAACAATATAACCCCATACTAAAGATCGATGCTCATTAGAGTTCCTTTAAAATATGTCTCCCAGTACAATAATATCATGCTGTTTATAATTTCAATTATTGATTTTTGTTCCATACACTTCCAAATTCGTTGTGATGATGAAATATTGGTTCAAAGTCGTGCAAAGGCAATGTCAATTAATATCTAACTATTACCTTGATCACATATTACGTGAAATTATCAATCCATATTCCTCTAGCAACTGTCGAGGGTTTGATTCACATTAATGTTAGCTGCTCTACTCATCATTGTACAGTGCTATCATGTTTTAATCAATGAAGTGTTTTTGTTATGGAAGAAATTTTTTTTCATGGTTTTTACTAAACATCATTACTGTATCGTATGAATTATACTCTGAAGTGTACATAAGCCCTACTTTTTTTTTTTGTGGGATGCCTACATGGGCTCTTGGGCCTGTGCGTGGGTAATGGGAAGGATGATGATGGGAGATGAATGGACCTACTGCTTTAGGTGGGTTCCGAACCACCGGGTAGCGATTTTTGAGGCTCATAAATTGAATTCAGAGGAACCGGTCACCATTACAACAATGATGGTAGAGGCACGTCGCTTATCTAATCTCACCGATTAGACGCTCTCTACCACTGGGACAAACCGCTTCCCAAAACTTAAAGAGTGTTGGAGAAAATACTCTTCTTTATCTCTTCTCTTCTCATTGAAAAACTCGCCATACCTTATATGCATGTATCCCAACATCAAGAAGCTACTTGGAATTTCTCAATGATAATATTTAATATTATAAATACCCTAGTAATTAATTTCTTTGTCATTATTGAGTTGTGCCTCTTAGATTATTCTCATGTAAATCATAATCAAAGATTAACTTGAATATAATGGAAATGATGATGGTAAGGTTTTTAAAAATTGGTGCCCTGAAATTGGCAACTTTATACTAATCATATAGAGTGTATATCGAATATATCGTTAGAATAATAATAATTATAATTATCACTAAATTCATTATCAGTAACATCACTAGGGAACCCGATAACTAGAGGAATTTTCTTGTTAGAGATTGTCTGTCGTAGCCGTAGGCTACAAAAGATATAAAAATTCCATTGAGCAATAATTTTGAGAGAGTGTCGAGCATTGTTGCCATGGAATATTGGCGCTTTGTTCTGCTTCAGAAAGCCGGAAATCTTTCTTCAAATAGTAGGTACTTGCTTGTAAAAGTCATCTTGAGAAGTTCGCAGAGCTGAAGACAATTGTGAAGAAAACGTTAATCTGTGTTTGTGAGAGAAATTCGACCGACGACGCTTATCACATTGAGAGACACGAAGACAGGTTTCGAATGAAATAAGAGCTGTGAAGGTCACGAGAAGGTAATGAGAATGACACTAGAGGAGATAAATATTGAGAAGTTAGCGGAGATTAAAGTTGAACGTCCCAGATGCAGCGTTTCAAACCGAACAAAGCAATTCGGTGAACAGCAGAAGACAAAAACCGGAGAGAATATAAATACTGCGAGAGTGAAGAAGAGCCCGTCTTGGGGAACTTTCCCAATTCCCAGATTAGTTTGAAAAAGGGGTGAAGACGCGGGGTGACAGTCCGGGTATCGGGCTGGGAACGCGTCCAGGTCCCTGATTCATTAGAGAACTACCCCCACCCCTCCTACTCCTTTTCCTGTCTTTGTCAGCTGTTTAACACTCTCACAAACGATGAAATGGAATTTTTTTCACCTTCAGACGAAAGCCACTTTGTTCTGGCTCATCCCTTCAAAGCAATCGTCGGAACGTTGTTTTTCTTTTTTCTTTCAAAAGTGAACGCTACGAAGAAAGTGAAGGGAAAAAAGATTTTTGCCAATCAAGGCTTTAGTAGAGACAATGATCGATGGTAATTGGATAGCCCAGTTTCACTTATGCTGATAAATTGATAATTACATACAAATAATAGTTCTTAATGCAAAAAAATATCTAATACACCCATTCATGTAGAATTTAATCATCAATATAACCTCATCTTTTTTGCCAGAGTTCTCGAAAATAGTTTTGAATAAAGTACATAATTACCTCTCCCAAAATATGTTTCCGTGGCTTCGGTTAACATGAAACGAGGTGACCGTATGTATGTGAATGTGCTGAATGTGGCATTTCAAATACAGCTAGCTTTAAAAAGGATCATACCTCTATTAAAGGAAACTATGGCTGTGGTCGAAATGTATCCACCGGTCAAAACTCGATCTCTAAATCTTCGGTTATCGGACTAACGCGCAATGTACATTTTACATCCCTATCGAGTCATACACAATGTTATCCTTTCTTATTGAACTTGTTTTGCTTATTAGTTACCTCATGTTATGCTTGGAGACTAGTGAGAATACTACTTTCAGGACTTACAAGGAGTTACTATTTAACATTCTTCTTCCATTACGACGTAATAAGAAACTAATAGGCATATTGTTTTCATTAGTCATGGATAATTACTAGCTATGAAGGAGAAATGAAATACAGCAATAGACTGTAGAAAATCATGACAAAGAGCTTTGACAACAACAATTGAAAGGATAATATCGAAATAATTCAATAAGCTTGTCTACAGTGAATGGAAAAATCATGCAGCTACCAAGGATATTTCTTCTTTTGTCAACGTAAACCACCTCCCTTCGGCTCCATCCGAGTGACATCCGCATCAACCGACAACGCTGATAGTCTCCCCTCGAAAGCCATACCCCTCCACCAACACAATCCCCACACTCCCTATATCACCCCTTATCAGTTGTGCCAACATCCCGCACCCACCGCCGCATAACACTGCTTTCAGACATTTCGGACTAGCAGACATACGCTTATTGCATTATTCTTCCCCGACGCTGAGAAGTGAATTCAATCGTCTCTTTATTGAGTTGCGATGTGTCGTGCAGGAAACATAACATCCCTTCAATTTCCGTTGAGCCCAACAAACTCGTTCTAAAAGCCTCCATGGGGGTACTTTTGCAGATAATTAGAAAAAAGAGGGGTAGGCGAAACACAGTCGCGTTCTAATTGGAACAGATTTCAATGCTGGCATTCGGAACAATTACGTTTATTATTTCATGTATCAGATGGACGATATTGGATCAATATCGGGACCTGCAAATCTACTATACCAGCAATCTACAATGCTGGATATTTAATTAATCGGTTTGATCATGTTGGGTCAATAGAAGATTCAAATCAAGAAATGATCTAGAAATAAGCATAATAGATCAGTTATAATGAAATAATGGGGACAATATAGTTTGGTTTTCCAGTCTACAAGTAGGCCTAATAGACAAGGGAACTTCACAAAGTTCGATTGAATTCTATTTTGTTGACTATAAATGCACATTATGTGAAAATTCATTTATGAATTTCAAATTTATAAGTTCTTATAAGTAGTTTTTCAATGATTATCATATGCATTGGGCTAATGATAATGATTCCTCATCATTATTTGGAATTTGGAGTGTTGTGTGACTGGCTGGTCGCTCAGGGTGGTTGCCATGTGATTGTGATGTCAAGTCAGAAACACGATTGCTGACTGCTATCGGATGTTAACAAGGCGAGTGGAAACTACCCTTTTGGGTAGCTCTCCACCACGAAAGCCATATGATTTCCTATAATTTTCACCATTTTCTATGATTTGGAATCTTTCATTATCTGGGAAAAATATGACTCGCAAAAAATAGACACATAGCCTAGATTTGGTAGAAGCAGTTCCATCTCAGTTTTAAGACCGCCATCTTACAATAAACATTTAAACTGAAGAATTCGTTGAGAACTGCAATAGACTTGTAGCTTTAGTTGCACCATGTTGTACAAAAGATAGATGTTCACTTTAAATTCTCACTACATTCTCCCATATACACAAAATGGGTTCAACAGAGAGCTTTTCTATTTACTTGGGACCGTTTTGTTCAAGCTTTAAGTGCCGTATAAATTCGTGAGAAGGCGTTCAGACCTCCAAATGAAACCAAATCTCTAAGCTAGAACGGAGAACTCTGGGAAAATACAAACAATTTGGAGTTTTATCAATACCAATTTGTTGGGAAAAGTCATGAATCAGGAAAGGATGGATTGAAAAGCACTGAAAAACAGCTCATTTTCAGTAACTAAGTCGATAACAAGTTTGAATTGAATTAAGCTCTTATCTATTAAAATTGAGTTAATAAGTATTGATGTTTGTAGAAGAAATACCTATTCTACAATATTTGTACACGCATTCCCTGATTCAAACTACTTCAATTAGGGTTAAACCCCGCTTGGCTTCTATAAACCTTTCAATGCCTAGCTTGTATCAATTATAAAGCAGTTCAAATCAGGGTATAGATTTTCTGCTTTTCTAGATTACAAAAAAATGAGCAGCAGAATTCATTTGCAACATCAACTCGTGCAACTTTCCAAATGACCGTTCAAACTTAGCGTCTACGAAAAAAATACAAAATGCAAGGTAATAGGAAGAAGAAATTAATATTCATTTGATACCATCTCAATGGTCAATACAATAAATGAAAACAATAGAGGCTGTGATTCCGGAATGATAAGATTATGAAATTATAGAATGTCCCTTCAGAGAGGGATCTTCCAGGTATAATTTAACAATAAGAACGTTCAGATAAATTACGTTTCATGATGATTGGTATTATGAGAACTTCACTTTGTTGACAGTGGAAACTGAATCAGTGAACGGCATGACAGGTCACATGCATTTTGTTCATTGAGTATGACTTTCCATTTCCTGAGACAGGCTGCTGGCTTTGAATCGAATATTTATAGCGTTCTCTGTGAAAAGTCACAATATTGCTGCTGCGTTCGAAAGCGAGCGCCGAAGGCTGATTGTCAGTGGTATGAACACGCAACAAACAAACGTCCTATCACGCCATGCTATGCTATGCTATGCTATACCCTCCCACTGAATGGTATTTCGGAAAAGCCTATATCAACTTCGGCTAAGATTGTTTCATGGCTGAAATTATTTCAAGAAATGTAGATATCCATACCGGCTCATTTGCATTGTGTAGGTTTTCATCATTGATTCCTCTGTTGCTCACAGAAGGTAACAAAATGTAACTTAAATAAAGCCTTGATAAAATTTTTGTATTGCTGTACACAATATGAAATATTACAATTGAATGGAGAATAAACCACTCAGAAAGTTATTATAAATTTTGTAAACTATTGATTCTTTAGACTATGCTGTATAATATCATGTCTAAAAAATCTGAATGGTTACTCTATGCTCCGAGTGTCTGAACCAACTCCAATGTTAACTTCTCATAACTAATTATTTGTACAGATACTTGACATAATATGATAAAAGGTCTATTTTTTATGATCTAGACTTCAAGTTATTGATTGCCCAATAATTACGAGCAAACGTGTATTGAATCAATGATAATTTTGAAATTTGATAATCATCATTGGAAGCAATCGGAGTTGTCATGGTGTGATATGATAATCATTGAATTTAATCATGGTAGTGTGAAGATCGTTGTAGTTTTCATTTATACAGTGATAATGCACTAAATGTTTCGAATTCAATCTTAAAATTCAAACATTTAAACTGAATGTTTCAATTTATACATTGATACATTCAAGCCTTCATTTATACATTGATAATGCACTGAATGTTTCGATTATGATGGAATTATCAGTTTAAAATAATGCAGAGAGAATTATATCGTCGATGATGGCCTTCCTATTACTGTTTTTTTTAATGTATTACAGGAATGTGAGCTAAATCTGTGATGAATGATTTGAATATTTTCATGTTAAAACAATTTATAGAGTTGAAATATGTTGAAGAATTCAAAGTCATCAGGAAGACACAATCAAATTCATAATACAATCGATAACAAGAAAAAAAATTTACCATTGAAATATTGTAGCTACATAAAAAAGTAACTTGCTTCAAGTTACTAGACCCCGTCTGGATGAATATAAAAGAAGGAGATAAAAACAATAGGACAGTATAATTATTGCTTGTATAATCTCCAAAGGTATACCTTGCTAATTTCTTGCAAAGGTATGGTTTGCTAACAGTTAGTTGCTATGGTTACCCATACGTGATAGACACAGTGGTCCAAGACTTGAAAAGGAAATGGTTTAGAGAACGCCAAAAGAGAAGGAATAAAGAGCAGATCATGATCATGAAAAATAGGAATGAAGACTATTCTTATTTTCTGGATAGTGTAAGATAAATCTGATTATTGAGTATTTCTAATTCATTTTCGTTTGAGAAAGATTGAATGTGAAGAAGCTTATTATTTAAAAACTACATGAACTGGAACTCGCATGCAATCCACAAAGCCTTCATTTATACATTGATAATGCACTGGAGAGCTAGTTAACCTTCACAAATAGGTATAATAATATAATTTGATATTCTACAAAGAGACTCAAAGTATTTCAATCAATTATTCAACGGAACCGAACTCCACATTATTATCATCCACCTGAATTGTTTCAAATGCATCGTTCAATATTCTATACGTTGAGCTACTGATGGTTAAGCACGTTTTCCACGATATTGCAATTGCTATGGGTTCATTCAAAGCTAATTTCAAGTACGCTGCATATAGCAGATATTCTGTGCATTAGGCTTAAACTGTATCAGAAACACATACATGACGAATATTCAATTCAGTTTTCAATTTTCTGAGAGTGAAGTGAGCCAAAATTAGATCTGCATAAGCTGTTTAAAGGCAGGGACAAGCGGGTTTTTAACTTTGCAACTGCTAGTGATACTCATTTCATGCTCAAATGAAAATCTGTTTACTGCAAACACGTTTCACGTCAACTGCGTAATCACTTCCCATGTAGACTGTAATCTGCTTAGGGATGAAGTGATGGCCCACTCTCTCTCACTCGCTCACTCATTTTCTCTCTCTCTATCTTTCTCTCTCACTCTCTCTTTCTCTCTCTCTCTCTCTCTTTAGGGTTGTGTGGTAGAGAGGACCAAGAGTCCTAACTCCGCCCTTAATAAAGGCAATTTATCTATCTACCTATCTATCTCACACACACACATACCCATTTTCTTTCTCTCTCGCCAATACATTGTAATTTCTTTTAAATCGTTTGATTGAAATGAATCGACGGATCAAATGACATATCATTCATGAACCGGTTGCTTTTTTACCATAGATAACGTACAATATTATAATGAATTTCGCATTTGAATGCAATCACCGGATTACTATTATTTTCTCTCCAAAAATTTCAATTTTATTTCAAGCAAATTTTGATTAGTGAAGGCTTAATTTAAGTCGATTAAGTTGAGCGTCGATCTATAATTAGATTGTTATCAGTCTTGAATTATAATAACAGTAATTTAAAAAATTTAAACACTTTTTTAAATGCACTGAAAATTTCATATAAAATTCTAAAATTTTGAACGAAATCACCCATAATCGAGTCCTATACTCCGTCCACCGAGTGTTCGGACCTAAGCTCCTCCCCAATTTTGACATCGCAGGCGGCTGTAGCCAATGGCAAGTATGATCATCATGCTGCAGCTGTTACTTTTTAGGTCACAGTCATGCTGTAAAAATCTTGGAGAAGCAAGCCTTCCACTTTTCAGAGAATCTATCAAAATTTATGTGCTTGTGTTCTTTCATCAGCTGATTTAAATTATTCAAACCTCTCATGAAAGATTTTTTGGCGGTTATGTTTTGTTCTTTGTTCAACAAAACAGCATAATTCTTTTAAAAATACCGGCATTGGTTCTATTGAATTCAAAGTACATACAATAATTACATTCATTTCTTGCATATAATTAATTTCAAACTTCATATAGATTAGGTTATATACTTAAATTTGTAGTACGTTAGTGTGTAATTGAATAAGTTCAAAATTCCCGGCTTAAAGTGAGCAGTCGAAATAATAATAACAAAAATATGATTATGAAATAATTCTTTTTCATTAACTATAATTCTATCAAGTGATATTGATAATAATCATTCTTATGATACAACGATGTGTAACACGATGTTGATCGGCATAGATCAACAAATAATAATCATAAAAACATCAATATTTTTAAGGCCACTTAGTTTCAATATCGTTGAGTAATTTCTACGTTCCAGTCAATTGCGACCGCTTGTGAGCTAGTCGCATCATGATGTCAGAGCCTAAGAGGCGGGGCTTAGGTCCGAACACTCGGTGGATGGAGTATAGAACACAGAGACTTTGGAGTTGAAAAGCAAAAAATCAAAAGAACATACTTATCATGTGTTAGCCTACATCTAATTGAAACCACATGCTTTAGAAAATTAGTGATGGAATTTACAAATAAACACATCTAAATTGTCTCACTTCAAATCTTATTTATGTAATTAAAAAGCTAATTAACACCGTATTCAATGAAAACGTTACGGTACTCAAATTGTAGTGTCGGAAGGTACCAATCAACTAGAGAAAATCAGAACTAAATGGCCTATGAGCCGAGATATAATAGAAAATATATGGCGAGATCGCAAGACAGAGTAACTAGATAAAAAAGTGTATGAAAATATACTATCACTAGAACTGTTGATAGTATAATGTTTCTTGGTATTGCGGAATCTATGTTCTTGTGATTTATTATCAAATATTTACTTAAAAATATCACACTCCACGATTTGTATTTTCTCTAAAAATTCTACTACATTGAACCATAGAATAATAGACCTGTCTCATTTATACCATTTCTCTCAATTATACCAAAATCCTCTTTAATTAATCAAAAGTTGGGAAACACATGATGTGTATCTGCGAAGTGTATCATATATTTCCCAGGATTCATTCAATCTATTGAAATTTATAGAGAGAGAAACAACTGGACGTAAAAAAATCGTGCTGCCGGAAACGGTGATTGGGCAGAAGTAATCCGTAATAATTATGCCACACTTTTCACAAGTGACTTGAACACTTTTTACTTTATCACCGATTAGAAAATAGCCTATATTATCCAGTCTGCAGCTTTCCTAACATATGAGACGAATCGTTTGATGAACTTTGGTGCAGAACGCACTGATCTAGTGTAAGCGTTGGCATAAATAGCCAAAAGCGTGTGGAAGGGAGACGTTTGTTAACTCTTTGTCCATCGAACAGACCTTCAACTTACAAGATACAGGAAAGTGTTTGGCAAGCTGCAGGAAGCTTGAAGCACAATTAATCTTAGTGCTCAATAGGAAACTGGCCAACAGACAAAGCCACGTAATTTCCTTTTCACAGACGACAGCCTCTGGTGCACCGGATTAAATCCCTATAACAAGTACAGAGGTGCTCTGCTGGCTGCTCTACTCTGCTCTGCTCTATTCAACCTCCAACAACACTCGACGCCGCAACCCTCTTTCACCCTCACAACGCTCCCAGTGGCCAACATTCATCTTGTTAATAACCAAGAATCAAGTGTCCGCAGGATATGGAGCCTGGTCAACAAGTCAACATCAATCACCCTTTCACTGTTACAACTAGCGACAAGAAGAAGTAGCACTAGAAACTACTAGTAAATTACCTACTACTCCTGAAAGCTACTAGAAATAGCTCTTGTCGAGATCAGACTTCTGTCTGCGAATATACAGTTAACGGTGATTACTGAACTATGCTAGTATTCCAATAGAAACTCCACTCAATCATCAAAACAAGGATGATGTAGTTGACTATTGTATACCAATCAATGCGGAACTCTTTTCCCGAACAATCCAAACATGATAGGCTTTTCAATTGTGAATCAATTAATCGCTGATAATTGGATGGGTTGTGTATATTGTCCCGATCGTTGCTTCAAGTTTACATCTGAAGCAGTATATCATTATATCGCTATATATCACTACTATCATATGGAAACTCACCAACCTTCCCGTACATTGTGATTTTTCTCATTCTATGGAACACTCCAGGATCTGAGTAGTACATTCTGCAGTAGTACCTACGACTCTTCATGGAATAATTCTCCAGGTATGGCAGTCATGTAATTAAATTTCAATTCAATTCCAAACTCATACATTACGTGTCTTCAACCGTGCCAATATGTACGGTGCGTAATGATGATCAGGAAACATTGAATACTAAAAATGTTGTTACTAAATTGAATACTAAACATAGATCAAGCAGCGGTTGCATCAGAATGGTAGCCACATCATTAGGCCGGGCGTATGCCGGAACACACGTGACGCGCCCATGCGAACTAGCCAATCACAGCTCTTTTCCTGTCATTAATAAGAGCTGTGATTGGCTAGTTCATGTGGGCTGCGTCACATGTGTCTCAGCATACGCCAGCCTGAATGACTCATTTTTTTCTCAATCAATTTCCATTTAATTGTGATTGAATGGATAAAATTGATTACCTTGAAATTGATAGAATTTGATGCGGCTAAAATTTGTAGCATAAGGGTTGTTCAATTAGTATTAAAATCAATTTTATAATTGACAAACATCACACCCCACCATAAGGTATATTCCAGACTTAAGTAAGTCTGATTCGCTGTCTTATTGGTGTTAGTCTGATTGGTTGTTGCTTTTGTATTGCGATTTAGTTGTTTATGTATGTGTTCATAGCATGGTCATAGAATGTGTTCATATGGGATGAATTGGATCGGAACAAGAGAAACGTTATATTTATATTAAATCGAATCAATAAATCTATTTTCATCTATATACACTATGGTTAAACGATGACAAAAATAGATTCGTAATTATCATATATTATTATATAATTGTGATATACTAATATTGATCAGATTATTATCAGATTAGGTATTTGAAGATTAGATATTTTATAAGATCTTGATTCGATATTTGTCATCAACTGGACTGTATAAGTAGCCTGAAGAAGAAAGTTTCTCTTTAACATTCAGGTCAATCATTCGTTTTCACTGGTTCATTGCAAACTCCAAAGTTTCAAAGAGTTCTTATCATTCTAGGTGGAAGGCTGACGCTTTCGGAAATCTCTTTCCAACATCATTTCCTTCAAGCAATTCATCTGAAGTTGGCCCTCAGCTCGAGTTCTGGCGAGCCAGAGCAGTATGACATTGATTGAAGAGTGGGCTTATGAGACGATGTATTCGTAGAACAAAGCCTAGTACTTTTTATCGTTTCGCAATAATTTTGAAAGAGATGGATGATCAACAGGATAGCAATCCATCACCGAAATTAAGAAAATCACCATATTTCACTCTTTTGACGAGCAATGATTGAAGAATTCTAATTGGATGTATCAATCATGTCTTATGTACAAACATGTTACGTCGCAAAAAACAAGACAAGAAAGTTCTCTTCAGTTTTTTCCCTTTTCTGTGTTCTACTTTTAATTACACAGAAAGGATTTAAAACTTGAGAAATATTCATTCTACTTGATATTTCAATGTTTGAATGTAATAATGTGGTAAGTGCTAACAAAGGAATCAAATTCAACGAACACCTCTTGGTCAAATATGGTTTTTGTTGAAGCTGTGTTGAGCATTTTCATCTGTCAACAGCTTTAAATAGAGTATAATAGATTTTATATATTTCCAAAACTGAAATTGATAGAGATTTAGAATCAGAAGATGCCCTATGAAGTGATGGCCAGTTTCAGTTGAAGAATGTGTCAATTGAAAATTATTATGGACCTTTAAAATTTATAGGCAATTTTATGTTGTCTCCCACACGGTTTTCAATGAAGCCTAGATTAATAAAGTAGAAATAATATTTTTAAATATTGATCTGTTCGTTGTTCAATATCCAGTCATTTAAAAAATTCAGGGCTGACGGGAAAACCTCTATTTGGGTTTTAGATGAAACCGTTGTCTAAAATTGAACAAATATTTGTCTAACCTAATAAAGGTTTGTTCTTTTTTTTTAACTAACAACTGACACTGTTAGTTCTAAAAAATGAACAAACATGACGCAATGGCGTCTCGTGCTCACGAAACAGGTGAAGTGCTGTTCAGTAAAATATACGGGCACCTCACCTGTTTCGTGAGCACGAGCCGCCAGTGAACAAGAGTAGAAGTTGAAATTATTTCACAAGCTCGATTATTATGAAGAATAGATTGCGATTTTTGAAAATAGCCTACCTAATATATTGAAAGTGTTTCCCATTTGATATTTTTATTATTTTTTCATTTTTGACACGTTTCTCCTGTAATATGGGAGTTTCAATCAAATTCTGTTGTTGAAAAAGTGGAGTTACCCAAATACACTATGATGCATCGTGGAAATTTATTGTTGAATATCGGTTACCGATGAAAACTGAGCGGATTGTATTCCGCTTGGGGATAAAGGAAAACAATCCGAACGCCAATATGACGTACAACCCTAACAAAACAAAGGCGGCCTGGCTCAATTTCCTAACTCATCTATTTTTAACGAACTTGCGTGTAAACACAAACGACTTTCAGCTCTCTCCACTGTTGATTCTATCCTTTCATATTGGTTCTTGACCAAGAAAATCTTCCATCAATATTTAATCGCGTGCTCTGAAAACCCACGTCAAGATCACAAGTTTTGTGATAAACAAAACAATGGAACAATTCTTCACTGTTATCTCGTATTTGATGGGATTGGACTTTGAAACTCGATGTTCCAGAAAATCTATAATCTATAATATGTTATTGATGTGAATGTTATTTGATGTGATAGAACATTAGAGTAAATGACAGTCAGATTACCTACCGAAGTAATGCTGATATATTTCAGAAAGAAATATTTCATTTAACCCTGGAATAATGAAAAATATGCATATAAAGTAGGATGCAAGACAGCATAACAAACATCTAAGGCTACTATGTAAATTAAAGATTCAAATAGTATTGATAGAAAATTAATTTTGTATGTTAAATGTGTGGGAGTTTAATAGTAAGTTATTGGACAAGTTGAATGACAGACTCAAGTACTCTCTGATTGGAATCATATCCGATGATTCAGATTCAAATCAAACTGAATTGATGTGGATCCGCTGCAGTATAAGCAGACCTGGTATGAAATTGATGCCTGTTTTATTTGGATGCGGGCCCATCAATTTATATGGAACTTTGACCATCCAGTTTACATTACATTCTATGTTTGCGATCAGCCAATGTTCATTTGATATTTGCAATGGTTGAGTCATCTACAATTCAAACAAGTGAGATTGACAAAATACCCTTGAGACTTGCTTCGACGCTCATCCAATCTACCTTATCCTAAATAAACAATCAACAAGTGAAGGACTCGGACGTTTTCGTGTGCTGATTGTGTCTTTTTCTGAACTACGTTCCAATAAAATAGATTCCTACCAAATTTATACGCTTGAGTAAAATTTCATCAACCATTCAACTAACAACATTCTCATAAACAACGAACATTATTTGTTCATTTATTCGAGAAAGTAAAATTATGCTTGTTAGCTGGAATGAATGCATATTCATCCGAATCATTCAATGTTGAAATGTTTTGACGTTCTTGGACGAAAACAGTGATCTATAGTGGACTAGTCTTTGACTGACCTTTCAAATCACGATCACTGAAATTTCATAATTCCAAATTACTTTATAATATGACTTTCCATTATAAGATGAATTATTATCCTTTCTGATTTTTATTTTGTTACGGCTTCTACTGTCTGCTACTACATTGTATCTTAACATCTTTTTTGCCTATCGGCTTGAAATAATAATTTTTTTAATTGTCACTGTATAAATATAATGTGGAATGTGTATTACACATTCAGTTAAAAAAAACATTTCAATTGGAAATTCTATTCTGTTACTGTGTTAGGTATGATAGTTTGCAAAATCTGTTGAAAATCTAAGTAGGTAGACTTCCTTTCTAGTGTGAAGAAGCAAGGTATGCTTACTGCTTCACAGTTCTCAGATTTTTTATGATAAAACCGTCCCAAATATCGTTCGGAATAGAGGTGGATGATGTTTTGAATGATTATTCTTCCTGATATTTCATGCCGATTGCTGTTTCCATTTGTTTTCACCAAAAATGATACTTCACAGTATTATAACATAGTATTATAACGTGTAGTTAACATTAACTTTCTTGTTATTAAGCCTGCTTTGACATTGGTGCATTGTATCATGTATCGAGCCTTATGTTTTGAAATTCATGATAAAATATTATGTTAAATTTACAAATTCATAATCAAGATGATTTTATTATAGGGACGAATAACAAAACATGATGCAATATACCAATGTAAAAGCAGGCATCTATCAAAGTCTCTAGAGATTACTTACGTGTTGTAGTGATTACTTATGATCGTTTCCAAATTTATCAACTTGAAAAATGATTGAAGATTTTGTGATCATGGCTCAAAAACTTGCCGAAGCGCCGGCTAGCACGAGACGTAATCGGCCAGTGAAAATTTCAAATCCATCGCATCCATGAATATTGAATGGGAGCCGTAAGGCCGACAGGCACACGTCTAACGAAAAAGCAAATTTCACTATTAGTAGCAGAAGTAGAGCAAGTAATGAAGCAATTTTCACATCATCATGACTATATTTTGGAGGATTCATTACACATATATGATTAAATAGGCAAGGAAAATTATGTGAGTGTGAATTCAAAGGGTTCATTGAAGTTTGAAACGTTAATTAGCTAATCCAATGTCTCACAAACCAGCCATAATTTCACTATAGAGTCAGCTGATATTGTTGGAAGTGAATATTATATTATCGTTCTTATAGACTATAGAGACTTTATAATCATACAGACTAATTATACAGTCTCTATATTATAAACGCTACTTGAACTTTCAAAGTACAACGTGCTCTGATGAAGCTTAACAATAATACGATATATTTGTACGGAATTCATGAATTAGGGATACATTCCTAGTTATAGATTCAAAAATGCTCCTTTATTTAACAGTTGGAATTTCTCTAATTCTCTCGCCTCATAGTGGATGTTCTACTCCTGCACCTGTTAGTCACAAATTAGCAGGCAGAATAATTCAGAGGAGAATAATTCGTGTGACATATGCTCATGTGGTCATCACGGTGTTGATACGGAAAAGAGACGTGGTGACGAACGTGAACGTGTCTCAACTGATGTTCGGTGCGTCAAAGCCTCAGGGAGAGGACACGAAACGAACGGACAGGACACGTCAGACATGTGACTGAATAGTAATGATGTATTATCGAACACCACTGAGCAAACACATCTCACCTGAACTATGCTCTATTCATGCCCCCACACCTATGCGATGCACTTACACCTCCTATCAACACGACCATGTACATTTGTGGGCTTCCGGTCTCAATACTCGTCATAAAATACATGTGTAAGCTCATGCTTTATCAGCCACTGTTTTATGTGTCCTCCTGTGAGAGCGCAAAAGTGAGGAGATAGAAAGCCCCTCCACAACATTTACATGCATTTCGCGCCATGAAAATAAAGTTTTTCTAAGACACACCCTCTCATTCTCTGTGAGTTGACAGGAGAATCAAGATACTTTTGTTCCAAACAATAATGGAACAGTAGCAGACTGAGTATTTCCACTCTGTTGGGTGTAAGGGTCTCACACTCTGTCCACGGAGTGATTGGAGGAAATATTCTTTGTTTTAGCCTACCCTGCTTAATTTTGTTCTGGAACATATTTTTAGAAACGAACTTCGACTCAGTAAATAATGATAAAGCCTCAATCCCTTGTTGAATTGATTATTCATAGATTTCGTTCGAGTGGTAGCTTAGGGTAAAAATATTTAAAAAAGGTGAAACTTAAGGTTAGGTTTAGGCTTGGGGTTTATGATATACAAATCATATGCCTATGATGTGATATATGATATAGATGTAGAACAATGTATATACTGTGTAGCACCCGCAGCCTAACCTTAAGCCTCATCTTATTTTGACATGTTCTTACCCTTAGCATATATTTCAATATTATGAAAAAATTGACAGAATTCTAGTATGAATTTGAAAAGAGTATGAAAGATTAGCTTGTAGTTATTGAAGGAAACCCGTTGTCAACTCAGAAGTGACATTATTCGATAACTACTGTACTTGAAATTGTTGTGATATAGTTCATTGAATGATATTTCTCTCTTCTCATCAAGAAAGAACACAATCGGTGTTCAAGCAAAGAGTTTTTCAATAATTAAATTAGATAAAAAATGTGATGTGATAGATTTTCAAAACTTTCAATGTGAGAAGGTTTAAGACTGCTGGGTGTTCGTTTCTCTCTTCATCCTATTGATTCAATTGTAGATGATGAAAAAATGCTAGTTGGTGGAAAATACGTTCTTATTCCAACTCTTACTTTATTGTACTCATACTTAGTATCAGCTTGGATAAATCATTTGGTGGATATTCTTTTACAGGTACTATATTTGTTGCGATTTTATAACAAAGCACACATTTATTCATTTATTCACTTTATTTATTTGCTTTATTCCTTTGTCTACAAATAAAAATTTCTCTATTCATAAAGAAATGTTCGTACTAATTACCAGCTGCAGCGAAAAGAAGATGTAACTCACATTCTATAATAATCACCAAGTTCTGTATGACAGCAAAAGAGTGTTTTCCAGCTGCATGAGAATATTCAGTGCTTTTTGGGCTTCAGAATATCTCTTAAATTTTTGTAGTCAGAGAGTAAGTGGTAATCATTCTCAGGAGAAGAGCTTACTCGTATGATGAAACTCATAATAATAATCAAATTCTCAGATATATTACTTTCATGGTGTTTCACAATCTATTACAATGGATAGAAGTATTTGGATTAGTAGTTTCGAAAAAGTGGTCTGAAGAATTTATATCAATCCTGAAGACACAGACTTCCATTACGGTCATTCTCGTTCATCATAGGAGGCGAAAAGCTTCGAATACTTGTTTGAAGTTAAGGAGAAGTAGATCAATTCTGCTTTTGATTGAAGTATACTGCATACTTTATAGTGTAAGTCATTTACCATCGAGTACTATCTAGTATCTATAGTAATTCGATTGAGTTGTGTAGTTCACTGCAACGTGCCCACTGGGTGAATACTGCAAACAAGTTAACTCGCCCCAATTGGAATGTTGATCGTAAAGGAGAGTAGATTTTCTTCAAAATTGACCTAATTTTATAATTTTGTTGGTAAGGCACTCATAAATATGTAAGTTAACATCTTTGTCGCCACATTACCCCATGTTTAATCATTAAAAGGAAATTGCTTTTTAAAACTCGTACCGGAATGTTTATCCGGTTAAAAGTACGGGTGACCTGCTTGCTAGTCAGTGATATTCATCTGAGACATTTTTCAACACTAACTGAGATTGAATATGCTTCATATAAAAATAAGTAGTTCATAATCAGGTGTATTCTGTTTTCAAGGAGGCTCGTATTTATCAGTATATACCTTGATCATTTCGCAACACTGAATCCAAAGTGGAAATGCCTCACGATCTTGAGTGTCACCAGTCATGGTCAGTGTCAGGCTTTGAATGCGGTCGCAGTATGGCGATGTATTCGACGGTGAAACTGCACGGACGAGTGTTGACTCTGGACAATGAAGCTGCGAGGCTGGAGTTGGTGAGAGGTGAGTTTGAGTTGAGCTGGCGCAGCTCTTCTGCTGATGACATGCTTGAGAGGTTGAAGCGTGCAAGTCCGAGTATAGCCAACGGGTGAGAAATGCGACATTATTGTGGGGCCAGCGTGTAAAACTTGAGATGTCTGCGAAACGTGCGTACACTCACCACCACATACTTACACAAGCAGATGCCTTGTTTGTTTTGGCCAGCTGCGAAATGCAGCATTACTATTCATGCTCATGCTTCCCCATTTCAACCTGCCTGCTAGCTTTCCCTGTTCTCGCCCACTATGACAATGCAACAATGCAATATTAGCACCGAAACAGCTACTGGTGCCTAGCCACTCTCAATATTTCCCTTGCAAATTAAGGCCTGTAACTTTTAATACCACGAAGATAATTTTATTATATTGAAAATGAGCACGTTCGTATTCTGCACAAACGTTGGCTTCAATTATTACTACTTGCAATTACATTATGCTAAAGACTGCCAATGCAATTTCAAAGAAACATTGTTAAGTGAATGGATATCTTATCTGATGATACATATTTATTATAAGACTTTTCCTAATCGAAACATGTTCTGATTCTGTTTTAAGAGTGTGTGGTATAGTGGACGGCCAACTGCCGAACGGCAAAATTATGTCCCATAAGAACAATGCAATTTTTATCAATCTCTTGGAGCAGACAGCGCCGTTATTTATTATCATATTTCCACGTTCTTTATGTAATTGGAAAGATAATCAAATTCTTCAGGGGCGTGACTTTTTACTTTTTCGATTTTAAGCTTATTTTAATAGTTATCGTATAATATTGTAATAAACTGGAAATCGAAAAAGTAAAAAGTCACGCCCGTTGAGAATTCAATTCTCTCTCCATTGACATAGGGACAATTACATTGTTCTTATGGGAGATAATTCTGCCGTTTAGCAGTTGGCCGTCCACTAACACAATGATTATAATATTGAAAGAATCTGGATTTAATGTGATACTATCACCGTATTCGTTCACAATTCAATCAAATGTTTCTAGGCCCAACCTATATTTTACGCTAGGATTTTTCCCTAACTGAATTCTACTCAATCTGGGAAGCCAGATGGTTTTCAATGCAGATGAATACTCTCTAAAACATCCGCATCAGTGGATGGAAAACTACGAAAGCTTCAAAAGTATACTACGTGTCGCGTATAAAATACAATAGAAACATGTAGTTGTAGGCTATAGAATAACCAAGGAGGTTGAACCTCCTTGGGAACAACGCAAATCAAGAATCGGCTGACTAGTGTTAGGCCCGCCACTCACGCTACGATCGGTCGCAGCGATTTGGTCTTTGAAGATCGATCGAAATTGGCTCTGAGATTTGGTCGCAACTGCGATCTCCCCACTCACTTAGCGATCGGTCTCTCGATCAAGAGAGCTCAAGTGGCTCTCTCTTACGGAATAAACAAACTTTTGAGTGTGTGTGCGTGTAATGGAAGGTCTTCTTCTATGCGAAGCTTTCGGTCACAGACCAACAACTGTAGCCAATCACAGCTCTAGAATACAGTTTTGAGACAAGACAAGTCGGACTGTATCCAATCACAGCTGGAGACAAGAGTCAGCTGTTCGACTGTTTCGCATAGAAGAAGACCTTCCATTACACGCACACACACTCAAAAAGTTTGTTTATTCCGTATCAAGTGATCGTGAATGGACTATAGACATAATCTTCTATCATTCTACAGATGGTTATGCTCTAGACAACATAACAACATCTATTGAGAAATATCTTGGGTATATATGCCCGCAACTTTTGTAGGAATGCGATTCTAGCTTAGCGCTAATGTAAAGAGTTTTAGAGAGAAAAGCAGAAAATTTTCTTAATTTTCATCACAATGAGCTATGAATTGTTGAGATCCGATGACTTTAACAATAGTTAGAGGTATCCTTAGATTGAGATCCTTGAAGAGCCCTTACTATTGAACATGACCAAAATTCAGGTCGGTAAGTGGCTTATCTGCTGGAAATTGATCTACAATAAATTATTACCAAATAAAATCTCAATACAAGCACGTATAAATTTTTTTGGAAAATCATAAATCCGTTCCCAATATGGATAGAGCTATGATTCCATCATTCTCTTGGAAATTTTATTTACTAAAAAAATGATAAGAATGAATTTTTTCATCCGACGCTTCGTTTAGACGGAAATCTTGGTAGACTAGAAATGGAACCGAAATTTTGCCGTCATCTTGAATTACAAAAACTGCTCAACTTTTACAGCTTGGCATCACACGAATTCGGAATCCACACATCAAAATCTATCATAATCGATCAAAAAATCAACGACATACCACAAAAAAAGGTTACTCCCTTTTTTCGCATTTGGCACTCAGACTAAGGGTGTTCTACTGGATTTCCACATTTTCTTAGCACCTGGGCAAGTGGATGCGTGATTCATTCGCATGTTGGCCAAACTATGAAAAATACCTGGTTCACACAAATAAACACTTAAAAATTGTTGTAGGTAGATTGTAGAATTAGGAAAAACCTCAACAATTTTTCTAGTGAGATTGGAATGAAACTTCAACAATTGTTGCAGGAAAATTGGAATGAAAGACAAACAATTGTTTGTTGCCTGTCTTGTAAAACGTAGTGCAGTTCCTAGCATGTCGAATGAATAACGTTCAGCTTTGACCCATTTGATAATAATTTACCAGCTTGTGGACAATCTTCACATAGCAGCCGTAGTAGGAACAGAGCACGTATTAATATGCAGCTTAGATCGATGAATAATTCGAGCAATGTGCGGTGGCTGATTGTTGGACACTGGCGGCTCGTACGCATGAAACAGGTGAAGTGCCCATATCTTTTACTGTACACCACATCACCTGTTTCGTGTGCACGAGCCGTCAGTGTTGTTTGAAACCTTGTGAATCAGGTGGCCACAGTAACAGCCGGCAAGAAATCGATTGCTGTAATCGCGTGATTGACCTGGCGCACACAGGAATTATTCGGCACTTCTCTAAATTATTTAAATCACGTAAATCTCCTGTTTCACCCAGAGACTCTTTTGAACCCTATGCACAGTGCTCTCTCAAGTAATTCATGAATTACATATATTATCTATATAATTCAATAGTCGCGAATCAATAATTTAATTCTTCATGTTCAACATTGCAAATATTATCCATTTTCCCTCAAACCTAATATTCTATAAAGACTATGAGTATTATTACTCGTATTTCTTCCCAATATGACGTTTTTAGGGCTACAAATTTTTAATAAAAATTTTATATTTTCGGATATGATCAAGACAAGTGATTTTGTGAAGTGTTTTGATTGGAATAGTTGATATTGTTTCAAATCGTTTACAATTTATAAAGTAAAAATATGGTTGAATATGGAAAATCATGGAGAGGTAAAACGAGCGTCCACGCCAAATGAGTCTCCACGCTATTAGAAGCCATTCGTTAAATAATAAGATAACGTTATTCTACTGGAATTGAGAATTGGGAATATATACCTGTAGGCTACAATGAGTAATTAGTGCAATAAGTTGAACAAATTGAATCGATTCTCTATTGAATATCTTAAACATTGAACTTCGTTTCTATGAACGATGCATATTTAGTTGATGATCAATATTATTATTATTAGTTGATGATCAACTCAAGAGAATATGGGGTTCTGAAATCGAAATAGTAGAAGGTTGATCATACACAATCGAAAGTAATGATAGCTCAAATTTGCATTCTACTTTGATACTTTTTGAGAATGGAATAGAAACTCATAATGTAAGTTTACTTGAGTGGAGAAGTTCATACATGATTAGCTTTGATCTTCTTATACGATTTTTTCTTCTCAATATTAATTTTATTATGATTGATGGCGCTGTATAGAATAGAATAGAATAGAATGACTTCTTTATTTTAATGACGTGGCGAAGTTTGGACAGCAATGTCCACTCTACCACTTAACCACGAACAGAATATGATCGAGGTAAATCAGAAAGAAAAGTATAGGAATGGTTATAGACGTACATTCTGGGACTATATTTTTATTTATAAATTTATTAATATATTGCTGAAAATTTATTGGGTCACAAGGATGTTTCAATAAAAGATATATTTCCAAAACATAAGTCAAGTTATTTTCACATAAGTTGTAGACACTTGATATGGATATTTATTAAAATAATGACCCGCATTAAATTATGGTTACATAATGTTGAATTTCGACATCGAATAATAGTTTCAAACTGACTAGAACTATGACCAATTACATATTTTTTATTGCAGTAATCACAAATATGGAAATAATTTCCAAACTCAATACATAATCAACACACTATCATAGTCTTTTAGCTAAATATAACAGTCTTCAGAGAGAAATTCTCGAATGGAAATTAGTATTGGTGATGTAATTCAAACATTTTAAGAATTCCTATTTGATGAAAATTTTTTCGAGTTTCTCTCTCATCAATATTTTTATAACTTCAATATCTTTCCACTTAACATTCACATTTTATTCAAAATCACAGTTCAAAAATTCGCTCCACTGAATTATCGATCTCGTCTAAGTTGAATAGTCGGTATCCATGAATCGGCCTCCTCATGGTGTAGACCGTATCGCACTGTCTGGATTTCCTGAAAATAGAAGAATACATAAGATTACTTAAGACTTTTTTAGAGAGTTTCCATCTTCTCTCGAAAAATCTACTCATTCCTAGATAACTCTCCCCACTTTCAACGAAGCGAGCCTGCTTGTCTCACTGACACTGCTTACACAGACATGGCTAACCTCTACCGGCCGACCCACCCAGAGCCCTCTGTACCTGCGTTAGCATACCAGAGCATTGCTCCAGGCGGAGCTAGCGCCACAGTTACGGAGGCGTGCCATTGGGACTCGCCCTTCGCAAGCCCGGACGTTCCCCCTCAGCTGTCAAGAGGCTTGAAAAAAACGTCTTATCTCTTCTGACCCGCACTCCAGCCAGGTGCGGGTCAGTCATTCCTAGTGTCCACCCTCCCTGCTTACACAGACATGACTAACCTCTACCGGCCGGTCCACCCAGAGCCCTCTGTACCCGCGTTAGCATACCAGAGCATAGCTCCAGGCAGATCTAGCACCACAGTTACGGAGGCGTGCCATTGGGACTCGCCTTGATTCCCCCTAGGGACGGAGGCGGAACGTGTGGACCCACCTTGATCCCCCTGAAACTAAGCCAGAACTCGCCTTGATTCCCAACCTAGTTACGGAGGCGGACCATAGGACATTGCCTTGATTCCCCCTGTGGTTTACCACTGCCACCTCGCCCGGCCAGCGTCAACGGGAGATTGGCCTGGGGGCCGGGGTGACCCTGGCTAGGCCAGGCTTCCAGCGTCCAGTTCCGGCGGTACGTGGGCTATTCAAGAGGTGCGTGTCCGAATCATCGTCACCCCTTTCGCAAGCCCGGACGTTCCCCCTCAGCTGTCAAGAGGCTTGGAAAAAACGTCTTATCTCTTCTGACCCACACTCCAGCCTGGTGCAGGACAGTCATTCCTAGTGTCTACTCTCCCCAGGGAAAGAGGACAGAAGGAACCAGAGCACGCGTTTCGGAAAGAAGATGAAATCCCGTTCACTAGGTAAGAGAGGGGCTCTTGGACGGCCCCGCGACCAGCTCCGACTCTCGACGCAGGACCGACCAAGGGAGCCGCCCACCATCTCACCGGACCGAAACTTCCGCCGGAGCCAATGCAGAGGAGCACGACAAGCCGCGTGGGTACAAGCCACGCAGCCATAAGGCAACCTACTGCACCAGCAACCCTAGAGACGGAGGCGGAAGGGCCGTAGAGGCGCACGACTCGCCTGTGAACCCCTCTAGGGGTATGCTTACACAGACAGGGTCCAAACAGATGAGTCCCCTGGCTAGACGGATAAGGCGAACGGATTCGTTCATAATATTATGCTTTCAGAGGAGACCATACGCCGTCTGGCCCGACTACCTGGAAAGTAGTCGTCATCACTCATCATAAAACGAATTCAAATAGTTCTATGAAATATGAATTGAAATAGAAATAGTCCAATACCAGTCTCAAATAATGAAAACTTTCAGAACTTTTATGTGATCAATTAATTTGTCATGAAGTCACACTTTGAATGAGCAAATTCTACTCAAGAACAAGTTTCATAACATTTTGATCAATCATAATATATCTCCAAACGCTAGAGTCTCAAATTCTTTTTTTAAATAAAAAGACACCTTCACAACCACTTAGAGTCAAATTCTTTTATTTCTGGTTTAAATTGTTTGTATGCATTAGAAATAGAAGCCTCTCAAAACGATTAACCACTCGCCTAAAATTTGGTTGGATACTCAATGTCTCTCCGGAATTTTGCTTTTAGGAATAGAAAGCGAGCTCAGATGTTATAGCAAAGAAAATGGAAGAGAATTTTCATTTCTGAGGGAAAACGTTAGAATGTCTTTGATAATCCGAAGCAGGCAGCAGGCGTGTTTCTTGGTGGTGGTGCTTGTTGTCGATCATTTCCTGTGTCTGTGTGTTGCAGCATGCTTTCATGTGGGACAAAAGGTGAAGCACTTGCAGAATGAGACGACTGAGGGAATGTCGAAATGTTCCCGTTCTCGTTCTCCTAATGCTGCTGCCGTTCCGGCACGGATTTCATACAGTAGAAGAAGAAAACAGAAGCAAGGGTAAGAGCAAGAGAAGAAGCAGGATCCCCCCAGTCGTCTACTTGTTCTCCATATTGACTTCATAAACTCGCTTTTTTCCCCAGAATTGAGACGTGAGCAGTCTCTCAAGCGCACCCTTATACACTCGCATATTTCCAATACCCAGTCGAAGTCTTTCCTCCTGGCAGAGGAATTTTCCAATTTCGAAATTCTCACACAAACCACTAAAACCTTCTGTCATTTCCATTTCTAGCTGAATACAAACAACCTCTTGTTTGTCAATTTGTGCCATCATTTCGCCGGAATTGGATACTTGGAAGAGATTTCATTTCATTTGTGAACCTAATTCTTGCAGTTCACTAATACAATTACAAACGGTAGTAGATTACTAAATCCCCATACCTTGTAATATCCTATAATAATAATTATCAACTACTCCAATATTATTCGTAATGCTCCTTTTTCTCAAATGCTATTTTATTATTCCGAGAGGAATAACGTGGAATGTTGAATTGGATCAATATATTGCACTCGAGGAGGCCCATGACTACTCTAAAACATAATAAATTTCTCAAGCTGAATGGTATAGCCATTGTAGTTGAAATGCAACTCAGTTACATTATTGTTGAATCCTGTTACCGCTCTAACTAAGGGAGAATGAACAGCGCCTCTGCAAAACTGTATACATGTTACAGATGTATTTGTATTGTGTTCAATTATTGTATTATATATAATTTAAGCCGCTTACATGTTCCTCAATTTAATAATAATATTAAAGGATTTGTATTTTGATTTTGAATATCAACTAACAAGTGCATTCATTCTAATAGCCCTATTGTTTCCTTGAATGGTAGTGTGTTCGGGAATATTCGTATAGAAACATGCTCAGCGAAACAGGGAACCATAATAATCATATCACCTGAAATTTTCACGATTTAATATTAGCAATACTGGTTGCCAAGCATGAAAATCCAATGACAATGCATGCATGACAATGCATGCATGACAATGTAATTACTATGATTCAATATTATCAATATTCACTTTTTAAGCATTTAAAAGTCAATAAAAATTCTCACTCAACTTGTTAGTTGAGTTGTCGTTAGCTTACGTTTCAAGTTAAGGTGGATACATGAATTCAATAGGCTACAATATTTTATTACTGCACTGACTATTCTTTCTCTGTTGATTTAAATATGAATCCATGTTCTCTCATTCCAAACAAGGACTGTGATAAGTTATTTCAGTGTTCCGTGTGAATGAATAGTATCATATTCTGTGGATATCATTTGGCCTCATTAAAAACTTCTCAGATCACATCTTTACATGCAGTCAGCTTGATTTTGTTGGACTTCACTTCAGTGAAGATTATTTATAGATATAGATTATTTATAGATATAGATCATTTATTGTTTATTAATAGACATTCAGTGAAGTAATTTACTATAACCTCACATCAAAATAATTGTGTTCCTTACCAATAATTATTGTTTTCCTGTTCTAAAGTATTTTGAGAAATATTCGTTTCTTGAGCTTCTTACTTCTAACTCAATTTATTTTTCCAGGATAGAAACTCTTACTTATTTCTCCACCTTCATCATTCAGGAATATGAGAATAGACTTCTTCCAAAAACATTACAATAGTTATTCATTGGGAAAAGCATGTCAGTTGAATATCATGAAGTTATAATTCAATCAATTTCAAATACACTACTCTCTCATTCTCTACTTCCCTCATTCAGAAATATAATAAAAAAATCTGAGAATAGACTTCCTTTAAAAACAATCCAATAAAATTATTCTTGAGAAAAGCATGTTGGCTGAATATCACGGAGCTATAAATTTTATCAATATCAAAAACACCGGGATATTCTTGCTTTGGAGATAATAAGATTCTTGACATATCTCGTATTTTTCGACTATATCGACTCTCAGTTGGACAATTATTTGACGTTTTGATCGAGCTATATGAAAAAGTATTATGTTGAAATTTGTATCCCAGTAATCAAGATTACTGTTCAAAATTGACTCCAGAAACGTGGAAAATCTCAATTCACTAGTATCGCGTGCCCTGTGCTCTATGATCCAGCCACAATTATTACGGCAGAGCAATTTGTTGCACGGAAAGAAATTTCGGGATGCCGAGACCGGCTTCGATTAATGCCGACTTATAACGTCGCATATTTATTAGTGCAGTATCCGCGGGGCGTATCTTATACACTGCCGTGCTATTCCTGAATTATAAAAAGCATGTGGAAAAGAGAGGGTGGAGAAGCGATTTTTATTGAGGGGACGGGCTGAAAAACAGAAAAGTGGCAACTAACTGCTGAGATTTGAGTTGGTGGCGCGGGCAGAAATAAGCCAAGCATTTGCTACCAGTATTGACGTTCCTTGACCTAGTCACTGCTGAACTTGCTCCTCTACATGCTTACTTGCCCAAAACATGCAAAATGTAAGCTCTGGATTGTTATTTTCCAAGGTGTACTTCACAATTATAAATTAAGTATCATACACTCTATTTTCTTCATTTTGCTATGAAAGCTTTAAATAGTGATGAAAAATAAAACCGGCAAAGGCAATAAGCGAGTATTTTAATAGGCCTACGACATAACTGTGATTATACAAAATGGATGTGATTTGCATATTATTCCAATGTGATTCTAATTAGGGTTGGTTTAATTAATGAAATATTGGATTAAATAATGAAATATTTATCAGCTGCGCGTATAAAATATGAATATCTGGTACCGAGCTTCGCTCTGAAGCTGCGGCCGAACTGCTGAATTACATAAATATGTTATGGTAAAAAATCAAGGAACCTCCTTGTAAAAAATAAATTCAAAATTGATATGATCATCTCTCACAATTTTTTGGCATGAACATGTGTTTTAGACTTGAATGTAACTCCATTTACTCGAGCTGAATAGTTTTGGTCAGCTTACGATAACAGCCATTATACGCAGTACTTGCTATTATGCCTGAATGAGGAATATTTGATTCTTTTATTAATCCTGCCAGAGAGTTTTCCCGGACATGAGACCTGGTGCAACTTATTTTTTCATCACGGTTATATTACATTTCAAATTTCAAGAAAATCGTTAGAGCCGTTTTCTAGATCCGTGGTTCCACATACAAACATACATACAGAAATTACTCGCTTAATATAATTGGATGTATTCAACTGAGCTAACCAAACAGGAGTATGATTCTCATTGGCCACACTGTGAGAAGACTGTCTCTCTAGTTTTATAAATATTAATTATTATTGATTTAATTATATAAAATGTGAATATTGATCATTTTCCCATATCAATCACTTGAAACGACTTTTTCATAGGACAAATCAGTCAAACCTATGATTAAAAATGTATTTAGAGAATAAGTTAAATGTATGAATATTCCGAAATATTAAGGAACAACATTGATATTGTGATTCCCGATTAACACATTCTTGTAGACGATTTTTCAAACAAATACGGGTCTATGATTCGCAATGAGGACATCACAACAAGTTCGATTTATGAAATGATATACTGTAGTATAAACCCCGAATCCTAAATCCATTTATAATTGGCTATTTATTATTGAGCGTCAAATTGGATAGTCATTTATTAATGTGATGGCATTGTGGAAAGTTTTTTATCCATAATGCAGAGATGGGGTTAAACATGCGCTTTTCCGTCAGACTAGCGTTGAACGAGTGAGCTGATAACCCAGCACAAATTTTCATCTCGCATCGTTGAGCTACCTTGACTTGTGAATGCTTATCGTAAATTCTGCAAGGGAAAGAATTTTAATGAGAATTCGTAACGATGACAAATCGTGGAATACTAATGAACACGACAGACAAAAAACCCTTCCGTTGGTTGGATTCTGGCTTAACTCGCTCTGTAATTGAGCAAGAGAAAGGAGCCTTGACCTGAGCGGAGCGTACGCTACTGACATAACGCCGTTTTCAAACCTATTTATGCCCGGAACTCTGACCGTTTCCTCGTAGTTGATGCTATTCAAAGAACGGCTCTACTTGTTGAACTCATTATGAAATATTTTGGGCTCGAAATATGAGAGTAATTTTTCAAATCATCATCATCATTGTATTTTTCTCGATTTTTTAGGGATCACGGACAATTTAATTAGGTAAATGAATACCGTTAAAATTATATTTCCAAGAATTTATGTGGGGAGCATTTTCTAATCAAAATTCTAAATTTTTATCCCTTCATTTTCAAATAAGGAATTTTTAAGATACAGACTTGGTAAAATTATGTATATTGCACACCATAGCATATTTATAATATTCTCTTATTTTTGCTACAGCAAACAAACAGTGCCGGACTGGCCAGGTCGGCCAATCGGCGATCGCCGACGTCCTTGGCCCTAAGGGCCCGAAAGGGGTCCAAGATTCACTCAGCAAAAAAAAAAATTTAATCGGTTCCAAAGAAATTAATAATATTTTATTGAAATTCAAACAATTTAATAAAAATTAAATCATTTTCTAATAAATACTATGAAAATACTACAAATTTTTCCAGACTTTCATGGCCACTGATTAGACATGAGGGCCCCTGATTAGACTAGAGGGCCCCTCATCACAAGTCGGCTTGAAGGGGCCCCTTAAATTCTGAGCCCCTTCTTCACGTAATCTACTGTGAGGTGCTCGAGCTCGAGTCTTGTGCCCAGAACTAAGGCCTAAAATTCTTCAAATATAATTCTCTGGACCCTGGGGGCCCTGCATTCTAATCTACGACATACTCACTGGGCCCACAAAAATCTGCTGATAGGGATGTGAATATCAAAGTGACTATATACTATAGATACTAACTATAGTTATCAATAAAGCATTTGAAGTGTGTAGACTATAATTATACTGATATTTTTTATGTTTCTTCATAGTGATTTCATGGCTTGTTTATTTTTTCAAACAAATTCTATATTCTTCAAGTTTTTATTGCTTTTTTAACGATTCCATTTGTCTCTTCATCACTCTCAACACTCTACATTCAGTTTTCAATATCACTCCTGGACCATAAATTATGTATTCAAGGAAGGGCATACAATAATCACATCTGGACTGATCAACTTCTTCCAAAACTCGAGAGATAACTAGTAGCTTGTTTTTCAATTTTCAATAAAGTGATTTAATTATGTCACTGTAAAAAATAATGAATAGGTAAGTTACTGATAGGAATGTTGTACTAAACTAGTGCATTGGTAGAATGATTGATCATGGAAATTTCAATTCAAATTTCTTATAAGGCTAAAAACTATTAATAATGTAGTCCTAGAGTACGCCTACATTGTTCTTGAAAGAACCCCCTGACGGGGAAAATACTTATTTAGAGACCTCAAGGCGATCTTTGCTCATGAGAAACACCTTTTGAGTGCCTTAGGAATATTGTATTCAACTTCTCTAATATATAACTAATGTAAGATATCCATGATGCTAGATATCGATTAAAATAAGTATTATAAATATATATTGTAACAACCCCGTCATATACCCTGAGCTCTACGTTGGTAAAGCCATGTCATGACCCTGAGCTCTAGCTGCAGCCGGTGTATAGATCACTTTATATGTGACGAGCATGAGATGTAATATAATTGATATCGCCAACAGTTTGATAGATAGTTATTTGCTGGGCGCCAATTGAAGTTGAGAATAGCTGGTGTAAAACGCAGCTATTTGAGATTGTAGGCAAGTACACCATACAATATTAATAAAATAAATCCGAATACGAATGTACGTATCAGGTTCATACACTGTTGAACTCGTGTGCAGACATGCAACACGCCAATATCTTGAAGAGTAGGCACAAGTCAATTGGATCAGGCCGATCTTCCCAGTAAGATAATAAGTAGAACACTCACTGTTGCGGTGCCATGTCATATGTATAGCTGTTGTATGCTAATTCATATGCCTCAGGTTGGGAGACATCATATCCAATAGTATTATTTTTGTGTGTAGACATGTGTCAGACACAGCAGCTGTATGAAAAATATAGGTGCAAAGCAGCATGGACCATTGACCAGTTAGATAATAAAGTAGAATATACTCTAGTAATATGTGATAATATGTGGTGCTGAACAATCCGACTACTTGATCCGTTTCGGTACAATACTAGACCCAGGCGGATAATTGAATGAGGTGAAATATTTGATTCTCACAATAACAGACAAATACCCGTGCCGGTCGCTCCCTGAAGCTGTCAAAGTCCCGATTGTAGGGTTTATACCCTTCCTCTCGGTCTTTAGCTTATGACGGAAGATACTTTACCGAATCAAACAGTCTGACTGCCAGCACACATAAACGGCTGCTGCTCACAAGAAGAAATTCCATAAAAATATATGAACTCGCTGATATGGCATTGAGTTCCTCTACATACAAGGTATCATGCACTCCAGGAAAGAGGAAGTAAGATAGAGAATAGTAATAATTCAATACTCCATCCTCACTCCAAAAGCGCATGCATACACCTGTTAGTAAGCACGTGTGGAAGCGATTGGTTTGGGAGAATACTCCACTAAGCCACCCAATAAATTCAAATATATTAAATAAATGGAATAACCAGAAGTTAAATAGAATATTCTTGACCCAACTCGGCCGAAATAACGAATAAATATATTTTCCTATAACACAGACTTCAAATATTCATATTAATATTAACAAATGATTCAAAAAAAGGATTTTTTTTTAAATAAATAAATTTTCAATAAATAATGGTACTTAATACATCTCTGCTAGCAATTATCAATTATTATACTTTAAAAAAGTTCAGGTAACTATAGTGGTTCGTATAATGGTGGGAAAATTCGATGTTCAGATATTTTGTACCTAGTGCACTAGGGGGGTCGTAGTGGCCATAATTATTGAATTATTTGTTTACGAGTGTAACAGCGATCCTGGTCCCCTTGAATGCAGGCAGCTGGTCCCGATAACTCCGTCAAGGAAATTCGTATTAAATTCAAGGGAGGGCAATTTCTCCAGGCGATGAGGACATGGACCCTAACTGGCTCCTCTCTGGTTGGCAGGTTGGAAAAGAGTGAGTGTTCTCCTCTAGATCAGCTTCTTCCTCGGATAGGCGGAAGTGTTTTTTAGGTATCACGTCGCCGGGGGTTCGACGTAGGGGTTTCTTATTGGTTGAATCATTATCCGACGTCCATTTTGGATTTTTCACAAGAAATAGGGAGCCTAAACCACTTCACAATATTTTATTGAACCTTGCGAACCACATAAATAAAATTTTCCCCTGACTAGAATTCACAAATACATGCTTTAAAGTCCTAAATCTATAGGTTAAGTAGCCATTCCACTAATTAAGCTGAGTTGCTAGCAAGGTTGTTTTGTGACGTAACATTTCCAATACAAATCAATTTGGTGGACATTGGTGAGGAGATCCTATCACAGAGATGCTGTATAAAGAATAAACTATCACAGATGTCGAGAAATAAGGTAAGATTCATGTTTCAAATAATAAATTTACTTTTTAAATAATAAAAGTATAGTATAATTATATAATAAGTATAAGTATAAGTATAATATAAGTATAAGTATAAGTATAAGTATAATTAAATAAAAGTATAGTAAATAATAAATAATAAGTATAATTTATTATACTTTTAAAAAGTTCAGGTAACTATAGTGGTTCGCTAATGATGGGAAAATTCGATATTCAAATATTCGTATATTGTAGCTAGTGCACTAGGGGGATCGAAGTGGCCATAATTACGAATTGTTTGCTTACGAGCGTAACGGCGATCCTGGTCCCCTTGGATGCAGGCAGCTGGTCCCAATAACTCCGTCAAGGAAATTCGAAGCTCAAGGAAGGACAATTTCTCCAGGCGATGAGGACATGAACCCTAACTGGCTCCTCTCTGGTTGGCAGGTTGGAAAAGAGTGAGTGTTCTTCTCTAGATCAGCTTCTTCCTCGGATAGGCGGAAGTGTTTTTCAGGTATCACGTAGCCGGGGGTTCGACGTAGGGGTTTCCTATTGGTTGAATCATTATCCGACGTCCATGTTGGATTTTTCACAAGAAATAGGGAGCCTAAACCACTTCACAATATTTTATTGAACCTTGCGAACCACATAAATATGATTTTCCCCTGACTAGAATTTACAAATAAATGTTTTAAAGTCCTAAATCTATAGGTTAAGTAGCCATTCCACTAATTAAGCTGAGTTGCTAGCAAGGTTGTTTTTTGACGTAACATTTCCATACAAATATCTAATTTGAATAAATAATCAATATAAATATAATTTATGATATAATTCCTATATTAGCGCCTGTATAATACATATCTCATAAACACATAAATACAAATAAATTTGGTGGACATTGGTGAGGAGATCCTATCACAGAGATGCTGTATAAAGAATAAACTATCACAGATGTCGAGAAATAAGGTAAGATTCATGTTTCAAATAATAAATTTAAGCAAGCATGATGAAAGATTAATTTAAGTCACAATTTAGTTTGGCTTATGCACGGCTGCATATCCAAACTAACAGCTAAAGACTGGAGCCAGCTTGATCAGCTGATCAGGCAACTGTCAAAATTCTAGGTTAGGTAGGCCATAGGAAAAAGTAAACAAAGCTAGAAGATAATTTGAATAATTAAATAATATAATCCAGGCAGGTGAGCAATATTTCACCTTATTCAGAAATTCAATAAATAGCTGCTTATCAGCAATCAATAGATAACAATTTGTCTCCTGACCTACTCAATAATAATAATATTGTTGGACCCATTAGGCTGGGGGCGTGACATAATCTCAGCCTCCTGAGAGATGTATTGATTCTTAATGGCGCAAAGTAGAGTTATGATCAATAGATCTCTCAAACAACAACAAAGTGAGAGTTGAGTTAATTTTATGGTAATGAGCATTGGGCCTAACACTAACTTACATACTAAATCAAATGGAATTCATCCATACATCTCCTCAAACAATCCTCAACATAATAAATTTTACTTAAATACTAACAATACAGTGGTCATACCACAACATTACCTGGTTTTTTTAAATCCAGCGCCAACAAAACTCCAACATCATCATAACATAATCACATTTTTCAACTACTACTTTGACATCATCATCATTATGCACAATAATTCATAAATCTTAACAACTAATGCTCAACGCTCTTTGCTAGAATACATTCTACAATAATATTAATAATTTCCTGCAAACCTCTACTTTGGCAAATAACGATTTTATAATTCAATTGAATGGCTCTGAAATTCTAAACTGGTTGGTCGTTCTGACACAACTTGATGCTTCACAAATTGTCCTGCTCTGGATTTGCTAAGTTTGTCGTTGGCATTAACTGTTGCCATCCTAATAAATTTCCACATGGCCATGGAAATATTAAATTATGCATCAACTTCAAACAGTTATCTCGAAATTCAATAAATAATAATCAATTTCATTTAGCATCATGATCTCCTTTTTCAAATAATAATTCAACAATAAGCTTTTATAAAAATTTTCAAAAATATATATTTTTTTCAAATAAGTTTTTTTTCAATAAATTCAATCAATACTAGCAGGAATGATCCTCACCTATCCCAATTCAATAAATAAATACCATAACCCAATAATATAATATAATATAAGTAAGTAATATGATAATAAATATTTATACAAATAGTTTCCATCCAGGCATGTGTGTGCACTCTAAAATGCTAGTGCTCTCTCTCTCTATACAATCTGTGGTCTGTGCAGATGACAGAACTTCCGGCAGCACAAAGCTAAATTCAATTCGAAAATTTTTATGTTGAATCATGAGTGTGTCTACTGACACAAAAAGTAGAAAATCACTAATGAATAACAACTATAACCACTGTTTAATATTTGTTTTGTGTAATAATAACTAATTTAAAATGCATGGTTGTGGTGTTCACTGGAGGAAGTTGGCATGACTGGAGAATTTTATCCAGACTGCTGTGTTTTGAACTGGATAACTCCAGCTGGAAATTGTGTGTGATCTAACTATCCAAAACCATGCTTTCTAACCAAATTAATGTTTAATTAAGTATTTCCAAAATACTTTTATCAATTGAATGTTTGGTCTGGTTTAATCTAGTTGTTATGTGTTTCAAATGTTTTGAATAGATACTCAAAGTATATTTATTGTTTTCCAATCCCTGTTTACGTTCAACAAATTCCGGCTAGGCCTACTATCATTCCCCATGTTTTGGTTCAGGTTGGGTGTTTTCTTATAATAATTTTTAACCCTTCCTTTACAAGGTTTGGCATAGTAGAATTTATTAAAACCTTGCTCAGTGTAATCAATTTTGGTTTGAAGTTGGCAAAAGTTGTGTAGCCTAACCTTACATTTTCTACTGTAGTTTATAATATTGTCGGACCCATTAGGCTGGGGGCGTGACAATATTCACAGCTTAGTTGGTGAAATAATTTATTTATAAATATTTGTATAAGTGGAGGTTTGAAGGAATAAATAAGAATTAGTTTCAACAAGAATGGTGAGAAAAACTTTCTCTCATTTGTGATTTGAATAGAATGCAGGATCTTAAACTACTCTGAATGCTGTTTTCAATGGCCTAATTGTACTAAAATTTCCCGGGGGAAGGCCCCCGGACCCTCTTTTCTATATCAGTATGATGAATAGAGTCCTATAAAAGTGATCAAGGCAACCAATCAAGAAAAGTTCACTCATTTCTACAATTAAATGCATTCCACAGCTTACATAATATAATGTTGTACATTCCACATCTTATAAGGGAGAGAATTTCATCTGTTTGAGGAACTACTACTATCCAAATAAAGACAATTTTATCATTTTTATCAATATACAGTATTTTAGTTCAAAGACCAAAAAAATGTTTTTTTAGAATGTCATTTTTCAGGTTAACTACCCTCTTGAATTCATAACTCTTCTTACTCCCTCCTCTAAAAAATTGTATCTGATTTTTTAGAATTATAAAAATATAAAAAATACCCAGATATACCCAGAAAGGCTGGGTACACAATTGGTCAGCAATCCAGTTCAGGAAGAATAGAAGATTCTACTTTAATAGAGTTCATACTTTTCATGCCATTATCAACATCAATACGATAATGGTTTGATTAAAGAGAATCACTTTTCGAAGTTTTCAGTGAAGGATAACATTCTGCTTCTGGAGAGTATTCCATATCCCCAAACCCCTCAGTATTTTGCATGCCCTTCGAATTTTGGCGTCCTAAATTAGAGGAGGTAGATCACATCTGTTATAGAACTAGGTACATTCTGTAATAGTTGACAAAATCAATATATAGCACAATTATAACAATAGTACAAGTGAGTGCAATTAGGCTATTATGCTGCTGGTAGCCTATTGTGGTTTGTGGTATTTCTCTCTACTGCCAAAGTCTACATAAATATTATACAAAAATGAATTAATACAATAATGGTATATAAACTGTTCAATTAGAAAAATTTCAATGTATTTGAGAAAAATTGCAACAAATAACTCCCCCCCCCCCGCTCACTTTTGAAAATATTTTTAAAAAACTCACCCCCCCCCCATCCCAATCCCACTTTAGGGGGGCCCTTGAGTGAGTCTAGCCGACAGCCCAAATCCTAGCCAGTCCGGCACTGCAAACAAATGCTGTGAGTAATAGTAATCTTGGAATCTCCGGACAGGAAAGGAAATTGGAATCTCATTCACGAATGAAGAAAGTCAAAAAAGTTTTATTGGGTGATTTTCATATCCAAAAGCATTCAATTGTCCGCGTTCAATCTGGAAGATGATGATCATATACAGAGAGAGTTGTCAATATTCACAAATATGTCAGGGGAAAACTTTTTCTATAGGTTGACTTGGGAAATCCACGCTTCTCTCAATTCTGCAACGATAAACTACATGATATAAACACGAATATATTCACGAGAATATTGGAATAGAGAAACCCTGCCAAGAATTTCTCTGGAACAATAATATTGAATTGAAGAGCGCTGTATATTCCCCGGGAGAGTAAACAACAGTTGCAACAATTTGATTTTTTTATTTGGCCGTATTGTTTCATGCACTACGCAATCTATGAACACTGGAAAATAATCGCTACCGTAAATTCCGTGCAGCTGAGTTTTATTTCTCTCGTTGTTCGTTACCGTACTTCCCGGTATCAGGAAAGTTAGAATGTTTCCTACAGTTATTGACACCTCTGGTTGTATTTTTTTCCAGTTGCAATTGTATCTAAATTCTACCTTCTGCATTGACATTGCAGACGTTTTCCATAGAGATAAATAAATAAAAAGAGGTTGTCGATTTCAAATATTCACAGGTCACACCACCTGAGTAGCAAATCCAGTTCGAGTCACGTCAGTTCAGACTCTATCAGTCTGAAACTATGACAGGTCCTCCAAGAAAATCTATTACTCAGCATTTTAGTAACGAGTCACTTCGGATGGAAGCTTGGGGCTCGACATTTAGAAGTGGCGTATATCAGCTCTCTCTTGGAAAATAGTGATTTCAATGCACAAGTCATGAACAAATCAACATGAATTCAAAAATATCGAAACCAGGATAGGTGTCTATTGTTACAAGCCTAAAAATTCTTTATGGCTCATCACAGAGTCAGTTCAAGTTTAAATTACAGTGTCTTTATCTCTGTATTTTAACAATTTAAATTTAAATCACCACATTCTCATTTGAAAACTCTTAAAAGGCTTGAGCTTAACTTATGCTCAGTGTTCAGTGTTATTCAACAGTGTGAATTCAGTTATTTATGACTGAGATTATTCTATACACCCACTAATTTTTCAAACAGATTCGTTAATCGGAAAAGTAAGGATTACGCTACAATAGAATTTCCTTCACCAAACATTGATTTCCCCAAACATTGTTTTTTTCAGTCAGGAAAGTGATGCCTACCCTATTATAAGATATTCTTTCATTATACTCTATTATCTTTTGGAGCTCCACGTGAGATAATATTCTGAATCTTTTTGTGAATATAATTATCTCTGTACTGTCTAATAGAAAGATATAGATAATAGTATCCAAATTCAATTATTTATCAATTTTCGCTCCTTGATACTGCTTTCTCCCAACAGATTTTCATCTCAGAAAATAGGTTTCTGTCATTTTATTCATTTTTTACATATTTCAACTTTTGCAACTCTTCGTCAGATTTTTCATCGATTAGAAAGAAATATTATCCCTCATCAAGTCGCAACTCATTTGCGAGCTAGCCATAAGAATGTTAGGGTCCATTCTCAACTAAATACACTTTATCATAGCCCTCTTGAATAGGAGGAAGCTAAGATTATATGTTTATTGCTAACGAGTAAGTAGCCACTACCAGCTGTAAATATTTGTTAAAAAAACACAATATAAAGATTTTTAAGAAAAATTTATGATAGCAACCAACTATACAGACTGTATATCTCTCAGATTATACAGTCTATATAGTAGAAACAATCTCAATAGAAGAAAATGAATTTATTTGGATGCGACAAGGTCTTCACATGGAACAATATAAGTATAATCTATAGGACCCCATGTCGTAATGACAGTACATTGAGCTACTTAGGAGCTACTCTTGTAATAGAATTTGTTATAGAGCAGTTTCTGGAGATTTGTTTGGTTGGCGTGTGAGTATTCAATGAGGAATCCGAGGAAAAGTTACTGCTTATAAAATTCATTTGATAATCATTTCAAATTTCTTATCTGAGTTCGTTTCCTATACGTCCGGAACAAGTTGTGAGGGATGGAGCCGCTACGAATAGCGATCATCATAAAGAAAACGAGTCTCTTTCGGAGAAGAAGAAAATTGATGTTTGACAGCTTACATGGAAAACGCATCTTAAGATTCACTTTCATACGGGTGGCTGAAATCCTCGATATATATGTATAGATAGACAAATGTGAGAGCAGTCTGAAGATTAATGATTCTGTGGTTGGAAATGAGATTAAGATTGGAAGGCGAAGATAGAAGGCTATATTTTATAACTGAGAAGGGTGCTCATCAAATTCTCTTCGGAGTTCATCATCTTTTAGTACCGGATTATATCGGTCTATCGACACCACATACTGGGAAATCGATTTCTAGAGAAACCAATCTGTTTTCCATTCGTATCAACTAATATCAGATCAATCATTTTGAATAAGAACAGATCATTCTTGTTCGATTTGAGATTAAATTATCGATTTTCATTGGAATTCTATCTTATCAATTTTAGGGTGCGGCAGAGTTGGGGTTTCTTGTAAAAAGAGTGAATGAATATGAGTTATGAGCTCCCATGCTTTATGGCATTGATGCTCAATTGAATTTTTCATATTGGTAAGTAATTAGTCAAAATTTCTTGACTGAAATGGAAAGTCGAAATGAAATGAAGTGAAAATTATTTCCAAACAAATTATTTCTCAGACTGCTTCAATGACTCGTTGTATTCAATGATAGAAGAATTATGTAAATCGCGAAATTCACTCACCTTTGTAATTCCTAAATTTTGTTATTTCGTTATGGCTATCACACTCACCTTTAAAGAGGAGTTTTCTATTTGCCTCGATTTCTTCCAATTGAATCATACCGGATTAACATGGCAATAATAATCGTATTATTTATAGGGTAGTCATCTATTATTATGAGAGTTAGATAAAGTATGTTATGATTCATTTAATTCATAATTGGTAGTTAGAAAACTAATAACAATTCATATTATTAGTAGTTGGAAAACGATTAATAGTTTATAATATTGGTTAGCTGAGATTTTCTATAAAATGGAAATTGTGAAGCGCCTCTAAATCTTACCCAAATCGCAAAATTCGACAAAACATAGCACAAGTGATAAATTTGTATTTAGTAGCGATTTTGCGATTTTTGATCGCTATTTCTGAGATTTGGGTAAGATTTACACAATCGCTGCCATTCAACTTTTTCTTCAGAATCCGACTCTCTTCAACTTCCATTAATGAAAAATACAAATTTATGATTCTTCATCCAGTTATAACCCTTATTGTTGAAAAATGGCGTATTTTAAGCATATTTTTCCAATTATCTCAATAACCGTTGAAGTTACAGACTTCAGACTGGTTTCATTGAATTCCTCAGCTAATTTTACATAGGAATTGATTATTTTAGAACCTCAGTAAAGCCTCTAAAAAATTAGAAAAATAAATATTTTTTGAAAAATCTCAATTTTCCGCCATTGTTATCTCGGTAACAAAGCGTTTTTGGGGGTTGGTCCCATGGAACTTTTTTGTCTACTTGGTGTAAGGAATCAGCCTGAGAAGTATTGCACATTCCTCCTGAAACACCCTGTATAGTGAATAATTTGGTTGTTGCCAATGTTTATTTAATCAGTCATAATTGAAACAGGTTCAGTTGAGAGACAATATTATGAATAATCTCGATACTAGAAATTATTAGTGCCTAATACTATTAAGGTGTGAATTCTATCAATCACAATAAACATCAGGATGTTTTGATTCAGAGTCAAATTGAAGTAGGTTAATTATTATAATATAAATTATAAATAACTGAAGATGAAATCAGTTGTGAATTTTTTTGTAAGCATCAAAGAGGAGAGATAACTTTTAGAAATCTTCATTATTCTAATGATGATATTGTTAATCTAGACTGGAAATTAGTACTGTATATCAAGATGATACTGAAAATATAAATTTCAAACTTATGTGTATGGGTACTCACTGAAGTGGTATTTTTGGCGCAGAGAAAATCGGACGGTAAAGCGGTGGTGAGGAGAACGAGGAGAGCAATGAGGAGGCAAGTGACCAGCGCCAGGAAGGAAGGCGACCACCGCTCCTGGACCCCGCACAGCTTGCGAGCGCCCGCCAGACGGGCCGTCTCCGTGTCGGTCACGCCGAGCTTACGAGCCGTCCGCAGGATCGAGTTCAACCGTTTCGTGGCTTCCCGCATCGGCTGCGCCGAGAGTCTATGCTTTTTCATCTTGTCACAGTAGTTTGCAACAAACCTAACCTAAACGAAAACGGAAATCTTGATTTTGTGCAATGTTCCGAGAGTCAACATAGTGAGCACTGATTGTGAACAGCACTGGATCAATGTACAAGCTTGGTGGAAATTGGTGGAGTTTGGATAGTTCTTAGAGGACTCAATTACGTCGTCCACATGCAAGATAAGAGGCAGGACACTGATGCCACATCCAGCAGAATCGATGTTTGCCGATGCAATGACGAGACGAGAGACGTTCAGCTCTCAGCTGCTCCACTAGGAGTGGCAGCGGCAGTCAGTGCGCAGTCGCAATCCCTGACCTCACCCTCTCACCACCCACAACTCTCCAGGTCGCTCCAAACATAAACGTTTTTCAACTCCAACTGGATGGATAAGTTCTATCCAATGGGAATCTGTCCGTAATGACATTGATACATTGAAAGTTCGGCTCAAATGGAAAAATCATTCAAAAGAAACTGCCACATCCAAGAATCTTTTCTGCAGAGCATATAAACAGTGATCAATAACAGTCGGCTGATATACTGAAAGCTTTCAAAATGATCGCATAGGCTTTAAATCTACCAATCGAAAAGTAGTTTGAAGTCGGAAAGTTTCAAGTTGGACTAGTCAGCGAAATAGGCTTTTCATAAATAAATGCATTCTATGAAGTTCATGAGGTCATTGTTGATGATTCAATGAAAAATAGTTTCTTTGTTCGAATTGAACTAAGTTTTTAGATAATTATCATCATTTCAAAACTTTTGTGAAATAAATATAGTTGACGGGCGATGGACGGTCCTATTTGAGCGAGATAGGAGAAAGGTGATAACCGCTAATTTTGAACACTTTTACTTTGAATTTGTTAATCCACCGGAATCATCAGAGCTTTCAAAAGTTGAAATAAATTATAATATTGATATATTATTCTCCTTTTCTGATATAAGATCTGATCTATTTATTCATTTGAAATGGATAACATGACTTCATAAGTGAGTCATCATTTTCATGGACTAGATGTCCTGTAGCGATTCAACACAATTTAGGTTTCCTTTTTAGCGTGAGCAGTTAATACTATAATATTGTTCCTACTATTCAATACTAATCATAGAATAATCTTGATTCTAATCGTATAAGTTCACCAAATCTATTCACTTCATTCACTTTGTAATGATAACAGAATTCATGAATGGACTTCAATTTTATTTCACGGATACATTGAAAAGATCAAAGTTGAACAAACTTCAAATTCAACCCAATTACCAAAGGAAATCGCTTATAAATAATATCACTCTTCACAGTCACAGACTCTAATTACAAGCAACAATAGCTTGCTCAAGCACAATAGCATTTTCACTCAAAATTTTTGAAGAGTTTAAAATGTTCACAACTGTAATTCAATCAACCAGAGCGAAGAATAGAACACTGAGCAAGAAGAAGTCTCTTAAACCACTTTGCTTTAAGATAGAAGTGCTATCCTGGTGCCAGCATTTTTCTCTTGCCCGTATATGAATTCTGCTTTCTACTGATAGATGAAACACATTGGAATCCCAGAAGAGTGATAAAATGAATGAGCTTTGATACTCATATTGTAATACTCCCGATTTTTCTCTTATTTTTCGATAACTTTCTACATAATCTTTCAAATTATTTAGAAAGTTTGAATGATTGGTAAACTTGGTCATAGTTACAGAAATATCTCCAAAAGTAATTTATGTATAACTTGAAAAATTAATTCTGTTGAAATAAATTTTTCAGTGAATGGTTGATCTCTTCAAGTTATCATTGTGCATTATCATTGTGATGAAAAAACTCTTAATGACGTTTTCACTGAATTTGAATTGAAGATATTGTTGACTCTTCTCCACATGATATACTTGATGTGAGTAAAATTGACGTGATATTAAAATACATTATTTCCACTTGTGAATAAATTCGTGAGTTGATTTGATAGGGCGATAAGAAATATAACATAATTAATTATTGAACCAATTTCCCAATAATTGAAGCAAAATAATATTCAAAGGATTTTTGTTACAACGAATATAGGTACGTAACTAAATAAGTGGCTTGAGAGGAATTCAATTGAAAACTGTTACACAAAAATATTTCACTCGGGCGGGGATCGAGCCCAGGACTTGAGCAATGGAATTCTTGGCGATATCCTATTTTTTATCATCTTCTTATCTGGCCGACATTGTTTCTTGAAATTAAATGCTGCTATTCAGAAGTTCTCAGTGCGCAAATCGGTAGGGTTGCTTGACCGGGGACCAAGAGGAGCTGGGTTCGATTCCCGCTCGATATTAATAAATTTTTGTGAAGCAGCGTTCAATTAATGTCTTTCCAATCCACTTATTTAGTTGCAATTATTCGCTCAAGCGAAAGTCTATTTGCTATTTATTATGTGGCATCAGTAGGAAATCGTTCAATAATAATCCATTATCAATCAGATTCCATTTCCTCTTATTTTCGTATCTCATAATAATTGATGAATATGAATCGAGATATTTGATAAAGAAGACTGAATAAATAGTTTTCCATGTGAATGTGCTGTGGTAATAATTTGTTAAATGGTCAAAAATCGTTCTTAACGCTATCACTCCAAGAGCCCACCCTTCTTCGATGAACAAGGTTATTAGAACTCTAATTAGAACTCTAATAACCTTGTTCGATGAAATTATTATAAGTTCAAAATTTGCTTGACAGCTTCAAAATTAGAATTAAATTGAGTTTAAGTTTCCATGGTGATGAGATGCTCAACATAGTATACATCTTTAAAATATTTCCGTAGAGTGCATCTAGAACCTCAAAATTCTTGTTAATAATTCTTTTATACCAAAACTCTCAAAACCTCAAAACTCTTTTGTAGCAAAAATCATAATGAGCCCCGAAAAAATTTCTCTTGCAAAGTACCTTCAAGAAAGGAATCAAAGAGAGGTAAAACTGTTTCAAGCAGATTTATCCAATTTTATTTAAGTTTTAAAACTATCTACTCTTGAATTGTTCATTGCAAATCATTTGATTTGTTATCGCTCATTTTTTTTATTTCTTTTCAATTTTAGTTGCAGGTGATATAGTAATGCGACAGTAAAGTATAAGGCCTAGTAGTGACTGGTGAGCCTGATCTTTTGTAAAATATGGTAACCCTGTAGGCTTGCATGGTGCACAGTGTCTTTTACCTTTTGGTATTTTAAACTCGAGAGGCGCATTGATACAATAATTATTGCTAAGACTTGACTCTTGAATTGTTCTGCAACAAATTAACACGAGATAGAGAGCCTAGTCGCGGAAATTTGGCAATGTTATGCGTTCTCACTTCTCAGTTATTGGTTTTCTCGGTAATATCCAGATACAAAACATCAATTAATAACTCAACTGTTACTTAAGAAGGTCACCAAGACCAAAGGGAGCATGCATGTCGAAGTCAAAGGTGTTATGTAAGCTTCTTGAACTCCAAATTATTTTTTCATATGAATGATAATGAAGTTACATTTTTGTGACAAGAGTAACAAACGTGTCTCAACTAACCTCATCACAAGACACAACCTCTATCAATATAGTATAATGCGCAATTTGAGCTAAAGTAGCTGGAAGACCAGAATCGTAAGATGGGAACGCAAAAGATCGTAAAAGATATGTGTCTCATAAAAGGCATGAAGAGTTGTCGAATCTTAGAAAGAAATTTTCAGTGGGCGCAAGTAGAAGGCTGTGATCAGAGTCCTTTCGTCTGAAAATGATCAGATACTGATTTGAATACTGTTGGAATGTTAATCTGTTGAAATGTTAGAATGGAAATCAGAGTAGCTCTGCAAATTTATAAAATGACATTGTTATAAGTTTTGCGTCTTTGACACCATGTCAATGCTGCTCCGTATACGTACAATAAACGGCGCTTGCCTTCATATATAGATCACATGATAACTATAAAATGAAGAAAACCATTATTTTAAATATCAAGTTTTGTTATAAGCACATTGTTTTAGTTTATCCCATGAACTAGTAATTTATTTTGAAATGTTTTTGCATATTTGCAGCCGAAAGAAGTTTTAAAGAAAATAGATAACAATGCACCTCTCTTCTATCCCTCATACTATTTCTCTTCAAGTAAACTCGCAAATGTCATGACCAGAATGAAAGCCATTATGATGACGAACAAGCAGCTAATGATCAACATAAATACCATCTTTAGAACCACAGTGAGTTATTTTGCAGATAATTATGTGATCCTGATTTTTCTCATTTCAAGTATAGTTACATATTTTGTAACATACATATTATGACATTCACACATTTTCACAAATTACATTTTCGGATATCAAATTTATTTATTTTTTTGAATTGCGTCTAGTATTTGAAAATGATAGTAAAATAATGGAGAAGTATTTATTTATTTATTTATTTATTTATTTATTTATTTATTTATTTATTTATTTATTTATTTATTTATTTATTTATTTATTTATTTATTTATTTATTTATTTATTTATTTATTTATTTATTTATTCAACAACAATGGAGACAACGGGGGTCACCCCAAAACTGTCTCCTTTACAAAATCGAATTATACAATGCAATATAATTTAAAAAATTAAAAATGAGAATTTAAAGTAAGGATATATAATGATTAATAATAATAAGAGTAAGATAAAATAAAAAAAATAATAAATGTAGATGAAAAACTAGAAAAATTATTTAAAAAACATAAAGTGACTTTAAACACTTGAGATAAATGCAAGTTTGAGAAAAAAAACCAACAATATTAAACCAGAAAATTTTTGAAAACTTCTAATAGAAAAAAAGCAAAATACTGAACCCCGTCCCAAACCATATGCACACCCACACTCATGCACCCAAGATATGGTTGACCTCCACCTAAGCTAAACCAGTGTATAAAGTCCTGAGGAATTTAGCGCGAGAGAACCAGAAGACATCCAGTTGCAGATTTAAATTATTGTAACTTCTCTGCATCCTATTCAGCGGAGAGTTGTAACTTCTTAGAGTTCTGGAGCGTGGAACCATGATTGAAAACTCCGAACGTCGAGCCACAGGTGATACATATATGTTTAACTTGGATAGTAAATGTTGAGCATCTATTTCATTATTCAGTAGACCGAAGAGAAAAATATCTCTTTAAGCGCTCTAACATCATGTCTTACTTTCAAAGATGTCATATGGAATAAATTTCTTAGCGACACTGTTGGAAAATCAATCGGACAATAATAATTAAATTTCTTATAAAACATGAATCTTAAAAATTTATTTTGCAATCGCTCCAAAACAATTATCCTATCTGCATGATATGGGCTCCATATCTCAGAAGCATATTCTAGCAGACTTCTCACAAGTGACTTGTAAATGAATATCAGAGGCAAGACATCATCAAAGGGTGAGCAGGTTCTCAGAATGAAGCCCATTTGCTGATTTGCCCTGGTAGCTATCCAATCAATGTGTGAATTGAAAGAAAAATCTTAAGCAAATTGAACTCGAAGGTCTTTGAAGTATTTTACCTGCTCCAAAGGTCTGTTACTTATGTGATACACATTTATTTGTGGGTTAAGTTGGCGATTAAAACTAAAAATTTACATTTAGAAACATTCATTCTGAGCCCATTATTCTCACACCAATGGAAAAAATTGTTGATATCCCCCTGCAAATGATAACTATCATCCACATTCTTGATCTCCCTGAACAATTTCACATCATCTGCATAAATGAGGCAGGAAGAATTCTTTATAACTGATGGGACGTCAGTTATGTACAGGAGAAATAAGAGGGGCTCAAGGTTGGATCCCTGAGGTACTTCCGAAGCACATATGAATGGTTTTGACTTGAAATTTAGAATTTTGACATATTGCATCCTTGACTGCAGGTAACTCTGCAGAAGACTGACAAGGCTATCACTAAAACCCATCTGTCCAAGCTTTTTCAACAATAGCCTATGGCTGATAGTATCGAAAGCCTTGGACAAATCGGTATAAACAGCATCTACACGACCTCCACTGTCTAGTACCTGGGATACTTCATCACTGAAGGTCATCAGATTAGTCACTTTTGAGCGACCTGGCAAAAAGCCATGCTGTTCCTCTGCTATAACACTCCTGACATGCATGAATATATTTTTATGAAGTATTTTTTCAAAAATTTTTGAATTCAAGATAGAAATTGGTCTATAATTCATTATATCGGTTCTTTTACCTGACATAAAAACAGGGGTAATTCTTGCAGTTTTCCACCTCTGCGGAAATTCACTAGTCTTCACAGCTAGATTCATGATAAACCTCAAAAAAATTATAAGAAAATCTGCACAACCCTTGACAACAAAAGTGGGTATTGCATTGGGGCCCTCAGAGCACCCAGACCTCAGATCTCTTATTGCAGTGAGAACCTCATTACTAGAAATTACACCCATTCTGACATCTAAAACCGGCATCTCAAATGTCTCCGGCCTCCCCCCACGCTCACTAGGGATGACAGGTGTATCAGCCTCATACACAGACCTAAAATACTTTGCAAAACCCTCTACAACGTTACAACCACTGTAGTACTCCCCACTTAATGTCATTGATGCCTCTATAACTGATGTTTTCCTCTTGGAATTGACGTAATTCCAAAAGTTTTTCACATTATTTCTTATTATAAATACGTAACCGTTATAAATACGTTATACGTATATAAATACGTTATAAATAAGTAGACCTATTATAAATTTTGTGAAGCTCAAAGAGAAACTGTACATGCTGATAAATATGAATACTCAATAAATTATTTATAATACTATCAAATGAATATATTTCACTCGTCCATTTCTCACTCACTCTCTTCCAGAGATTCATTGATGATTACAGAATTATATCTAGAAATTTGAAGAAAGCAAAAGAAATGAAGCGCAAGGATAGAGAAGGTCGTTTGGAGAGGATTGGCAAGGAAAATATAATAATACTAGACAGGATTAAAAGAGCTGTGAGTATAATAGCAATTATCATTTCCATCATTTCATATTCATTATATGTATGATCATCAATATTATTAAATACGAATGATATAAATACTTGATTATTTATTTTATAATTTGTATGTATGTCTGGCTCAACAGCCCATGAAGGACCTAGGCCTCTTAGCTGGTTGCCAGTTTCAAATTCACTCTACTATACAGCCCGTCCAAGCCAAGAAGACACCCCGGTACTATGGGAAAACGGCCAAAACAAGCCAATACCGGCCCAAAAGCCATAAATTCTCAATCAGAACTCACAGTTCCCGAACCAACACTGGCCGAACCGAAGCCGCCCCCTCCACCCCGCTAGAATCCCCCCCCTGGCCGGACAGACCATACAGCAAGCAAATAATCATCAACCAGGATAGAGGTAACGTGTGGTTAGCACGTTGATCCTCTCAACCATAAGCCAGTCTCCTCAACCAATTGGCGGCGCAGAACACCTCTGAATGACATGCAATTAATCAGTTAGAGTGTAATGCAACAATTACTATTCCTCCAGAGACGGGAAACGACTGACTGTCTTTACTAACGACAGCCAATCTCCCAAGGAGGGATTTTATAATTTATAATGATTTAATTATTTATTGATATTATTATGTTATTTGCCATTATTTGGCTAGAAAAAAAATACTGAACAGGATTGAAGGAGCTGTGATAGTTGAACAGCGATAATTTAGATCAATAGCGATAATTACGGTAGCCTATTTTGAAGAATGGGAATATAGAGGTCAATTTTTCAATAATTTGAGTTGATTATAAACTTCTAGTGATTGTACTAATTTTCATATCTTGCATATTCTGAATCTCAAATTAAAAGTAGTATTTTGATTACTTACTAGTTTACTTAAGTGAGGAAATTATTGTTGAGTGGGGGAAAATATCATCCTATGGTGATGTATTTTCAACTAGCATAAAGTAAACTTATAAAATCTTTAACTTTGGTTGGACATGGTGTAAAGCATCAAATTTTATACTTTTTAATCAGGTTTACAACCCGGATTTTGATAATAATGATTACTTTTAGAAATCATCTTACAATCAAAAAAGTCTCCAGAAAAGCCGTAACATGAAGCAAAGGTCAGCTAATCCACTTTCTCGGCTGAAGAATTACGATAAATGGAGTATATTGCCAGATGGCGAACTTTGTGATCCAAGCAGAAGAGTAACGTAAGTTTTTTTTTTGTTTGTTTGTTTGTCAATGGCTCAATAGCCCAAGAAGGGCCTAGGCCTACTAGCTGGTTGCCAGTTTCATATTCACTCCACTATACAGTCCGTCCAAGTACGTACGGTAAGTTAGAGAACAATATTATCAATTCTTAAAAAATGATCTTTAATTTCATCCGCCCCATTCTACTCAGTTTCACTTTTTCAACTATAGTAATTTCTAATATTTCAATCATCTTTAAACTTAGATCTAATTTCTGCTCAATTCAATCATAATTATCAGTGATGAATATTGATTTGAAAACGGCGAGATTCAATACAACAGCAAGAGAATTAAGGATTCTTGAGCTACTATAGTCTGTACAAGTCAAGAAGACATTCTGGTAAGACGGGAATATGACTCAAGCTCGGACAATATTGATTAAAAAAATTTTAATTTGGACTCAAATTGTAAGAATCATTTTGATCTACAATTTGAGATCAATTTCATTGCAATTTTGAACCGATATTGATCAAAGCTTTTGAGTCTTTTTCTCATCCAGAATGTCTTCTCTGCTTGGAAAGACTATACCAAATCACACAAACCAATATAATTGTTCGCAAACTTCCGTTTGTTTCTGTAACATCCAGTTGATTGCTATAATCTTCGAAAGTATCAACACATTCAGCACAAGAGAGAAACTTCAATTTCTATGATGAGTTCAATCACAATCAGGTGAGTGGTAAGTTCTAGGAACCAATAATCGCTAAGATGAGTGGCGAACTAGTTAGAGCACTTACCATCATTGAACTCACACATTACTCGAAACTATTTAACTCTCCACTTATATTAGTACCCGTAATCATTCGCAAATATACACGGTTCACTTGCACTGTAACAATATTATTTCAGTGAGAGAAGTTATAGAAAATTATGAGCTGAACTGAGGTCTATTGATTAGTTGGAGATTTAATGAAGTGAAAGTACACTGTAGGTAGTTTTCCGAAAAGCATTTCATTGAATTAACCAGTGTATGCATGAGTTAAAACCGGTGAATGAGTTTTTTGTTGCTTTATTTTTTTCACATTTTATTATTATTATTCTCTTATATGTCTATTTCTATTTCTCGTTCTAATTTCAGGTGTTTCTTCGATATAACAATCGATAAAGTAAAACGAGGTCGACTCCTGTTTGAGATCTATTGCGACATAGTTCCCAAAACCGCTGAACGTTTCATTTCTTTGTGTGATTCTGACTTTTTTCCAACGTATAGAAAAACAACGATGCATCAGGTCTTCTCTGGATTCTTCTGTCTGGGTGGGGAAGTTAACAATTTCTCGCAGAAAAACAACAGAGAAATGGGATACTTTTCAGATGAAAATCATGTTTTGGAGCATGCTGGACCAGGTATGGAATAATTTTTTTCAAATTATTATAAAAAATGAGTATTAGTATTGAAGGTCATCAATTATTATCCTTGTTTATACTCCTGGACAATGTAAAGTTATAATATTTTTTATGAATTGCAATATATTAAGATCAACAAGTCTATAAAAGATCTACATAACAAGTTTTCACGAGATTATTGAATTGGTTCGATATTTTAACTTGTACTTTGGGTTGATTCATCAATACAATGAAATCTCGTCCTATTCAATAAAACTTTCTATTCACAGGAAAAAAACTGAAGAAAAATGGATCATCAAAAACGTTTATCAGAGCACGATAGCTATAATGGACCCACAATTAAATTGATTTTAAAATAATTATTCCCATACAAGAGCCCAATCTTATATGGACTGTGTTTATAATTTATTTCAAAGATCTATTTAGATAATTTAGATCGTATTATAGATCATTCCAAACTTGTTTCAATAAGGAAAGAAGAGTACGGCAAGATTTTTCTAATAATATTTTTGTGTTTTTCTTAGGTGCCATCTCCATGTTCAACTCAAAGCAGAATAAAAATTGTTCCAAGTTTTTAATTACTTTCAAAAAGCTTACAACTTTAAATGGTCGTTTTGTCGTTTTTGGTCGGTTGAAGAACAAAAAGTCATTGTACGTTCTTGAAATGGTAAGTTTCCTCCAGAATATAAATTTATTCGTAAAAATTTTAACTTGCTCAGCTAACAAACATGAATTAACGAGAATTAGTTATAGTTTGTATACACAGTTTACTTCATCAGTAAAAACATTTTTCAATCTGCCTGTTTATTCCAGATAGAAGAATTCGGTACAAAGAGTGGATACCCAAAGAAAGAAATAGTCATATCTGATTGCGGAGTTTTGTGATTACTTCCTGAAAATCTGTTGATTCAGTTCAATAATGTGTCAATGTCTACTAGATATTCATAACATAATAATATTAACAACCTATTCTAGCTATGAACGATCTCATCTTCTTTGCCCATGTTTTGTTTTCGTTTATTTTTGTAATAAAACGTATTAGTGATAGTGGTACTTTGTGATCTCTCGTTGCTTTCACATTACATCAATATAGAGCTATCCATGTGGTTCTCCATACTTGTACAATCCTTATTTACGATTTTAAATGTCGTCACATTTCTTACAATCTAGGCTGGAATTTCTGCTTGATCCCTATAGTCAGTGGCGTAACGTACACCCCCGCAGCCCCCGCGGCGCGGGGGGCCGGGGCTCTGGGGGGCTCGGGCTAGGGCCCGAATATAAAATATAGGTTTCCTGGAAAACGAGTTACTTGGGCTCCTAGGAGGCCCGGGTTAGAGCCCGAAATGATCTATTACATAATATCTTAACAAATAAATCAAGTTCTCCATATTGTACTTTTATAGGAATTACTTTGATAAGAATTAAATGATCTGCTTTGAAAATTTATCAATTCTATTGTTAGACTATCAATGATAATACTCAATCAAATTGACATGTAAAATCAATGGCTCCAACGTGAACTGGAGTCTGGAGTGTATTAACTTCAAATGAGTTTTTTATATGAAATCAAGACAAATCAATTATCTATAATTCATTTATAATGTAATTCCTATAGAAATGAAGTTTTTCAATTGATTAGAATTACTATAATATTAGTTCAGTCACCAGCATAAAATTATAATATAAAATTTAGTCACCAGCAATGCAGCAATATAATATCTTGATAACCCGAAATTAGTTCGTGAAATTGATTGAAGCACACCTTTATGGTCATACATGATAAGAGCGTTCCAAACCTAATAATGTAGGTAGACGTCAATTCAATTTGTAGCTTCGTTCATAATCGAACTACATACACTTGTCAACAGTCGCATATTAATCATGAATTTGCTCTGAAATGTGTTTGCAGTTATTTCCAAAGTCCTGAACATCAATTAGTAGATTTCCCTAAGCTCAATGTTGAGCCCCAAATGTATTCTAAATACAATCTCCAATAGAATTCCGACTCACTAATATCCACTCGTAAATGGTATTATAATGATATAATATTGCTTGGTGATTATTAAACTCTGTCATCATTATCAAGTTATAATGGAGAGTACATGGATAATTTGATTTTGTGTAGATTGCTTGAATATTAAGGTAGGCCTCGCCTATTGGCTCTCGTTTATGATATGAACAGCAATTTCGAGACTAATGTAGCTATGTAAACTAATGATTATCCGTAGGTATTCACTATCATTGTGACTCGTTGATAAGCTGTTTATGCTGTTCATATTGTGATTATGATTATGAATATATTGTAACTGCAATGCAAATAGATGGCTTGAATACTAATCGATTATAAACAGAGGTGTTCGAGTAAATTATGGAGCAATGGTACAAGGATCATGAACGTTTATGCATGTAATTAATTCAAACTATTTCACAAATGTATGTTACTTAATCATTCCCCTTAAGTAGTGCTGGTTATAGTGTCCAACTAATCAATAATATAACTAAACAAGTAGTGCTTCTTGAAACCTTGAATTTCATAGGTGCACGGAATTCACTCGATTATGTTTTACTATTTAAATCGATGTTAGTGAAAAAATAGAAATCACAGTACAATTTGAAAAAGTTTTTTTTTATTCGAACACAATATGTCTCTTGCTCTCTAGACAGAGTGCAATTTCGAGTGTGACTGTTAGGCCTTAGCTTAACAATTCAACAACAAGAAACTAATAGTTTATTATTTTGTTCAGTCATAATACTTGAAAATGCCTCTAAAAAGTGAAAAACATGTTGTATTTTCAATTTAGAAATATATTTGAGAGGTACTTTTGTGATTTCAATTTGTCACTAATCTATATCTATAAAAGCGAAATGGCACTGACTGACTGATTCATTCATTCATCACCGGAACTAAAAATCCACTGAACCAAATGCGTTCAAATTTGGCAGGCATGTTCAGTTGAACGTTTAGACGCGCGCTAAGAACGGGTTTTAGGAACTTTTCAAGGATACGCCAAATATTAAAGTTTTTCTATAGTTTTTCGGCGTTTCCTCAATTTTTTCGAGAATCAATCGGTAGAAAATATTGATATTTGGTAGGTGGGTTCAGATAAGGTCTAGAAAAATGTTGTGTTAAGATATTATTGAATTCCGTTCAAGATTACGCCAATAATCAGGTTTTTCAAAATTGTAGATGTATTGCGGGTTGCATATCTTCCGCCTTGATACGACCAATCCTTACTGTAAATTCAATGGTTCAGCGAGATTATAGATAAATTAATTTGGAAGATATTGAATCAAGTTTCAAACTATGTCCGATATAGTTCCCAAGGTTACGCTCAATATTAGCGTTTTACTATTTTTCGGAATTTTCAGAGTTTTTCTTGGATTTTTCGAGAATAAATTGGTAGAAAATGTCGAAATTTGGTGAACAGGTCCAGATTAGGTATAGAAATGCTGTGTTCAATAAGTTTTAAATCCCTCCTGAACGGAATTTGCAGGCGATCGAAGCGAGCCTCTTTCTCTCAGCTCACACTGACAGAGGTTATGCAGGCGAGCGAAGCGAGCCTGTTTGACTCACTGACACTGCTGATACTGTCGGGGGCGGAGCCTCCTGGCTAGGCGGAGAAGGCGAGCGAAGCGAGCCTGCCGGCTAGTTTTGTATACATTGATCTCAATCGGAAATAGGAGGTTACAAAAATTTAATGCAACAGTAATAATAATGTTCACAATAATATTTGGTAAATTAATATGATAATTACTTTTACATTGTAAGAATAACTCTCGTGACATATTGAATAATGAGTTATATATTATAAGTTAGAAAGTTTAATATTATTCCACAAGTAGGTTCGACTTGAAATTGGCTTGTATTTTTCAGTTCAAATATAACATTCTCATTCTTCTCTCACCACTCTAGATTGGAATTTTTAGGTCATTAGTATGATTAATAATTTTCTGTTGTGTGGAAACAATAGCTCTTTCTGGTCAGAAAATCGATAAAATTACAAGGGTGAACAGTATGAATAAACCTTTTTCTCTCTCCTAGAGAATAAAGTTATTATTGTATAAGTATCAACTATCAATTGAATAAATTGAACAATTTCATTGGTTCATCAGGTTTATAGATAAATTTGAAGATTGATTTTATAATTTTATTTACTCGGATATCATTTTTTTTGAAAATTCACATCGATTAACTGAACTGGTATGTAATGTGCAATTCTCCATGTCCCGAAATACTGCGCTTCATTTTTCAAGACACGGTTACAACTAAAACGCGGTTAGAGACACTGATAAACAAACAACTCAGCTATTTGAGAATTATCATCCCAATAATCTCATCTTATCAATAGCAAACTTAAGTCACTTCCAGCAATTTGAACTTATAATTCCATCCATACCATTTGAGTGCCTCTATTGTATTAGCCTGTTAAGTTTGTTTGTTGAGTTGGTAGCAATTCTGTTTCACAACTATGCTAGGAATCAATGGCTGCTCATATTATTCCAAATTCTTGCTAGTTATGTTACAACACGAGCATGGAGCTTTAACCTAATTTGTGCAATTCAAGTGGCATATTCCAGCTAGATTCCTTGCGATATGGCATTCAAGTATTGAGTATCAATTCTGAAATGGAAAAGATTTTTATTTAGTGACTGTTTCTCCATTTCTTCATACTGAATTTTAGGAAATTAATTGATAACCATCCCACCATTATTGAAACATTTTATTGAGGTTACAATGAAAATGGCTTACATCAATTACTTGGAATGAGATTTTATTCCTGCCCCAGACAAAGGAATGGAATAGAATAGTTCAATCCCTTAAAATCTGGTACTGTAATTGAAAAAATTGATGTACAATTCAGTTCGAGTTTCTCCTCTCTCACTCTATAAGAAGGTATTATCAGGGGTGGAGTAGGCAACCAGCAATAATTAATTAACTTGAAGGTTTCTGTCATGATCTTCCTATAAACTATTCCTTCCTATTAAAATAATAGGTTTTCTTAATGATCTTCCTACTAATTATCATTTTATTTTATTTGTTCTCATCCATGAGTTATATCCCACATTATTCCACTTGAATGAAGAAGAAGCCAACATTCTCGTTATATTTAAGCATTAGGTATTTGGATATTCTTCTTCATAGCTCAGCATTGTACATTGCACAATATCATTGAAGAGAGTGTGTAAGATAATGATAATTTCTATTGAATTCTAACTGTAGAATCCAATCTTGAGTTGTCTAAAACTCTAAATAAATAATCATATTGAAGCAGTCTTAAATAAATAAGGTACTTCGTAACACTGGCGGCTCGATCCTACGAAACAGGTGAAGTGCTGTACAGTGAAAGATACGGGCACTTCACCTGTTTCGTGGGTACGAGCCGCCAGTGCTTCGTAAAGGTTATTGTTCTTTGTCTCTTGTTCAATTGTTTTAAAAGTCTGGATCATTGTCGGAATTCATGAAAACGGTTGGAGGGATGAATGGCATGCAGTCCTTTAGGTGTTTATTGAGGGTAAAACAGGACACTTTACCTTGAATGTAATAGGTTTTATGTCGCTCTGTGCCTTTTATTGGTCACGTAAAAGTGAAACTAACCTCTTAGTTGATTGACGCATGAATAATTCATTGCTTTCTACTGATTTACTGCACTTCTTTGTCATACAAAAGGTACCGAACGACTTCCTACTAATGGTCATGAACATTGCCATTACTCAACCATGCAGTAAGATGATATTGCCGTATTGCTTAGAGGTGATACTCCCTGTTATTATCACTATTACTGTAGCAGTTACTATTACCACTAAACTATACATCCAATGTAACATCTTGTGGTATCTTAGGCTATACAGTAGTAGACTATTCGAAGCAATACTGCCCAAAATATTGTGTCAATTATAGAATTTTACCATGACTGCTCATTATTGATTACAAACTCTTCTTAACAGACACAGTGCTCGAGTTTAAACTATCAAGTTGTCATGAGTTTTGTTTGAAAAATATTTTTAAAAAGTTCCTTCACAGTTCTAAAAATAATTCAAACTTGCAACTACGTACTAGAAATTTGATAAAGCCAAATTCCCACTGTCCACTTGTATAAGTCTCACATTATTCCGATTAGTTTGAGTCGACCACTAAGCAATACATTATACGGTAGAGGTATAGGCTATCTGCATTGATCCAATTGATTGCAGACATTTATAATTATTATCCATGCCAACACATCAACCTTTACAAAAATACAGAATAATGTGATGCGTAGCGGCTACCTAACACCAACTCAAAATTATATTTGAAAAAAATACAGCTATATATTCACACAACCTGATACAAACAAATAACTTTGAATGTTTCCATGAATAATACGTTCCAATATCAATTTTCATTCGTAGTATTCTCCATCAGGATGAAAAATAATGAACCATTCAAAGATAAAAATACCATTATAAAAAGATGATAATATTGGGCCTATAAGGCTGAAGTGTGTTCTCGAAGTGCAACCGTCCATTTCTTGAGGAAAGCATCGTTGACTCTAGCTAGTTGTAGAGATTCCCTCAAATATTTTTCTGGAAGGAAGACAGAGTTGCTGCTGTGTGCTTCATGGTTTAGAAGCCTCTCCATTATTCACTGGATCTCTCGCCATTTGGGGCCGAGTTTATGTACTGTACCGTGGACATTATTCTTTTATAACGACAAACGAAGCATGTTTTGTGGCCGTCTCTGTCCATAGGCTCACCCTCTCCCTTTCGCAAACCTCAATCCAACGGTAACTGGGCTCTTGATGCTTTTCTGTTCCAGCTTTTCATTGTTGAGTGTGATGCCTTGCCATGTGGGAATATGTATGTAGGATACTAGATTCCGTTGAGATGACTGCTCATTGCTCCCAACATTACGTATGATGGCCATTTTATGTATGAATTGACTGTTTCATGCCCTTGCAATAGGAAGGTTCAGAAATTCATTCACATTAAAAATAAATTTATGTGAATTATAAAACAGAAATTCATTACCAGTAATATCCAACTCTGTGTTGAAATAATCATCAAGTATTATTGATGACGATGATAAAATAATCATCAAGTAATAATGACGATTATAATGGGAGTCTGAGGCTGATTATAGATATTAATGTGATGAATGATAATGGCAAATTATGATAATTGAATTTAAGCAAACTATAATTTAATAGTTTGTACATGTAGTGGATATTAGGCCTATCACTTTTCATTTGTTTAGCCATAGATGTCATTCATCTATTGGTTTACATTGTACATGGCTACATGCTGAATTTATACTGTATAAACATTCTCCCCCATTTTTATTTTAAAAAATTCTTAAAGTATTTTGATATTAGTTCAACATTTGGCATCTTATCAAAATTATCAGCGATAAACAGTACTTTCTCGATTATGGAAACAATATTCATGAAAGAATGAGAATTGTAGCAATACTGGAATGACAAATAGAAGATTTGCATGAGACGACAGGTGGAAAATCTGAAATTATTTATTATTAGCATATCAATGATTCTTTCCACGCCTGACAGAGCTATCAATTCTCGATGCTGCACGCTCGCTGGTGAAGAGATTCGAGTAATTTTCTAGATATATTTCGTGCATCAAGTTGAAAGATGTTCACAGCAGTTGAATCTTCCGTCTCCTTCCTTGATAATCCGTTTTACCTACGAAAGGTGACAGAATAATACTGTCAAATGTACTCTACAAGACGGAGTTTAGTATAGAAGATGAAATTCCTCTTTTTCCTACAGAATGCTACTCCTGGATGTAATTGATTGGTTATCAAAGCATGAGGCTGGAATATTGGCATATCATTTTTTATCTCTTGAAGAATGGAAAACATTGAACAATTATTATAGATTTTTATTTTTACCTCTATCTTCAATACTATTAACAAGTAACACTATCTGATAACCACAACATGCTGAATGGTAGGAAAATTTGAAAACTTATAATTTGATAAGAACCTATATAATTTAATATTCTCATCCTCCTAAATAATAAAATAGAATTTTCAATTCTTCAATTTTTAATATTATCGTAGTAATATTTTAAGCTTTTTCATGAATTAAATAATCAAATATTAATTATTCTCATGTTTTTTACAATCTTGAATCTTCTGTCACTTTTTATATTAATGTGAAGAGAGGATATGCAAAATGGTATATAGTGATGGTATGGTATATAGTAAGTGAATGGTATATATTCTTCGAATCCTATTATATTAAGCGAGTAATTTCTGTATGTATGTATGTATGTATGTATGTATGTATGTATGTATGTATGTATGTATGTTTGTATGTTTGTATGTGGAACCACGGATCTAGAAAACGGCTCTAACGATTCCCTCGAAATTTGAAATGTAATATAACCGTGATGAAAAAATAAGATTGCACCAGGTCTCATGTCCGGCAAAACTCTCTGGCAGGATTAATAAAAGAATTAAATATTCCTTCAGGAATAACCCCAAGTACTGCGTGTAATGGCTGTTATCGTTAGCTGATCAACGCTATCCAGCTGGAGTAAATGGAGTTACATTCAATTTAACACATGTTCATGTCAAAATATTGTGAGAGGTGATCATATCAATTTTGAATTTATTTTTTACAATATCATATTCATGTAATTCAACGGTTCGGCCGCAGCTTCAGAGCAAAGCTCGGTACCAGATATTAGGTGATTAATTATGGGGTAATTCTGAGTTATCACATGTTAGTTATAATCCACAAATTATAAACCCACATAGAACCTGTATCTTTATTCCAGTATATCTTTCTATTACACTGTACTTGGATGGTAAATTGCGAATAGTATTGAAAATTCTCTGAATTAATGTTTTCCAATTTGAATGGCTCTTGAATTGATTGTTTTTGTAATTATTATTGAGTTAAAACCCACTTAGAACGAGAAAACGATGCAGCCCAAATAAAAAGCAATTCCAGAATACAGAAACTTTGAAAAAAGCGAGCATTGTGATTCCGGCTTTGTGTAACCGAACTAGTTGGGTGTGGGATTTGTGACAATATAAAGAGGGTCAAAAGATTTACGAAAGTCATTTGCGGCCAGTTTAGGGAAGAAAGGGAGCACATCGGTTTTCCTTCTCCCTAATAGAAGACCAATACGTTTCACTGCAGGGTAATATTGAACTTTCGGCCACTTATTTTCCCCTACCCAGGATAACAGAGATGCTCGTATTCTTCCTTCGAGTGGTATTCACATAATGAGCGGAAAATCCCAAATTGAAGCAATAATATTGATTCAACAGACCTTGTTTTATCGTCTGTATTGCTAAATGAGTCTTTTGATCCAATTCCTTCCGAATCTCTTTTTGTTTTTCACATAGATTGACCAGCAATTATCTGATCTTGTTCCTCTTTTGAGACGTTGAGGAGCAAATAAATTTATAGATTCTATTCTAGCATTGTTGGGTATAAAATTGGAATTGCTCTTGGGAAATCACAAGAATTCTATGTTGGCGAAACAATAACACAATTAACAATAATCGGTGATCTCTTATCTATATATCAAGTGGAATCCTCAAGTACTTTGAAAAACGAAAAAACATGGTTTTATGGATGAATAGAATAATTTAGGTGAGATTTACACATTTATCAGAGATGTTGTGGAACTTTTCCATAATTTAGGTAAGTAAAAACAAAGGTTATCAGATCCACAAAGTTTATGTGTAAATTTTATTAACAGAATAATAATAATATAATTATTCGATGAATGAGTAGTAGATAATAAAATCAATCATTCCCCGTATGTTCACATGAGTGAGTGAGTGAGTGAGTGATCATAGTGTAGTAGAAAGGCATCTGTGAAGCGAGTGAAGCAGTATGTTTTTTATCCATGCTTCCTTTCATCGGAACAATTGAATTGCAGATGCTGACTGATGAAGCGCAACATTAACATGGTCTGCAGTTGATTTGGAAACAGTTCTCCAAGTGCGTTACTTCCACTTCACAGGGCAAAGGGATGCGAATCAAACATGCATATCGACACCAATTCAAGCAGAGAGCCATAACAGAGAGATAGAATGAGAGAGTGGAGATTGTGCTTGAGAGAGACTAATGCCCGGTTTTTCCAAGCACACTCAAATTTGAGGGACCCTCAAGTTTACTACACTTTACTACATTTCCTATACTTATTATAGAAAATGTCAGCTGTTCATCAAAATTTGAGGGTCCCTCAACTTTGAGTGTGCTTGGAAAAACCGAGCATAAGACATACAGAGACTAAGAGAATGTGAGAAAGGGCTGGAGTAGGCGTGAATCCACATACAACTTGTTCTGTTGTCTAACTGTTTTTTCCACTAAATTTATATTAATTTCTCATCCACAATCAGCAGTCATATGAGCCAGTTTTCAAGTGTCAGTTTCAGAAATGTTTAACGGCTAATTAGTTGAGTCTCTGAAAACTTTATTATCCTGATATTAGCTCGAATTTTGACTTTTTACTATCAGATAATAAAGCCCAAAAGAGTGGAGTTCTTACTCCTCAACCTGGCCTTGACAAAAATGAATAGGACATAAGATGTTCTCGATGTTGTAGTAATCTGAGGTTTCTGCTTCGCTTCAAAAACTAAGTTACATTCTTATAGGTTGTGATTACTATAGAAAAGAGTTTTGAGCGAGTGAGCGATTAATGCCTTCCCTACATTGTATTACGGTAGCCATAGTTTCCATATTTAAATTTCAAATCATATTTCTTTTCAATGGTATAAAATTGGCATTGATCGCTTAAAGAGATTTATCTTAAATCTCTCAATTGTCTTATTATTATAACTATACTATATCATTATGGTATCCACATCCACAGCCTTCAAAACCTTCAAGGTTCTTAGAACAGTATTTAAGATTAGCCTCTCTTAAAAATTCATACTATAAGTTTTCAAGTACGTATTGATCACCTTATGTAATTTTTAACTAATAATCCAGTAGATTCGATCACATTTTCGAATATTAGTACGTAATATAGCAAATAATAGAGGCTATTGATTACCTTTGACCATAAACTTACAGACGTGCTTAGAAACTTGAATGTTCGATTGTCCAGACTGCAAATGTAAGGTGTAAGTCTTGAAAGTCTAGGATGAACCTCGTCCTGTGGGAAGTTTAGCAATCAAACTTGATCGTGGCATTTTCCCGTGAGTTTTCTTGGGTCCCCTTCGATTAACCTCGCAACTTCAGAACTGTCGAGTCAGCACCGACCTACCGGTAATTGTATCTGCGCCACGCAAACTTGAAAATTGTTGAGAGTTCGCACAAGTAAAACGAAATATTTCAGTATTTTCCGAAAACCAATATCGCTTCATTATTATGAAGAGCACGAAAAGTATTCGAGCTCGCAAAGTTATAACCCGATCCAAACTCTTAACTTACCAACAGCATTCAAATCAACCTTCAATCGACTGCAATATTATTACATGCAAACTAATGATGTTCTAATGGCCCTTCACAGCAGAAGTAAAGTTAACGCTCAATTCAGGATAAGTAAAGTTCATGCTCAATTCAGGGTTTCCTCGGTAATGAGGCTTCTTCAAAATTATATTATTAGATCAAAATTCGAAACTTGATCAACTGCAAGTTTGCTGATATCATTTCATCATCAAATGCTGAAGAAAAATTATTCATAAGGAGTTGTGGACCAAAAGAAAAGCACAATCATGCAACTAACAGAAAAAAACAAATACTTAAAGGTTGTATAATACTGTGTAATACTTTATAGAAGGTTGTAAAAGTAAAAAGGTTTTATTTCATGATACTTCTTATGGTCCAAGTATCTTCAAAATTGAACAGCCAAGCCGTTAAGTTTCTACAGAACAAGGCGTAACTAGTACTTCTTCTGATATCTAATTGAATGGTATTTTATTGAATATACAGGGTGTTTCAGGAGGAATGTGCAATACTTCTCAGGCTGATTCCTTACACCAAGTAGACAAAAAAGTTTCATTGGACCAACCCCCAAAAACGCTTTGTTACTGAGATAACAATGGCGAAAAATTGAGATTATTCAAAATATATTAATTTTTCCAATTTTTTAGAGGCTTTAGTGAGGTTCTAAAAGGTCAATTCCTATGTAAAATTAGCTGAGGAATTCATTGAAACCAGTACCAAGTTTGTAACTCTAACGGTTATTGAGATGATTGGAAAAATATGCTATAAAACGCCATTTTTTCAACAATAAGGGTCATAACTGGATAAGGAATTATAAAATTGTATTTTTTATTAATGGAAGTTGAAGAGAGTCGGATTCTGAAGAAAGAGTTAACTGGCGGCGATTGTGTAAATCTTACCCAACTCTCAGTAATGGCGACCAAAAAACGCAGAATCACTACTAAACACAAATTCATCACTCCTGCTATGTTTTCTCAATTTTGCGATTTTTGATCACCATTACTGAGATTTGGGTAAGATTTACACAATCGCCGCCATTCAATTTTTTCTTTAGAATCCGTCACTCTTCAACTTCTATTAATGAAAAATACAATTTTATAATTCCTTATCCAGTTATAACCCTTATTGTTGAAAAAATGGCGTTTTATAGCATATTTTTCCAATTATCTCAATAACCTTCAGAGTTACAAACTTGGAACTGGTTTCATTGAATTCCTCAGCTAATGTTACATAGGAATTGACCATTTTAGAACCTCACCAAAGCCTCTAAAAAATTAGAAAAATTAATTTTGAAAAATCTCAATTTTTCGCCATGGTTATCTCAGTAACAAAGCGATTTTGGGGGTTGGTCCCATGGAACTTTTTTGTCTACTTGGTGTAAGGAATCAGCCTGAGAAGTATTGCACATTCCTCCTGAAACACCTTGTATATGGCCCATTGAACAATAATATGAATGTTTGAAGAGTTCTCTTTTGACCTTAGGGGTTTTATATTGTATAATATAATATAATGCATAATATAATGTTTTTAACAGCGCTTGGTCACAAATATTTCTGAGATAATAAAATTTCCCAACTGATCTTCTGATAATTTGCCGGCCGGGTTGGCCGAGTGGTCTGGGGCGTTACAACCTTCAGTTCGCTAGCGCTACCCGGTCGTGGGTTCGAATCCCACCAGAGGCATGGTCGTTTATGCACCTCATAAATCACCCTCGCACACTCCATTACCCATGCACAAGTGAATTTAAATACTTATATGGGCATCATCCACAGCAAAAAAAAAAAAAAATCATGTAGTGCATGAATATGTTTTTTCCATGACATTTTTTTGCCAAACGTTAAACCAAGGTATTTAAAAGAGTTGACTTTTTCAATTTGTTCGCAGTTGCAATAATCTCGTTGACATCCCTGAGTATGGTATAGGATTGGGGCGTAAAAATCGAAAGCTCTAAAGTCAAAGTTTATAAATTTAGTTTTTGTTACGTTAACTTTTATTTTATTTTTGGTGCACCAATCTCGCAGGACAAGTAAATCGGAAATTATGTTATTTTTTATGGTTGCTTTGTTTTGATGAGAATACAAGAAGGCGATATCATCGGCAAAAGCCTGGATTTTTCCATTGAAATTTTTATTCAACAAATCATTTATAAATATGATGAATAAGATCGCGGAGGAAACGGACCCCTGAGGGCCGCGCCTACGGGGACGGGAAGGGGTGTGCTGAGGCAGCCCCCAACGCCAAACCTCACCCGCTGTTCCCTGTTGCTCAGAAAGCTGCGGAACCACCGAAGCGCCACCCCCCTGACTCCAGCCGCCTCAAGCTTTAATAATAAAATTTCATGATTGATAAGATCGAAAGCTTTTGTGAAATCTATGAAGAGTCCAGTTGTTTTATTTCCACTATTTAAACTAGTATAAATTAAATTGTGAAATTCATAAGTGCATCCTCAGTCGATTTTCCCTTTTGGAATCCGAATTGTAAAGGAGAAAAGAAATTGATTTTATTAAGGTAGGATACTAATCTATTCATCATCAATTTTTCCAAGATTTTCGAAAAAATTGACAGCAAACTAATAGGTCTAATATTATTTAATAGTTTATGTAATTTTTCTTTTCGAAAATTGGAGTTACAACACTCAATTTTGACATTTCTGGGAAAACTCCTCTACAAAAGCTCAGGTTACAAATATGAGTTAAAACGGGTGCAATATATAGAGCAATATTTTTATCAGAAATACATTAAATTTATCGAAACCAGATTATTTTTTATTCTTAAGATTAGAGATAATTTTCAAGATTTCACTATCCTGTTGTTGGTTCCACGAAAAAGGATTGGCACTGCTGATAAAGACCCAGGCCATCGGACGAAAGTGCACCGTTGTCAGGCTGAACAATATTTATCAGATAACGATTCACTGTATTAGCAACGTTTTGAGGGTTGCACTCTACAGTACCATCATTCAATTCCACCTAATCAAAAGTTCGACTACAACTCTCACCAGTTAAGCTGTTGAGAACTCTCCACTGTCTGGCCGGGTCTCCATCCGCAATGCGAATACAGTTTGAATAAAAGTTTTTCTTAGTATGATCTGTTTCATTTCGCAAACTAACGCAAAAAGCAGTGTAATGATTATTTAGGGCTGTATCATAAGGTCGTCTTTTCAATAATTTATATAATTTATTTCTTTTTTCAATTTTTCGCAATATATTTACGGTAATCCGTGGACTTATTATCTTTGCTTTCGTAAGCCTATTGTTGGTGGTGATAGATTTAGAGCACCTATTTACTATCTCTGTCAAAGTGCTATGGAATCTTTCATAGCTTAGATTAACATCTTCAGTTTGCAAAATATCATTCCAATTTAGTGATTATAAATGCTCACAAACCTTATCTATATCAATAGATTGTTTGGATAACAGATAACGCAGGGGTATCATCACGATTGATACGATACTCATCAAATTTTAAACCTAATAAACAATGGTCAGTAATGTTTACATCAAAAATAGCGTGCTTGAAACCATTTATCTTTCTATGTTTGACTAGCCGGCAGGCTCGCTTCGCACGCCTTCATCGCCTAGCGAGCCCCCTGGACCCCCGCCAGTATCAGCAGTGTAAGTAAGTCAAACAGGCTCGCTTCGCTCGCCTGAAAAACCTCTCCCAGTGTCAGCTGAGACACACAGGCACGCTTCGCTCGCCTGCAAATTCCGTTCAGAAGGGGTTCGGAATTTATTGAACACAGCATTTATTGACCTAATCTAGACCTGTTTACCAAATTTCAACATTTACTGCCAATTTGTTCTCGGAAAATCTAAGAAAAATTCCGAAAAATAGTAAAACGCTAATATTGAGCGTAACCTTGGGAAGTATATCGGACATTGTTTGAAACTTGATTCAATATCTTCTTTATTACTCCATCTATAATCTCGCTCAACCATTGAATTTACACTAAGGATTGGTCGTATCAAGGCGGAAGATATGCAACCCGCAATACATCTACAATTGAAAACCTGACTATTGGCGTAATCTTGGACGGATTTCCAAAATATTTCAACACATTATTTCTAGACCTTATCTGAACCTGCCCACCAAATATCAACATTTTCTGCCGATTGGTTCTCGAAAAAATAAGGAAAACGCCGAAAAACTCTAGAAAAACTAAAATATTTGGCGTATCCCTGAAAAGTTTTTAAAATCCGTTCTTAGCGCGCGTCTAAACGTCTAACTGAACATGCCTGCCAAATTTGAACGCATTCGGTTCAGTGGATTTTTAGTTCTAGTGATGAATGAATAAATGAATGAATGAATGAATGAATCAGTCAGTCAGTGCCATTTCGCTTATATAGATATAGATGAATATATGATCAATGAGGGTCTTTGAACTTGATGTCATCCTAGTTGCCCTATCAACAATTCATGAGAAGCCATTGTTTTCCATTAAACTTTGATAATTCATTGAATTTTCTTTTCCATCTAATCTTTTTATATAAAAGCGAAATGGCACTGATTCATTCATTCATTAATTCATTCATCACCAGAACTAGAAATCCACTGGACCAAATGCGTTCAAATTTGGCAGGCATGTTCAGTTAAACGTTTAGACGCGCGCTAAGAACGGATTTTAAAAACTTTTCAAGGATACGCCAAATATTTTAGTTTTTCTAGAGTTTTTACAAAAATGGTTGAAAATAGTCCGAATCGTTAGTTTAGCGTTATTGTAGGTTTGTTTTGACAAATTTGACGTTTGTTTAGGATTATGAATACCAAATTTGGAAGATTAAAATTTTCCGGGCCAGCTTCACACCAGCCCGGAAGTTCTCATAGAATGATTTGAAAATAGTCTAGATCGTTAGTTCAGCGTTAGTTTAGGTTTGTTTTGACAAATTTGACGTTTGTTTAGGTCTCTGAATACAAATTTTGATTTTTTTATTGAAGTTGAAATAGTTACTTTTGGATCTAGGGCGGAAAGTGCACCTTTTCCTCCTTGAGGATGTAAAAGTACAGGCCAGTTAGTTCCAGGCCACAATTCGCATTGGAATGGGTCGAAAATAGTTTGGATCGTTAGTTTAGGTTTGTTTTGTCAAATTTGACGTTTGTTTGGGATTATAAATACCAAATTTGAAAGATTCAAATTTTCCGGGCCAGCTTAACACCAGCCCAGAAGTTCTCATAGAATGGGTTGAAAATAGTTTAGATCGTTAGTTTAGGTTTGTTTTGACAAATTTGACGTTTGTTTGGGTGTCTGAGTACAAAATTTGGACTTTCAAATTTTTGTCTGGGCCAACTTCACACCCCAGTTTCAGCCCACAATTCTCAATGGAATGGGTTGAAAGTAATCTCGATTGTTAGTTTAGCGTTAGTTTAGGTTTGTTTTGACAAATTTGACGTTTGTTTGGGATTATGAAAACCAAATTTGAAAGCTTCAAATTTTCCGGGCCAGCTTCACACCAGCCCGGAAGTTCTCATAGAATGAGTTGAAAATAGTTTAGATCATTAGTTTAGCGTTAGTTTAGGTTTATTTTAACGAATTTGACGTTTGTTTGGGTGTCTATAAAATTTGGAGTTTCAAATTTTTGTCTGGGCCAACTTCACACCCCAGTTCCAGCCCACAATTCTCAATGGAATGGGTTGAAAGTAATCTCGATCGTTAGTTTAGCGTTAGTTTAGGTTTGTTTTGAAAAATTTGACGTTTGTTTAGGTTTCTGAATACTAAATTTGGAAGTTTTAAATTTTCCGGGCCAGCTTCACACCAGCCCGGAAGTTTTCATAGAATTAGTTGAAAATAGTCTAGATCGTTAGTTTAGCGTCAGTTTAGGTTTGTTTTGACAAATTCGGCGTTTGTTTAGGATTCTAAATACCAAATTTGGAAGTTTTAAATTTTTGTCTGGGCCAACTTCACAACCCAGTTCCAGACCACAATTCTCAATGGAATGTGTTGAAAGTAGTCTAGATCGTTAGTTTTATAGCTTTTTTCAAACAATATTCATTTCGAAGTAGGCCTATTGCACAATCCCCTCCAAACACTTTGTGCTATATGTCCATATGGTTTTGTAAAAGAATAGTGTATTGTCTAGCCTACATGAAATGTTTATAATTTGGGAAATGTAGGGATTGAATGAGGTGACTAAAAATTCATAAAGAAAATCTTTTAATTAAGTAGTCATGTAAACGTATATTGTATATTTCATGACACATCAATATTTGACAGGTATAAAAATATTCCAAAGATGAATCTTTGCTTGGACATACTAAGACTCATAAGAATTTTCAAGCTGTTGAAAATTTACAAAAATGAAGTATTCTCACATTCCAAGAATGATATCTCCATCACAGACACCAGTATTCCATTTTTTAAAAATATTTGACAAAACTTACAATAGCAAAAGAAAGTGACTCATAAATAAATAGTCTCAAGTCAGTGATCGTGATTACGGTATATGTACTGTAAAATCTAAAATATAGTCAATGAATAGTAATATGAAAGGTATTGATATAGTAATGAATAAATTTATAGTAATAAGAATGATAACTCTCATCTAGATGATTTTCTCTACAACTTATATGTTAAATATATTATTAGTCTATATACAAAGATAATATAATATACCATATTCACTATACTATATAACATACTATATATTATTAAACATATTATATGAAGTCTATTAGAATATCACTGGTATGGAGTATTATAGCACTCGAAGAAGATCAGCAATTCAAACCATTAACACATTTCTAGATGTGATAAATTCTTGCCAAAAATAACAATATACCTATACAAACTGTTAAGTATACATTGGAATATTCTTTATACAGATCAAATCAGAATTTATTGTTATGGTAATCCACTGAGTACCTATGTACCAATACTACAAGTCGAACATGAATAAAATATTAGAAATGTACAATTGCTGATACAGCGCTACACTTTGCTATTCTAATGAATTGAACATCGTACTCTATGATTACATTACCGCATTTATTTGAAAATAAAAATTGTAAAGTTCACAAATGTTATGCATTGTCGATTAATCATGTACAGTAATAATGCTAATTATTCAACAATAAATATCTGATAATACTATTTTTCAATATTTGTATAACTTATTACATAATATATGATTGTATCTGAGCGTGTGTTGAAGCTTTAAAATAATTCACATCAAAGTACCCTTTATTAAAATATTTTTATTTAACTCAACATGTTTCATGAATACAGAAGCCCTAAAAAATAAGTATTATAGATATGTGTATAGAAAAATACATAATATTCAATATTTGTGTTTCAAATTTTTTTTCAACTAGATGATAGAATATCAATGAATCAATTATATCAGAGAAATGTTCAATTTGTAATTATTAGGGCTACTTTTGTTTACTAATACAATAAGGAATCACAGTAGGTACCCTTTGAAATGATTATATTTTTGTTAACGATTAGATTTGACTTAAATATTAATAACCACTTTAAAGTTGAAACTAGTCAAGAACAAAAATAAAATAATTTCAAAGGGTATAGGCCCACTACGGTTATTTGCGTTAGTAACAGAGAAATGTGTGTCACTACCACTCACACTCAAATTCATTAGGCCTACTATTTTACAAGTCTGACGCCCAATACAATGCAATAATAATTAGAAACATCTATATATCCTTTTAACCATGAATTTATCAAAGCACATACACGCATAAACTATTTTTAAGGTGGCTACTGTACTATCTAAGTCAAGGAGTACTTGAGCCAAGGAGGCCTATGCTAAGACGAAAGTCTACCCAATAGGAGAGTGTAATGAACAACATTAGAGAGTTATAATAAATAAAGTAGTTTGTATATTATTGATTATCACAGCAATAGAAAGCTTAATAATAAATGGATACAGTAGAACTTTGATAATTTGTAGTTCAAGGGATTTGTAGTTCAAAGCTTTAATTGAGAGTTATGAAAGGTTACGATTTATGAAATCTTGTGGAAGGTTGTATGATGTCATATTAAAAAAATCACGATCTATACATGGTTGATCTATACTTTGTACTATACTGTATTCTCCTGCAGTTATTATTGTTATCATAAATTGTTATGCATTAATGATTCATTAATATTGACAAATTAGGAATGAATAAGGCTATATACGGAAACGCTTCTGAATGATAAAGATCTTACCTAAAGTATTCAAAGTAATTAGATGTTGTATTCGATTACGGTATCATAGTAGACCTATCTAGGGTCGAGTACTAGTTGGTAAATTTTTGATGTAGGCTAATATTATAGGCATTGTATAGCTAATCCAAATATGACATACCGTACAGTACCACTGTAATAAGTTATTTGAATGAAACTCATAGAATACGGTACTACTTCGAAAAAACACAAATAGGCCTACACGTAGGCTTAGTAGTACTGTGTCATACACTAAATTAAATAAAAAATCTAATAACTTTGGAGGACACGATTGATATGTTTAAAGATTATTGCCTACATCTCACTGATGTGACTATCGTACTAATTAAAGATTGTGACGATGAACCAGTGGCTGCAAAATAATTACGAATGGATGAAATACATTGATTTTCCACGAATTATATGGGTCTTTTCAAGAGAGTGATCTCTTATTTCAAATTATATAAAATTACGAAACATGGAGGTACAAATTATCGAAATTCTACGGTAAATTCATGTTAAATAGAGCTCAGTAAATTCAAGTATCACTGTTACCTATTCTTAAGGGTGAGAATAAGAATAAGTTGAAGGCGAGGCTGCGGTTTAGGCTTCGGCTGGGGGTTAATACTATACTATGGTGAACAAATCATATTATATGATATTCCTATTCATATTTATCATAAGTACAAAATAATACAATTTCGGTGGAAATAGGAAACATGTCATTGCCCGAAACTTTTTAAATTCATAATTCAGTTGAATTAAAATTTATAATTGAAATAAACATGGTGTAGATGTTAAACTTACTATGTAGCCCATATAAATAGAATAGAATGGAATGACTTCTTTATTTTAATGACGTGGCGAAGTTTGGACAGTAATGTCCACTCTACCACTTAACCACGTCACCAGCAAAATACGAAATAATATAAATATGCAAAGTGAACAAAATTATGCAATAAAAATCAAAAGTAGAAATTACAAGTGTGGATCAAATAAGTTTCATATTCAACAAATAATAGAATAATTTAGATTTAAGTAATAAGCAATAAGAAAAGAAAAACTGCTAGAGTCTATTCTGCGATGTGCAGAATAAATTAATAATTCATTGAGGCAGTTTAAAAATAATAGAAATGAATAAGTAAATGTATTGATAGTGAGAAAATGGAGTGATTATCGAAAACGAAACGATACTATTTCTCACCCACAGCCTAACCCTTAGCCTCACCTTATTTGACATCTGCTTATCCTAGCAGAGTGATATCTACCGTAAAATGGGATAACTTGAAACAGTGGGGTGAATTGAAACATTTTAAAATAAATTTCCATTATGCTTGGCACAGCACTACAAGTAATATATTTTAAGTAAGACCGCCTGGTATAGCCTAAACTTTGTATGACCGACAAATTCTACTGGAATTAATATTAATATCAAAGAAAATGATTCTTTATTTCTTTTTTTTTTAAACCCCAGGGTTTTTAACAAAAACTAAAAAAATTCCTGGCAAATCTTCATGTGCAAATCATAGGTACCGGTAATACAAATTTTGTATCATGTTGGTATGAGATGTAACATAATCATACATATTTCTGATTCTGGCAATGTGCATGAATTAAGATTAATTGATATGAAAAATGTACATTATATTTAAATAAATAAAAGAGTAAAGTTTCGGGGTAACTTGGAACACATTTCAAGTTCACTTTAATTCCAATTTTATCATACACTTCGTTAATTTCTATCGTTCTATCTGGCATCAATATTAGAAAGATGCCTCCAAGTGCCATGCTGAGTTAAGTGACAATAGTGATGAATCTGATATTATTCATGATAAATCTGATAATTCTTCAAATCGAAGATTCGTATTCGAATCGAATTCGTGGGAGAGGACGCCATTGCTTCTCAATATTAATAATAATTTCAATACGGTAACAATATTAATTCATAATATTCAATAAAGCATCAGATCTTTCATGCAATTACAAGTTTCAGAAATATCTCAATTATATCTTGATAATTTTGATTTTTTTGAAGGAATTTTTGCTCCTACCTATCTATAAGAAACATACGGTAACGTAGTTTTTAGAAACTAATATTTTGTTCCAAGTTACCTCCTCACCTCTAGCTTTATGATAACTATTGATTTGTAGGCGTGTGTCAAGTGACCTGTCATACTGGTGTAACTTGAAAGAAACATAAAATAATTATTATTTAAATTAAAAATACATTTTAGAATGTATAAACACATTCTCAGGAACAGAACCGAAATATGTGAATGATATTTTAATGGAACAAATCATTCTATCAATAATTGCAATTAGTCATTACAGATTTTCAATTACTATATTGTTTCAATTTAGCCCACTTTACGGTACCTAAGTTACTCACTTACTTTCGATGCAGTTTGTTAAGGCGGAAGTTCATAAAAATCGCATGGATCTTAGATCCTAGAATTTTTAGTTATCAGCTGGCTACGAGATTCATTGGCCACATGATCCACAGATGTGGATTCTGAATAAGATATAATTCACTAAGGTCATTAGGGCACGCTCGTTTTTAATAACAAAATTGTTAATAACTTTTGTGAATAACGCATTACTCACTATATAGACTTATAAAAAAGTTATTAACAATTTTGTTATCAACTCCAAGGTGAAAAGTAGCTTTACATTAGGCCTAAAGATTGAAAAAAATTAATAATCTTATAACTGTACCATGGAGTTCACCTCGCAAAATAATTCGAGATTTTCACGATTCCTCAAAACCCTAGCGTACCCGTTGGCCTATTAGAAATGAAGATTCCAAAAGAAAATGAGTTGATTTCATTTGATTGAAGACTTTTCTGAACATTATTATTGTCTTTGTTGAAGCGGTATATTGATAGCCTATTCAACTATACAAATTTGTGAACGATGCGATTTGTTCTGATCCTTTGCTTTCACTTCCTAATAAATAATAATTATTGCTTTTTCTTGTACTTTTATTAATGAATTGATGAACAATAACCTAGCATTAGGCTTATTATTTTAATATAGTTATCACTTCATACACGTGGATGGTGGATACATTTTCTTGAACTAACGTTTTCATTATATTCGACTCAATCAGATAGCAAATGATAATCATTAATGAATATTAGTGCTTTTCATATTCTACGCAATTGAACTCATTATTACGATGCTTTTAGCGAATCCAAGTGCAATTTGGTTACATTACAATTTCAATGGGCACAAGATGAAATTCATAACAGCACAGTTCCCTGTGGATTGAGTGAAAAATTACATAGTTAATTTATAGTGTTATTATCATAATCTCAAATTATATTTGTAGGTCTAGAAGTCGAACTCATTTTCGAGGATGTGATATTTTAAGAACAGAATTTTTTGTTTTATTATTAGGCGATAGGCTGCTATATAGTCTGGTTACTGATAAGGAACTTTTTTATGGCCTAATTTACTACTATAATCACTTCATACAAGAGGATCCTCTTTAGGGAATCCTATTATTCACACTCTAATAATTGTTCTAAGTACGGTACATCGATTATGTCTGTACAACACAGGAAACACATTTGAATAATATTTTTAGTACCACTTTCGAAGCATATTATTTTGAAAATTTATAAATAGAGGGTGGGATTTGTCACAACACACCTAAAATAACACTGTAAAAATTCACAGTGTTAAGAATACAAATAAAATTTTTATTCATAGACCCAAACAAACGTCAAATTTGAGAACTTCCGGGCTGGTGTGAAGCTGGCCCAGAAAATTTGAATCTTCCAAATTTGGTATTCAGAATCCTAAACAAACGTCAAATTTGTCAAAACAAACCTAAATTAACGCTAAACTAACGTTCTAGACTATTTTCAACCAAATTTGTTAAAACTTCCGGGCTGGCGTGAAGTTGACCCGGAAAATTTGAAACTTCTAAATTTGGTATTCAGAATTCAAAACAAACGTCAAATTTATCAAAACAAACCTAAACTAACGCTAAACTAACGATTCATAACATTTTCGTCGTCAGGGCTAACATCATCCGGGCCAACTTCACAGACGTTATACTGTCGGGGGTCCAGGCTAGGCGGAGAAGGCGAGCGAAGCGAGCCTGCCGGCTAGTAAGTCAATATTAATATCTCCTACTACAATGTATTTGATGTAAATAGTTTCATGCTTTGTTCTAGTTCAGTTATAAAATTTTTCTCTGTAAATTCTTGAAGTCTATAAATACAAAGTAATTTGAAAAAGTGTTTATTAATCTTAATATTCAAAAGAAGAGAATCGGCTGTTTTTATGCAACTGACATCATTACAATAATAAATTGAATCAAGTTGAGTGATATAAAAATGAGCCTGGAGAGTAATATACATGTTAATAGGTAGTCTTGATTAGAATGAATATTTTTCCTCGATGCATATTCCCATTGAATGTGATTCATACCCTTCTGATATTTTGAAATGATTATACCATTTTTAAATCCCGTTTATTCAAGAAACTCCCCTTGAAAATAAAACCTGCAACCTCACTTTGTTAAAATTTCATAATAATTTATTTCATGGGTTACGTACGATTCGCAAAAATGTGCATTCCATTACATTACATTTTTCAAAATTAAATTTTACAATGATGGCGTTACTTCAACACCAGGTTTCAAACCGTTAAGCATGACAAGATGAGACAGACACACATCGAATGTCGACGAATAATGGCTTCTGCTTTCTTTAGGGACGGATAAAAAGTGAACAGCTTCTTCGAGGGAAAGCCTGTCTGTGCAAAGAGGAAAGTTGTGTTCTAATATGTCAGACGAGGCAAGGATTTGCACTTCTTCAAGACGAATATCCCGGCCGATGCCACCTGAGCGAAGCGAGCATCGACCGTCGACCACTCGACTGGAAATGCACATCGCGACAACTCACTTATTCGAAAGCCTTCAACAGCAAATGCATAGAAATCACAAGAAAAGAAATTTCAAGCAGCGAAAGCAGACTTCATCATATTCAAATTCTATCAAGCATGCTTTCCACGAGAAATTGTTGTAATAACACTTCCAGTCTACCTACTTCATGCACTCAATTCCATACAATATTAAATTTTTACATCTCATACCCAAGAAGTATGAAGAAGTGAAATATTAAATATGTATTTAAAAGTTTACATGCATCTTGTGAAAGTCATTTCCATATTTCTCACCGGATAAACTCTTATTCGTATCAATTCAATGCAGGGGAATAATATGACTGTTGAGGTGTTGGAAAACCTTGTGCAATCTTGCAAAATATTCCACAGCTTTCGAATCACTTACGGTAGAAAATAGTTTTTGAGGAACTTGCTTGAAAGCTACAAGATCAAAATGGAATAGAACTGAACCTCGATAATTTCCAATTGAACTTGGAATCATCAAATTTTCTAATCAAGATTTATTTTTCCTAATTTATCTAAAGCTGAAATAGAATAGCTGATTAAACGCTGACTAGGTGCTTCAGAGTATAATGATCCATTTTGTTTTATTCAACTTCAAATTGGTTGATTGGCAGTCCATGCAAAAGTATGAAGTAGAGATCTTTATTTTCCTATAGATTGGATTTACAATGACCGAATGATAGAATGGATTTGTCAGTAACTGAGTTCCATTATCATGTTCTGCGTGTAGCATTTTCTCATAGTGCAGTATCACTTTCGCATACATTTTTCATATAGCAATCAAATTGGTAGGAGTAAAGGTTTGAAATTCAGAAAACTCTAATATTGATATTTTTTCATGCTTTGGACAATAGGATAATACTGTCCGTAATCCACAAAAGAATCGCAACAATAGACATAAGATTCCTCATGGCAGATCTCTCAGTCCTGTACTGTTTTCTCTCAATACTTTTTATCTCTAATAAAAGTATCAGACAGATATTTTTTCCAGACAGTCCAACAGCGAAACAAGTTCGATGTTGTGTGATTGATAATAAAAGTGACCCGGCCACCTTTACACGTTTTCCATGCAAGAGTTGGCGCACCGCACGTTGACAAGGCTGCAGTTGTGTATCTACCCCTCCATCGCAGTTGTCCCAGAGGAGCAGGTTCATGGCAGATGCGACGGTGTGAAATCCAAGCAGACAAAACACTCGGGCCGAAAATTGATTTATTGCCTTGAAACATTGGAAAGCTCTCGTGTCCCTCAAGGGGAATAGACACCGACCTCTAGGGACCGCCACGGGATGGATGTTTTCTGAGGCCTGTGTCAAATGCATTTGTACCGACAAGCGTCAACCTCGTATCCGACTCTGTATTTCCAGCAATGCTATCAAGATTATTTGGTGTAGCTTGATGCTGGTAAATATTTTTCACATTTCAAGGAATTGGTTGAGGATAGGCCACTGGCGGCTCGTGCCCACGAAAAAGGTAAAGTAGGTACTGTACGATAAAAGATAAGCGCACTTCGCCTGTTTCGTGGGTACGAGCCGCCAGTGAGAAAGGCGGCTTCCTTCAACAGTAGTAATCTGATTTGTCACTGCTGCCTTTTCTATGTGCGTAATGAGAGGTGTGAAGTTGCGATATGACGATTGTTATGCCTTTAAAGGGTGCTTTCCGAAACTACGCGAAAGCGCCGCACCCAGTCGCACAGTATACAAAGAATTGAGCTACTAATAAGGAAACTGGCTGAAATTATTGTTTCCGTCATGATTTGTTTTCAATTCATTTCAGCCAGTTCCTATTCAATTATTTGTACGTATGCTGTGCGCCGCAAACTGAAATAGTATAGGTAGCAGGTAGGACTAATAGTTTCGGAAATTACCCCTTGACTGTGCAAATCTTCATCCCACTCAATATTCATATAATCGTTCAATTTGGAATCAATCGCCATGGGAAATTCACAAATCTAGAATGTATTCTAATCCAATCACTGACTAATTCTCCCAACTTTTTCATTTTCATCCGATAGTCACCTTAAAAAATTTGAATTCCATAATAAACTTCAATTAACTATTTTTTTATGATTTTTACCGTGAACTAGGTAAGAATATTATATAGGTTGGTATTCCATATCGAGAATAATCATGTTTTGAATTTCTGAAAAATCACATTTTCTTCTCTCGCCTAATTTAATGCATTTTACCTACTAGCTTACTTTGAGTGAAAATTTCAAGTTCTACCATTTCTACAAGTTCTAGTCAGTATATTTTTAGTCAAAATAATTGCGTAAAGTAATAATTTTCATAATTTTGTATTAAGAGAAACCTGATAATTTCTTGTTTCTTACGTTATTATAGTATTGAAGTTTTCCTGTTTGCATCATTGGTACAAACCTATTTCTCAGTTTTTAAGTTTCATATACTCTCTATTCATATTTGAAGCCCAGGCTACTTTTATCTGGTCTTATTTACTCATTCTTCTTGAATATATTGTACAGAAGACGCTAGAATCATGCGATGATAGTTTGAAAAACACTAAAAAAATTTATAACTAATGAATAATTAGAAATCAGTTTGAATCAATTTTAAAATGCCAGACATACTCGAAAAAATAGCCTAGGCGTTTGTGAAAACCTGCAATCATAATATTATTTTCCAGCAATTCAGATGCCTCCATCCCACCGCCAAAAAAATCTTACATGAAACAGTCTACAAATTATAGATAGAATGTAGTAGAGTGGTAGCTGGGCCGTTCAATTATTGGACGTGCATGGCATGTGGCACTATGCTAGCTAGCCCTAATTTTACAAAATACGCAGAAGGATACGTGCTGTTTGCCATTGTAGGACACAACAGCTGCTGCAGCGCTTCTTGCTTGGAATGACTGTGTCGTACAGCGTACTTTGCAGAGCCGCTGTATGTTTGCGAAAAGAGTACGTGGTCGGAAACGCAATGCAAAATGAAAATAGTGTCGAGAATTCCTGATATACGTCAACATGGCAAAGGCGGCGGTGGTGGCCATTAAATGCTTTTGTGGGTGTTGAAAGACGGCAATCGGATTTTAATCATTATTAACACGCCAAACATGAACTGTTGCAACACATAGAAACAACGCTATGGAAAGAAGTTGGTGTGAGGTAGTTAAGGATCAAAACAGGGATGAAATTCATTGAGTTTTGGTATTCCGGATGATCCAGACTGCCTAAAAACAGTAGTAATCTCTCATTACCACACTTTTCATCACCCACGCACATGCTTGGAACACATTTGGGCAACACCCTGAAAGAATGGGTTATTATTTTAAACTGAATTTTTATAGCTTATTATAAAATTATTCTATACAATTCACAAAATTTATGCAATAGAATAATAATTTATTATTTATTCATGGGCTTATTTTAACTTTTTCAACAATAATTATTATGGAGACTTCATCTTTCTTAGCATTCATTGTGATTTCAATACTTCTGAACTCTATCTGCAGTGGAAGAGGGGGCTCTTGTGCCTCAACTTCGCCCATAACACTTTATGTAATATACAAAGTAAAAAATAAAGACATTTATCTATCTATCCACAGGAATAAATTATATTTACAATCGAGTATTAACAAATTAGCTAGAATGCGTAAATTTATTAGTCAATTTCGATTTGGAAACTATTGTAATTTTCTCCACTACAAATTTATCTGGGCTTCAATCACTTCGATATGGCTTTTATAGATCATAGCTGAAGCAACGCGGTCAGCGCGCTAGATGTACAAAAAGTTTACTTGTCCAAAAATGTGTTTTTCCATGTATTTTATTCTTTTATTCTGGTATATTTTTATTTTCTAAATTATTCAACAACAAATGAACCTTTATTATAATTATTACAACTTTTGGTAACTGTGTCATGTAAACATGGAATAGAGTTCCAGGCTTAATTAGTTCATACAATTCTCACGAAGAGAGCGCAGCGGACGAATCTCCAGCTAGCTTCTACTGCCCAATATAGTGGATGTTCCATTTTCAAAACTATTAGATTGAAAATTTAAACCGATGTCGTGGATGTGGGAGTGATGAGACAAAAGTTGAATTTTCACGGATACATGGTACAGTACGAATGGAAAAGTGTAGAGCACTAAAAACTTTACCATAGTTTGATCATGAACTAACTACTCTTACTACTAACGTAAGTAGATTTGACTCATCAAAGAACTTACACGAGCTTCCCTACTCAATTTTCCAATCCCATAATAATTGGGAATGGAGAATAATTTCAAAGAATAACAAATTATAACTTTTTGCATTATGTATCGAAGTTGAGAGAAATCATTCCTCATAATAATTCTCTCTTGCTAATGGAAAAGTCATTATTCTCTAAAGAGGTTGAATTCTCCAGTATTTTAAGTTCACCGTATAGGTTTCGCGTAAGCTGTGAAGGGCAACCTAATGAGATTTTTATTGAGCCAATAACTTTTCAAGTGATTGCGTCCTCATGCGCTCGAAAGTTTCTGTAGCAGCTGCATCGAAATTCAATTCCTTTTACCGCTCGCTGAAAAGCTTGAGCATATCAATATCCTACAGTACGCAATTATTTTATCCTAACTAATGTAACTTACCAGAAAAGTAAAAAATCAATTTATCACAAGTAACTCAACATAATATAAGTCTTTCAAATTCACTCAAAATCTAATAATCATTGACTATATTTTGAATCTCTACTAGTAACGTTCATACTCATACTCTTACTCAATCCCCTACACCCTTTCAAACTATTGTACTCTTATATAACACAATGTGTTATATGTCATATTATTTGGTTATATATTTGCCAACATCATTGACCATTATCATAAATAACTTAGTATTAATAGGTAGTTACATATAACATACTAAGATTATTAGAACTCTCTGTAGAGAATATAGAAATGAGTATAGACCTGAACTGCTTGTTTTTTTTGAAAAAAACACAAAGTTTACACTTTGATCAGAGATGTTGTGGAACTTATCCATAATTTACGTAAGAGAAACAAATGTTGTCAGATCCACAAAGTTTATTTAAACCAAACTTAAGTTTCTCCACTGATGATGATGCCCTGAGCATTGAAACGAAAGTTTGGTTTAAATAAACTTTGTGGATCTGACAACATTTGTTTCTCTTACCTAGAAAACACAAAGTATAATTCAGAGAAATCACAAAAACAAAACAGTGAATTTGTTGTATGGGGAATGGGAATTACTATATAAATTGTTCATTTTAAGATTATTAGCTTTTCAATATTATTATGTATTGGTATCATCGTTATAGAGTTAGAAAATAGGGGGTATTCTATTCCCAATATTTTTTAACAACTTTTATAATAAAGTATTCGAAATTACATGACTGAATTAGGAATGAGTTCTAACGAAGGTTTCTAGTCTTCATCTGAATTTTTATATGAATAGCATTATACGGAAGTGATGGAAGGAATATACAGTACATTATATGATAAAGTACATTATCTCAATATACCCTGCAGGTCCATTCAGTTATTACTTGCTGTCAATTGGATAGTACAGCTCGTGGAAGGCTGCCACTACTATAATCTAGGTTACATCGATATTGATAATAATATTCAGCACTGATAGCATCACTTAACTTCACGTGCCATTACTCACAAGGATATCACATTAGAAGACTCAAGCTTGTTGTCAATTCTATCAGTTCCAACTGGCGAAGACTGATTTACAGTCTGCAATATATTGCACTCACTCACCTATCCAACAAAGCGATGCTTTTAGCTCAGCTAGCTAACTCTATTTGGAGAATGAGCAAATCGATAATGCCAATGTGAGATGACAATCCCCATATATTATAATATATTCGATTCGTGACATGAACCTGAATAAACTGAATCAACTCTTAGTTTGATTAAATTCTCAATGAAACTGTCAATGCCAATATTCGAATTCAGGGCTCATACATTTTATCAAGCATGACCTTTACAAAATATCGTTTGGTTGTGATGAAATACTAGATTACTTTCTGAATGCTCTGAACAGTTCAATTGTAATTATTATTATTATGCAGCTTCATCAGTCAGATGGGAAATTTCAGTTGACTTTTCAATTAACATTTCCATTCGAAATGACCAATGTCATGCAAAACAATGCAACTCCATTATTCTACTGGATGTCACTTATACATTATTATACTCTGTTTATCGAGTGACTGGGGCAGATTCAATCCTTCAGATGTTATTGATGTTCGCATTCTTTGTATCCTGCTCGGCAGGACCGCCCACAGGGGGGATTTATGGCGCAAGTTGCAATTTGGGGGGGGATTTTGAACATTTTTGGGGGAATCAACAAATTAATTTGATTACAGTAATATGGAGTTATTATTTTGAATGGTTCACTTTCACATGTAGGCCTAAACGTTTTCTATATATTTTCATAATCCAACTGAATAGAATAATGTCTCTGACAGTTTTAGATGTAGAACCAATACATATAATTATAGTTGATTTACTTATTAGTAGGTAGCCTATAGTTGTTAAGGATCAACAATGTCTAACGATTCATGTTTACAAATCACCGCGGCTGCCAGGCTTCCGTTTGACTGAGTTGATCTCATTTCCCAGAATGAACACAAAACTTTCAATAGAATTCAGACCTGAACAAACAAAATCGATTTTAATCGGTTCCTATAATTATTCCATCTTCGTAGTTGACGACTTGACAATATTCAATTTTATACAATATGCTCATAATTATGCACATTCAGTTGTTCTGCTGTGGGATTGAGCGGTGGTATATTTTTGTTGTTCGTAATACAGTACGTGGTTTATGAATGTATAGTGTTTTATATTTTTACTTTTGAATTGAATGTAGACTTACTAAGTTATGATTTCAAAAAAGTTGAAAAAAAATAATGTGCGGAGTTCCTGTACAGTACATAGGGGTTACATTCCGGTGGAATATAAAATAGGTAATCGAAGTGAAAGTCAATGAAAACGTTATGGAAAAACAAGCCGAAGGAGCAAAAAAGCTACGTCGGGTGATGAACTATAAAGGTAATATGAAAGTTAAAGTAGGCTATAATTAAAAAAATATTCATTAATAAGTAGGCTAGCCGGGAAGACTATTCTCAGCTTTGTATGAGTTCTATAGAATACAGTTAATAAGTGGCTGCTGCCTGATGTACAAGCTCTCAGGGGAAGCACGGCTGCAAGAAAATAGTGATAAATCTGGAAATGGAAATAAATATCTAGACCTTGACAATTTTTCCAACTTATTGTAAATCAGGATATTTGAGCATTCTGATTTGAAATTGAATGTTATATTGAAGAGCATTTAAATATTGTTGTTGTTTTTAATTATAGTGTTAATTTTTTAATTATTGCGTAACGGAGCTCATGATTTTTAGTCAGCGTTTGAAAGCCGAGCAGAGCAGACGTGTTTACGGAGTAGATGCTATTGTTTCGAAAAGTGGGCTATTCGTATTGCTGCGTCAAGTGAATCGGTTGCCAAAAGTAGGGCGAGTGAATGACCGCGGTGTCGTGTTCGCGGTGATGTAGCGCGGTGTTGTATTTGCGTCGCGTTTGCGCAACTCCGGTAAGTGACACATTTCAATAGACAATTCAATAATGGAAGAGAATGAAGCCACTATCACGTTAACTGACGGCGATAGAGAGACGAAATATAAAATACGTCTATCTACACAGCCTACAGAAGCCGAAAAATTGTTATTGAAAGCCTGGAATGATGCAGATAGGAAATTGAAGCTATCAAATGAAAACAATAATGAGTTGAAAAATAGATTAGATCTTCTCCAGACAAGACTAGTTGCATTAGAAAATGAATTGAAAAGTGAAAAGAGTAAGGGAGAAAATTCAAGAGTTTTCAAAGATAGTACTGATAGTTCTACTGAGAATACAACTGATAATACAGGTTACTGCACAGATGATGATCTACTCGCGAAAGAAACAGAGTGGCTGAGAGCTAAGAGTAGAAATAAGAAGAGGAAGCTAAATACAACACTGTCCCCTCCAACAAAAGAAGACAATCCTTCTACTATACATACATCTAACAATACATACTATATATGCTATACATACTATACATACTAACAATACATCTGATCCTACACCACAAAAAAAGAAGAATCCACCGTTACCGCCAGTAATTGTGGATGGAATTAAATCTTATAATAAATTTCATGAGAAACTAGTGAAAATACTTCCCAATCGTGAATTCAAGTTGAAATTACTAGGAGAAGATAGTTTTAAAATCAACCTAATCAATGTTGAGGACTACAGAGTGCTCACCAAGGAGTTGAACAAGGAGAATTTCACTTGGCACTCGTATGAGAACAAGCAAATTCGGCCGATTAGAGTGATGGCTGAAAAGCTACATAGATCATGTGACTCTGAAAGTATAGTAGAAGATCTTAGAAACAGAGGATTCAAAATTCTTAATGCAAGCATCAAGTTAAAATGGAAAACCAAGGATCCATTAGATATGTTCATGCTTGAGTTTGATTCAGGAGAAGAAATTGACAAGATATATAAAATTACAAACATCATGGGGTGTAAAGTGGAAATAGAGGCAATTAGAAAATCTAAGCTTATAGCTCAGTGTCGGCGTTGCCAAAGTTTCAACCACACACAGAAATATTGCTACCGGGAATTTCGTTGTGTGGAAGTGCGGAAAGTGCGCAGGAAAACATAGCTCCAAAGACTGTGACAAGGCAGCCGATGAGAAGCCAAAATGTATTCACTGTGGTGAACCTCATCCAGCCAGCTATCGTGGGTGCAGTATTGCTGTTGAACTTCAAAAGATCAGAAATAAAAGCAAAAATAAGACACTACCAGCACAAACAAACGTGCATGAAAATCGTTTAACGCAGCCACAACCAGCCACATCCAAATCTAATGGGAATGCTGATGCAACCAAACACGCAAGCTATGCCGCTGCAGCTAGAGGACTTGATAACGTACTGAAAAGTGATGGACAAAAGGAAGATGGAGTCCGGCAGATTTTACAGGTTATATTAAACAAGTTGGATAAACAAGAAACACTTCTCTCATCGTTTGAAAAGAGGCTACAGACGCTAGAAGGCAGCACTATCCTGGCAGGGAATAGAAAAACTCATTAATGGCGAGATTTTTGAGGATTATGGCATGGAATGCCAATGGAATACTTCAAAGACAGCAAGAACTTGAGCTTGTACTTAGTAGTGAAAAAATAGATATTTGTCTTATATCAGAAACACACATGACAAACCAATCTTTCCTTAGAATCAGAGGCTTCAGAGTGTATCACACAACACACCCAAATAACTCAGCTAGGGGACTAAGTGCAGTGATTGTGAGAGAATCTATCCAGCATATTGAGGAAATTGAATATAAAACAGAAGAGATACAAGCTACAATAATATCACTGAAATTAATAGGATTTACTTTATGTATAGCAGGACTATATAGTCCTCCAAGGCATGCAATCAAGTGTAAAGACTACTTGGAATTATTTAAACATCTTGGAAAATGGTTCATTGTAGGAGGAGACTTCAATGCTAAAAATACACTTTGGGGATCCAGATTAACCACTACCAAAGGTCGAGAACTGTTCAGTGCAATTCAAGAATACAAATGTGAAGTATTAGCTACTGGTAACCCAACTTACTGGCCTACTGACCCAGGGAAAATACCAGATTTGATAGAGTTTTTCATCATCAAGGATATTTCCACAAAATACATAAAAATTGAAGATAGCTATGACCTGACATCAGATCATTCACCAATTCTACTAACAATAAGTGAAACAGTGATTGAGCGTGATCAAACTCCATTCCTCAGCAATAGATACACAAATTGGGAACAATTTAGATCACTTCTAGAAGAAAAAATAATCTTGAATGTTCCTCTCAGAAGTAGAGACCAACTTGACAAAGAAATAGAAAAATTAGTTGTTGATATTCAGCAAGCAGCTTGAGCATGTACTCCAGAAATCAGACAGAAGACACAGGGCAGCAATTATCCAGCAGAAATTAGGAACTTACTGATTGAGAAAAGAAGAGCTAGAAAAAAGTGGCAGAATACCAGAGATCCAAGACACAAAACTCTGGTGAACAATCTGTCCCAGCAACTCAAAAGAGAAATAAAAAGACTAAAAAATGAAACATTCAGAAGATATCTAAATGAATTAACTAACGATAAAAGTACTGAATACTCTCTCTGGAAGGCCACAAAATGCATCAAGAGGCCTCAGAATCAAAATGCACCTATTAGAAACTTTGATGGCACTTGGGCTAGAGACAACAACCAAAAATCAGTCACGTTTGCAAATCATCTAGAAAACATCTTTAAATCTATTGAAAGCTTTGATGACAATCAACTACTACCACACACAGTTCAAGAATCAATAGAAATTCCATCTGTTACTGTACGTGAAGTGGAGAAGACAATCAAGAGCAGTATTAATAACCGGAAGGCACCAGGGTTCGACCTAATTACTGGTGATATATTGAAACAGTTGCCAAGAAAAGCTCTTTTAAAGCTCACATACCTTATAAATGCAGTGTTCAGACTGAAATATGTACCTGACCACTGGAAAATTGCAGAAGTCATCATGATACTCAAACCAGGAAAAACACCATATGAAGTCACCTCATATAGACCAATCTCCCTTTTACCTGTAATTTCAAAACTCTTTGAAAAGTTTCTCTTAAAAAGATTGAAACCAATTATAGAGCTAAAGGAGCTGATTCCAAAACATCAATTTGGGTTCAGAGAGAAACATACAACCATTGAGCAAGTTCACTGTATTACCAACATAATTGAAATGGCACTTGAAGAGAAGAAAATCTGTAGTGCAGTATTTCTAGACGTTGCACAAGCATTTGACAAAGTTTGGCACAAAGGACTACTATGTAAATTAAGAACTATGCTTCCACTTGAATATACTCAAATTCTTGAGTCATATTTATTGGGTAGATATTTCAGAATCAAGCAGAATGATGAGTACTCAGAACTGAAGGAGATAAGAGCTGGAGTACCTCAAGGAAGTGTTCTTGGACCAATTCTGTATTTGCTATACACCAGCGACCTACCTGAGATGGAGAATAATACAGTTGCTACATTTGCTGATGACACAGCTGTATTGACTTTAGGTAATAACTGTCAGGAATCAATGAAAAAATTGCAAGATGCTACCAATGAAATCTGTAATTGGACCAGACTATGGAAGATCAAAATTAATGAGGCAAAATCTGTCCAAGTAAACTTCACCAACCGGAAATGTACACAGATTCCCTTAATCATCAATGGGGAACCTGTACCATATGCTAATGAGGCTAAATATCTGGGTATGACTTTGGATGCTAGATTGCGCTGGAAGGCACATGTAAAGAAAAAAAGAGAAGAACTAGGGCTCCGATACAGCAAAATATACTGGTTGATAGGAAGGAACTCAGCACTATCCTTATACAACAAGATCCTCATCTACAAGCAAATCCTGAAACCCATATGGATGTATGGAATTCAACTCTGGGGTTGTGCCAGCAAGAGCAACATAGATAAAATTCAACGATTCCAGAACAAGGTCTTGAGGAACATCGTCAATGCACCAAGATTCATCCGGAATGCAGATATCCACAGAGACTTGGAGGTTGAGTTCGTCCAAAGTGAAATTGGGCGCTTCGCTAGGAAACATGCTGTGAAGATCCAACAGCACGTCAACCAAGAAGTTACCCGGCTACTTGACAACACCCAGCCGCGCAGGCTGAAGCGGACGAAACCCTTCGAATTGTGTGGTGATGTGGTGTGAAAAGCAGAGCAGTGGTATTAGTGAGAAAAAAGCAGAGTAGTGATAATTGTGTGAAATTTACATAGTTGAATATTATTTATTATTTTATGTATGTCATATTGAAATAATTTGATTAGTATGTAGAAGTAGTAGTCCTAGTGAGGACTCCTAACTTAGTCCAAAATTCCAATTATAAGTTAGAAATGAATTGCTTATTAGCTTCTTATGAGACTAGATTGCAATAGTAGAAGGAAAAAAATGATTTTTAGAATGTCATGGAGTGGGAAAACGTTAACTTATTTCATGTTCTACTGACTTCATTTTTTATTTTACTGTGATTTTTTTTTTCTTTCTAAAGCCCCGTTTCCATTCATACATTTCGTGCAACAGTGTTGCACAACACATTGGCAACATGTTTTTACGCGTTTTTCACCGTGTCTGGTGTACCGTTTCCATTCGGTCAAATGTTTTGAGCAACATCAGCATCTAGACTACTTGGACTCGAATTCACTGGTCATCAGAGCTCAGTTCGTTGTGAGCATTTGAAGAAGATGGACGATAGGCTCGCTCTAGTAAGTTTTGTTGTTGTAGCAGGGGGTTATCAAATTCTTAAAAATAGGCGAAAAAGACCACGGTGGTGGATTAGAAGCATCCTCGAAAAACGGCCGTATGAGGGTGCTTATAATAGTTTAATGAGGCACCTTACATTACAAAGTGGTTCTGAAAACTACGTGAGAATGAGTGCTTCCGATTTTGAATTCCTACTAAATCTAATTGCGTCTCGAATTGCCAAAAGTACTCACTGCCGACAAGCTATTTCTCACTGCCGACAAGATATCCTTTTAGGGGCGTCAATTCTGCAATTTGAGTTTTTTTGGTTCGCGCTAGATACATTCTACAGCACTGTTTCTGTTTCAAATTGTTCAATTAATTTAATTATATTATTCTTCGACCATTACATTCCAATGGTACATTTTGAATGTACCAAGAGTTAAGACAATACGAAACACACAACAGTGACAACACACTGAAAGTCACCAGTGAACTGAAAGTATTTCTCGTTTACATCACATCATGGTCTGGAAACTATTTCTTCAAATCGCAAAAAATGCAAAATAAACAGAAGTCGCGACTACATCCTTTTTCTCTCCAGCTAATAGAGAAGACAAATGCATTGTTCAGCAAAACCATTTATTCAGCTCGAGTACCAACCTACAGTTCCTTTTTTATTATTATTTTTTTGTCACGTTGCTCAAATTCAATTACTTTTTCAAACAACTGACATAAACATAAACTAAATATATCAATTCATCATAATTACATTGTAGTCACGTACAGCCAGCGAGAATAGCGAATATAGAAATATTCTATATTCATATATTTTATATATTCTATATAAATAGGTATTTCATATTAGGGGCTTTAAGTGATATTTTTGGTTCTTGACGAAGGACTGGAGCGCTTACAAGTTCTATAAACAAACTATCAATTATACTTAACAGGAGCAAAAAAAAAACACATTTGATTGTGATATTGGATACTGAGATCAATAGCCTCTTTTGAGTGAAGATTGTTCATACTCAATACATTCAAGACAAAAATCAGAAAAAAGAGATAATTTTTCTCGATTTCCTTTGAAAAGATTCCTTATATCGATTTCCTTATAATCTCATAATAAGGTGGTCTCATAGATTGAACTGTAGTTTAATTCAATACGGTAATCAAGACCATAGTAGAAAAAATCATAGAGACCATAAATCGTAGAAATCAAGACCATATGTGAGTATCATTAATATTATACTGTAGCCTAATTTATTTCAGAAATAGGTACTGAAATAAGTCCTGTTTATTGACTGAACACTTCTTATTAAAAAAAAATTAATTGTATTGGATGAGATATTGTGGTATTTTTCCATAATGAGAAATAATAAGACAGATATTGTCAATACCAAGGTTCAAAACAAGGTTCCTTGTAGCCTACCCAAGCACAAATTAGCTGAGGATGGGGCAGGTATAGCCCTGAAACCATGGTACTATTGTGAAAAATATTTTAATAAACTATTGACAATATCTGTCTTATTATTTCTCTTATTCAAAACTAAATTATTTACAAGTTTCAGCCACAGAAAAGTGAGTTGAAGCATCAGGTAAACATGTTAATCCTCTTTGAAATTGAAAAATATTAATTATTTTCATATTTTTACAAATATCCCAATAACCACTGCAGATTAAAAATTCTAACCAGTTCCATTGCATTTCTAAGCCAAATTTAAAGTAGAAAAAGTATTTTGTATGACCTAAATCACTCGAAACAGAGCGATCAAATTGTAGACGATTATTCACACTCAGCAAGATTAGTCTCATTTTTAATCAAATTAAAACTTGAATTCTGACTCATGGATTTGAGCTAGACCCCTGTACTTGGTCTCATATGAAAAATAATCAAATGAAAAACTTTTTGCGCTATAAAAATTATTTTGTACGCTGGAAAAAATCAAGAAAAATCTGTTTGAAATTAAAAAAAAAAAACTCGAAAAATCACTCTTTTTCAACTTTGACCGCTAAAAAATACTGCTCAGTAATCGACTTCGGCATGTGTTATACCGTAAATCAATGTGAAATTTTATCTTCTTTTCAACGATATATTGACGATTTGATGACGGTATGTAGGCCTACTTGAAGAATATCGAAAAATCTATATATCTCGAAAACGAAGGTCAATAGGAAAAAACTTTACTGGACATTTTTTGTTGCAAATTGCATGTAGAATATGGTTGCGGGCTGTTACACTTCTCGTGAGACACTCTGTATTATGAAGTGCGAATCTCGGTCTTGGAATACTAGACATGGTATTCTCTATTTCGAGTGTTGGGCTTCAAGTCGAAAGTTACGTCAAATAGAGTAACTTACCTATAGTTGCTGAAATAAACTTTTATTGAAATATTTTAATTATTTCAGTCAATGAAGTCATCGATTTTACTGGTAAATTTGTCCTCACGTTTTGTTGTTAGTAGTGGGGGGGTTGGTTGGGGTTTTTGAGGAATTATAGTACAGGACTATTAATGAATTTTGGGGGGGATTTTGCGCCATCAGCCTTGGGAGGGATGAGCACCCCTGCTGCTCGGATTGCGTTTTTCAGTACTTTTTAATAAAGGCTGGATCATAGTGTCTCAAGAAGAAATTTTGAAAAAACGCAATCAATCTAGGGTATTCTAGGTCTAGCAACTTATTAATTTATCAGCCTATTGTTGGAAATTCCCTATCTAGGGAAAAACTATTGAAAAGTCCAAAGAAATAATTTTCATCGCTTTACAATATTATTATTCAGAACAGCTATACCAAAGTCAGTTGTAAGAGATCGTTTCTTGCAAAATACATTCTGGCACTCGGAAATTCGAAGCTTGAAAGAGGATGAAAACTTTCCCGACGAAAATCTTCTTGCAACGAAAGCTTACATACTGAAGATTATAATATCTTCAAGAGTTTACCATACTTTACATCCTATTAATATGTTATAAAACTCTCTCGCACTTGAAGAATTTTCGAAAGGATTATCCAAAGTCAAGTTTTCTCAAACTTTCACAACAAAGGCATATTTGATGATTACTATCATTATTCCAATATTTCCGGGAAACTTTCTCCCAAAAAAATGGAGCTTTAAAGTACCTATCATGTTTAAAAATAACAAGAGGGAAAGGACTTTCAAGTTCTGTTTTGTCACAGCATCGTGCAGTATTCTTTTAACATAACAATCAACAAGAAATATTAAATAGTCGTAGGTTGTTCTGACTCAAAGGAGTAGAGACCAACCAGTTTGTGATCCATACAAATTTTCAATTTAAGTACGGTACCCATTCACTCACTGATTGACTCAATCATAAAAATAAATAAAAATATACTCAATCGATGACATTTCAAAGCTAAAATCGTGAGAAAGGTTATGAATACTACGGTAACTAATGAACTATCTGACATTGAGTTGATTATTTTTCGAATGATATAAGTTATTTGGCCAGGTGAAGCGATATTCTTCATATTCTACAGATATTATATTAGGGAGTTTAAATTTTCAAGTACGGGAGTCCTTCATATTCGAGATTCTTGAGCAGACCCGGATCTGAAATTGAGGCTCCAATTCATGTATTCTAGAGTATTTCTGATGATTGAAATTCAGCCGTCATCCGCTAACATACCGTACTTGATACGATGCGTTACCATCCGGCGTGGAAGTGGATCTTATCAATTGATTGTTAAGGCCGGAATCCAATTAAACGTGTTTTAGATTGTTTAGACGTTCCTCACGTTTACTCACGGCCCACAGATGCTGCAGCGGGAGTGGATTCTCTGAATGCTTGGAAGCGTAATTAGAGTGTGGGCAATTACGGTATCAGTGCATTCATCACAGTAATGACGCCTAAGTGACCCTTCGTTAATCCGATTCAGGAGCATATCTCCAGCTCACCTAGGCTCATGCCTCTAACCCTATTAGGTGCAGAAATTGGTTGTGGTGTAGCACCTTCAATTCGATTGAATACAAATCATATTTGAAGCATCAAATCAAAATACAATTTATTTTATTACATTTTTCAATACCGTAATAATTTTAATAACAATAATTGTTTAAAATAATGTATTACTCTGTTTTACACTATTTCCAATGATAATGCTATTTTAATTCAATGTTTGGTATACAATTCTTTACTACCTTCCTAATTTTTCAATTCAAAAATCATATTATATAGTCTTCCTCAACACAATATGGAATGACTAAAAGTGTTCCTCCAAACAATGATGCTTTGATCTATAGTATAGGCTACTTTACTCTATCATTGGCTCCTTTTCCTTCGAACAATCTATTGTAGCTGCGTAAGCAGAGGAGAGGGGAGGCTGTTTGTACCTGCATCAATCCTTTGAAACCAATAACTCACCTAATAGAACGAATTTGTCGATAGTCAATTAAAAGTTCATGGCAGCTTTTTCTCACATTGTGGGTAAAAGATGGTAAACGTGATACCCTGTTTTACACGAATCTCTTGTCAAGTAAAGTATATTACTTCACATTGGGGTAGTAGCTAATAGAATAATAGATTATGACAACTATCATAGATTTCGACACAAAATAGTCACATCCAGACGCTTATTGAATTCTATTTCAACCAAGCTGTACTCAGAATTATTTCTAGAGCATCTTTTAAGCAGAATATCAAGTTTTGAAATGGAAAAATTGTCTTTCACTTCCAATGTTTAATGTTTTCTAGAATGTTTGCACTTAATTCGTGATGAATTTCCTGGGTCACTTGAATGCATACCGTGGAAAATCTACCAGCAGTAGATCCTTAAGGCCTTATATTTATCAAGTGACACGCAATGGTGTTCAGTTCAATACCGGTAACATGTTTTATCCCTGCCAGATCGGTTTGACAGGTTTTTAATCGCTAAATGCGTGATTATTTACTTGATTACGTGATACGTGCCAGATTTGAAAGGAGATTAGCTGGATGGAAACGGGACGACGTGTCGAAGGTTTTATGTAAATAAAGTGCGATGGCTGAGGAAATTCTATTTACTGGAAACGCGTTTCACTTCTTAGCTCTATACATCAATGTTTTCCGCCACGAAAACACTTTCCGGTTTCGCGCTAAAATAAAATCAAGCCATGGTGACTCTCTCACCCTCCCGGTACATCAGTAAATAGAAATAAATCCAGGTTTTTCGCTCTTGTACCTCTCCTCCTGCCTTCACCAGCAGCAGCTCATGCATAAGGCATGCATGCTGCCACACAATAGGCCAGAAACGCAATATTGATAGATTGAAAGGTAATACTATTCGGGATCACTCTGTATAGAAGCACCGCTTTTCCAACATGATTTGTCACCGGAGAGATGGTCGTGGTGGTGCCACTGGCAGCCACCCTACAGAACTGTGTCTACAAACACCATCATCAATCAACCTGCAGGCCACGCATGCCATTATTATATTTATAAATCTGATTTCATATCCATATTTGTCACTGATATTCCATGCGCGATTTTCCACTAGAATTCAAAAGTAACACAGCAGCAATGATCGATTAGTAGCCTATCCCACTTGTTAAAAGGCTGACATTTGGTAAAAATGATCAGGGATCATTGAAAATCTTGCATTTGATTGATTCATTTGAAGCCCCACCTGATGGTTTGTGAATGGTTATGATTAATATAATAATTATATTGATTTATTATATAATTAATAATTATATAAAATAATTTAATGTTTTGAAATTGAACCTGTTGCTATGTTTCTAATTAGACGAGTTTAAGAAATTGATTCGCGAGTTGTCAATTATCTTCTTTCTATTACAAACTAGCAGGGGAAGCCATACATATGCCTCACTCTGTATAATAATAATAATAGATGGATTAATTGGTAGTTTTGAAAAAAAATGAAATTTCAATGGAAGATGTGACATTATTCATATTCACCTCTTGACGATGACATCACTAAGATTTATCAAGGAATAATGTACTTCTACTTGCTTGCAGCTCACTCAGGGTCAGGCTACTACGATTTTTTGAGTCGCGGACGCGTTTTGAACACTGACGATGTTCATCATCGGCGCAAAGAATCGTAGCTGCAAAGTAACTAGAAGTTGGCTATTTTCACATTATTCATTGATGTTATTAGTACTGCAGTTCGAAGAAGTATAAATAAACCTCAAAAATCATCTAGAAATTACATCTCTAAGAGATAGCTGCTTTATTTCTGATAAGACAATTTTATCATTAGCCTACTATTAATTTTTCTACCTTTGGGAGATTGACTGCCGTTAGTAAAGACAGTCAGTCGTTTCCCGTCTCTGGAGGGATAGTAATTGTTGCATTACACTCCAACTGATAAAATGCATGTTACTCAGAGGTGTTCTGCGTCGCCAATTGGTTGCGGAGACTGGCTTATGGTTGAGAGGATCAACGTGCTAACCACACGTAACGTCTATCCTGTTTGATGATTTTGTGTTGCTGTATGGTCTGTCCGGCCGGTGGCGGGGGGCGGGAATTTTGGCGTGGTGGAGGGGGCGGCTTCGGCTCGGCCAGTGGTGGTTCGGGGACTGTGAGTTCTGATTGAGAATTTATAGCTTCTGGGTCGGTATTGGCCGGGCTGGGGCCGTTTTCCCGTCGTGCCGGGGTGTCTTCTTGGCTTGAACGGGCTGTAGAGTGAATTTGAAAGTGGCATCCAGCTGGTAGGCCTAGGCCCTTCATGGGCTATTGAGCCAGACATATAAACTACTATTAATTTTCAATTTGAATAGAGACTGCTATAATTATTTTCTGTTGAATATGATACTCAATAAAATGGAATGATCAAACAACTGTCAGCTTTTAAGTCAAGTAAAATTCGAACAACTGTTTGCTTTTGAGTCAAATTCGAACTTATCACGATCCACCAGAATAATTATTAGCAATAGGTTTCATTAATGAAAAATCAATTTGATCGGTAGGGAATGTTCAAATGAAGATTGAAAATATGAAGCTATTTTATTAAAGTATAAAGCTATTAGATAAAGTATGAAGCTTACAATATGAAAATGTTTTGAGCATAACATCATTGGTTCGCTCTGTAATCGTTGAATATGTCAATGACGAAAAATATAATTTCTCACTTGAAATTAGTGTTGGTGTTAGTATCAGTTCGACTGTTCGTAGAGTGCAGAGTGCTGCCGTTACATGATCCTTGGATAGAACTCGATGTATCAGATTTCAGTTTGACTCTCATCAACTTCTGCGGCGATGAAAGATCGAAGCTCTTCATGCGGCGTGTGACGGGTAGAGGCTGTGAGAATTTTATTTCTTCTGGGTGATAGAGTTTCAATGCCAAATGAGGCGCGCATTGTTCCACCATGCTAGCCATCTGAAAAATCAAAGAAGATTCAAAATATCGAGATAAAGAGATAAATTTTGTATAGGCTCATGAATGTATCTTGCATCTTTTACAGAAGATGTGATTTCCAAGAACAATCTTTTACAATGCAAATGAGAATTTTGATATCAAAATATACAATTTACAGAAAGAGAGAGAGAGAGAGAGAGAGAGAGAGAGAGAGAGCTATCCAATGACCTTCACAACTTTCAGGATTGAGTTTTGTATCCTAGGTTCACAACATGAATACGGTATTATTGGAACCGCAAGCCGTTTAGTGTACTAAAAGAGAAGATCTGCTTATTCTAATGAATAAACATTCACTAATTGAATACATTCAATTGAGTTCATAAAAATTATAAAATTATTACAGATCCTATGAATTAATCAATTTTATGTTGGATTAGATTTGATGCACCCCTCGAAATAATAAAAAAAAAAAACTTCAAAAGAAGGCCTTGATTGCAATATATGTTTGATATTTCAAGATTTTTGTACTCGTACATTAATGTCAATAGATTAATAAATTACTCTTATAATTATTGATACAAAGATTTGAATAAATAGGAATTAATCTATAAAAATGAGAGAAATTCAAAATGTAAGAAAAAAGTACAAAATATTTATAGCTTCGAATGAATTACTCTTATAATTATTGATACAAAGATTTGAATAAATAGGAATTAATCGATAAAAATGAGAGAAATTCAAAATGTAAGAAAAAAGTACAAATATTTATAGCTTCGAAGGGCAATTTCAATTCTAAAATTATTCTCTGATTCTTTATTTTAAAATCAATTATGAATATTCCAAGACAAACCTCATCGAATGTTAATTTGCAAGAAACTCACGTGCTTATCGTCATCCTGCACTTGTTGCTGAGTTCGGGATTGATAGAGTCCGTATGCAGGACTCAAGAGTGATCTGAATTTCGGTTTGAAATCAGACGGTCCATGTCTGATAAATTTCAATGCTCTGGGGGAAATGACTTCCGATAAGTCGCGGTCTTCCGAAAGAGAAGATAACCTGAAATTTTTCAAATAAGAAACATTTAAATATAGATTGTATAGTGAGATAGTTGATAAAGTATTTTTTTAATTGTTGTGAATAATGTATGAAATCCTCTTAATCGCCTTTCAATTCAATGCATTCTGTGAGTTACACGAATATTCTCAAACGACAGATTTATTGAAAATCTATGGTGCGGGTTTTGGTTGCTACCACCATTATCAATCTCTCAGTATGTGGAGTTGAAAAGAGATATTACATTGGTGAAGAACCGAAACCGGTATCTAGATTCAAAATAATTCATCTTGGTTTTGACAATCTAGTCTTCCCATTTAATATTCGAATCAGAAGGTCTTATTATCTTGAAACATAATTACCGTATACCGTATCAAAACTTCTGATTTCGAATCGGATCATATTCATCATATAATATTGTAGCCTACCAAATTTGGTGGAAATCTTCCCAAATTTATCAAATCCAAATACAATTAAAACGTGCACAATCGGCTTCAGCAAACCCACTTTGAAGTGTCTGGAATATCTTGAGGCGGCGTGACAATGTGCGCGGTTCGAGCATCGGCCCTGAGCCAGGGCGAGGGCACCAGCGGCTCCTTCTCGCGCAGCGGCGGCGGCAGGAACTCAGTTTGCGTGTGTCTTGTCAGTGGCAGCGTAACCGCGTAATTGCAGCAGACTACCACAATCTGAGGACGCAGCCACTCTGTGGCTCTGCGAACAACATCTTCGGTTTCAATCGCGCAATAAATCTTACAAACCATTCTATAGTCTAGCCAAGCAAAGAAGTCCCTCTGGCAAGATGGGAAAATGACTCCAGCTTGGTCAATATTTGTTCAAGAATTATAAATGTGTTCTCAATAATTGTTTCCTATAATTTGAGATCAAATTGATAATTTTTGAACTAACCGAGCTTGAGTCATATTCTTGCCAGAGGGACATCTTTGCTTGGACGTATAAAAACTGTAAATATGAGAAGGTAAATATGTTACAAGAGAAGGAGGAGAAGAAAGTAAAGATGTGGTAGGAATAATATTATAATAATCAATCAAATTTTATTGAACCCAATAATTTTAACATTTTTCAGTTTTCAAGATTTGTTGGTATACTATAATATAGAATTGTAACAATATATTATAGTAGTAAAAAGGGTCATCCCCTATTTCCTATTTATATTTTATATATATATATATATATATATATGTATTCATCTAGTCCAGCAAATTACATAAATTATATACTAGTCTAATAGTCTATAGAATGAATTTCCTCCCAAAACACAAAATTTAAATAAATGCTATATCACAGGAAAAAATATATATTATGTAAGGAATGTTTTATTACTTGGAATCAAACTATATAATAATTAAGTTATAATTATCACACACTTATTGAAAAAAAAACATATGAGAAAAGCAATGTCGGGTAAACTACTTTTTAAAAGCAGTTAGCTACAACTACAACTACTCTATTCAAAAAGTAGCTAAACTACACTACAACAACTTTTTTAAAAAAGTAGCTAGCTACAACTACAACTACAAAAAAGTAGCTAGCTACTTTTTCGCCACTTTCCCGTTACTTTACAAAAATTCATGATAGAATGTTTTTTTCATGTATGTCTGGCTCAACAGCCCATGAAGGCCCTAGGCCTACCAGCTGGTTGCCAGTTTCAAATTCACTCAGCCCGTCCAAGCCAAGAAGACACCCCGGCACGACGGGAAAACGGCTCCATCCCGGCCAATACCGGCCCAAAAGCCATAAATTCTCAATCAGAACTCACAGTCTCCGAACCGAGCCGAAGCCGAGAAATCGAATTAAACCAGTTAGAAGTTCGTAGCTTTGATAGTTATTGAGATACTGTAATTAGAAAAATAAGCTGAAAAACTACATTTTACAACTTTAAAGGGATAGAAATAGAATATTCAATTGTTGACTAGTATTTTCGATTATTTTATATTGTAGGAAATTCAATTCTGAAGAAAAAAATGATCAGTAACATTTTCGTCTAAAACTCACCCAAATCTCACAAATCAGGATTTAAAAAAGTCAAAACAGCAATCTCTTCATACCTGCTTTTTTTGTCTGTTTTGTCTTCTTTAAATCCTGATTTGTGAGGTTTGGGTGCGTTTTAGACGAAAATGTTACTGATTATTTTCCATTCAGAATTGAATTTCCTAAGTATAAATATAAATAAAAATCTATATTAATTGCATAAATATCAATGTGAATATAGACCATACTATTGAAGAATTGTTTTTTTTTTAAATAATTATTATCAAAGTACCCTTTTGTAATTATTTTTTTCTGAATTGGAGAATAATTCAAAAAGGCTACTTTGATAATTATTTAAATTAAAAACAGTGATAAAAGTAGCCCTGATCAGCCCTTAATCTCGAGATTAAGGAAACACTATTGTAGAATGTATAATAATAATAATTATATGCACCTTTTAATGTAATAGAGAAATATGGAACTACAAAATCATTCTATTTCAACGTTTTCATATCATACCAATTATAACGTAATCATACCAATTCACAAATCAGGAACAAACAAAAATTACGGACCTATTTCCCTCTTAGCTTCTGTTTCTTATATTGAATTTATTCATTTTAGAGGTACAATTGATGGAATATTTTGAAAATAACTATATTCTAGCTTATTCTAGATTATTATGAATTATGATTATTAAATAATTATGGGCCACCAGACCACTGGTGGCCGTGGTCGGCTTGTAGCATCGATTTATCGATCATTGTACTATCGATCACAATGAGTTGATGTATACCAAAAGTAGCGTGAAAAGTAGCGAGATTTACGCTACATACTACTCTTGAAATGTAGCGCGCTACTATATTTATACTATTTTTAAAAAGTAGCGTCGTTACACTACAAACTAAAAAAAGTAGCGCGCTACTCCCCAACACTGGAGAAAAGCAGTAAAACAAATTCAGGCTTCCAAATCAAATCACAGTTCACGAAACAACATATTCATTGTTTTATGAGAAACACAGTTCTTCCCAACACAGTTTTCCTCAACAGAACTATTTCGGTACTCACGATCGTTGTGAAACAAATCCAGATTAATTTAATTTTTTGAATGATCAAATTCATTGCCAATTCAATATTTTTAGGAGATATAAGAAATATTTTCAATGAATGATTATACTCTGCTTGAACTCACATGGTGGATGTACAGCTTGGTTTGGTGGTGACTGAGGCGGTGGAGAGCAGAGACGCCGGATGCGATTGCTTCAAAGACGACTTCTTGGAAGACTTGGGCTGGCGAGCCAATGGCGGCTTGGCTGATGACGGACCTGGATAGATGGTCTTCAAGCCAAACTCAATCATTTTTCCCACAATCGAAAACACTGGAATATCTAGGCTTATTGTTTGAAGACAGCAGTTGTCCTCAATGTCCCAAACTTTTAATACCTTTCCAGATAACAGATATTTTTCTCATCTATCAGTAGAAATCTTGTAATATTCATAAAATTAATGAATTACAAATTTTTTTATCAAATAATTGAATGTAATTATTCAATCATATTATGTGTAGTGTTAATAGGTGTAAAGATGTAAAGACTGTTAGATACTTTGAAATTCACCACCTGATGAGTATTTTCATACATGAAAAATCTTTCAGGCCCCTGAGAGGCCACTTTCCCCAAATTCCGCTCAACTTGAGCTACCTTAAAATTGAGTTTAAGCTCAAGTCAAAATAATAGTAAACAGAATAATGTTTACTAGGAACTTCAATCTACTTTATATTTGGAACATTGTTGTACTTTCTTTGAATTCTCATTCAAGTTCTCCTCTCTATTGGAACATTGACTCATTCAGTAATTTCAAGTTTCAATTATCAGTGATAAGACATTTAATCTGAATGATCAATTTAGTAATGTGCTTTTTAAAAATTCTCAGAATTTGAAAAATATACAGTATTCTAATCAAGTGGCCACTTATGTCAAGATATCTTATGATAATACTTCCAAAAAAATTTTGCATTTTCAAGCAAGCAGCGATAGAGACAAAACAAAAATCACATGTGTATTGAAAATTCAACTCATATTAGGTTCATAATTATTATAAAATGAAAAATAAGGGTTTCCGTAATACTGTTTTGTGAACGAAAATTCAAAAATATTGAAATACTGAATAATTTATTAAGGGTGGGCGGTAGTGGACGGCAAACTGCCGAACGGCAAAATCAAGCCCCATAACAACAATGTAATTTTTATCAATCTCTTGGAACAGATAGAGCCTCTATTTATGGACAGAATTTCACGTTTGTTATGTCATTGGAAAGAGAATTAAATTCTCGAGAGGCGTGACTTTATACTTTTTCGATTTTTAGTTCATTTCAATAATATTATCAATTAACTATAAAAGTATTGAGCTCTAATTAATTAAAATGTGAAAAGTGAAAAGTCACGCCCCTGGAGAATTTAATTCTCTGCCCAATGACATGAAGAAATTCTGTCCATAAATAGAGGCTTTATCTGTTACAAGAGATTGATAAGAATTACATTGTTCTTATGGGGCTTCATTTTGCCGTTTGCCGTCCACTACCACTCACTCTTAACAGAATAATACGAAAGATACATATTTGTGATAACGTGTTGATCTAATAAATTCTAGGTGGTTTGGTCATCAATTATCTCACAATAGGTAGTATTAAATTTTTGTGCTACTCACACCATCCATTGATATACTTAGAGCTGCATTGTACTGCCTCAAAATTCTGACATCGACGATGGAAGTTTTATGACCGTAAAGAACAGCAACGGGCATCCGATTAACGACCGGATTCCATATGCGCACCACGTTATCAGTGCTACCGGTAACAAGCAGCTTCAGGCCTCTATCCAAGTGGAAGCAACGCACACCCTGTCATGGAGTACATCATAAGAAAATAGTATTCAATGCGCTCCTTGTAAAGTTGGGAGATGATATTGTAGTATCCATATTGAATAGAAAGAATTCAGAGATAGAGAGATTCTAGAGAGTTCACCAGAGAGTGATAATTGTGGAAAAACGACCAAAACCAGGATCTCGATTTTTAATAAATCTAATAACTTACATAGTATTTTCATTCAATTTTCAATGCCTGTATTTTTGACATGAATCCGACGATATAATATTCAGTTTTACTACACAGTCTAAAAAAACAATAATATCACAATTATTGTTCAAAATCAAGTTGAATCAGCTGGATAAATTTCGTTGATATTTACATGTTGATCAATTACTCTGGAATTTACTCGATGTGAGATGAGAGTTGACTTTTGTATACAAACAATGAGTAAATTTCATGGATATATTATTCATCAAGCTATAGGAGATAATGAAATAGAAGTCTTCATAACATTTTACAATAGCTCACAGAAGGTACTCGAGATTGAGAGTCACTAACTTTGTTCTTAATTATTATTGATTCAATAAAGTGTGAAAAATAAATTTATGAACCATAATAGAATTTTATCCATTATGTTTCCAGAATTCAATATTCATTATGAACTGCTATTTGTTATGTTTATAGGGTAATTTAGGCAATTGTCCTCAATAGTTCATGAATTAGTTTGTAAGTGGTTCTTACAATCCGATAATTGAATTCTTTTCATTAAGCAATATGCAAAGTGATTTGGAATTCTCGTAATTAACAATTCAGTGATACGTTTCCAATTATTTCGATAAATGAATCAAGAAAAGACAATTCAATTTTAAATTGATGCTTGGATATTATAACTCCTACCCTGGTCATTTTGAAAATATAGGGTACACGTTTGCCGCTCAAATAGCGAATGACCACGCTGGCGTTTGGATCACTGCTGCAGCTCACTATAGTGCCGTTGTCAGGGATGTACTTGATCTCATGAACCGAATCTCCATGGACATTATGGTCTACTGTCACAGTCACCCACGGATCTTGTCCTTCCAATTCCTAAGAAACAGAATTCATTTTTTAAAACATTTATCAATTTTTTTAATTATTATTATTATTTTTTTTTTTTTTGAATGGAGAGATCATGCATTTATCGATGCAAATATTCAAATATTATATTTTTTAGAGCTGCATTGAGGGTGGGTGGTAGTGGATGGCCAGCTGCCGAATGGCAAAATTATGTTCCATAAGAACAATTTAATTCTTATCAATCTCTTGGAGCAGATAGCGCCGTTATTCATGAAGGGAACTCCACGTTCTTTATCTAATTGGAAATAGAATTAAATTTTTATGGGGCGTGACTTTTTAATTTTTCAATTTCTAGTTTTGTTTTGATAATTATCGTACAATTAATCAACTATAAAAGTATAATCAGATTGAACTCTAATTATTAAAATAAACTAGAAATCGAAAAAGTAAAAATTCACGCCCCTGGAGAATTCAATTCTCTTTCCAAAGGCATAAGGAACGTGGAATTCTGTTCATAAAATTTATATTTAATAACGGCTCTATCTGCTCCAAGAGATTGATAAAAATAACATTGTTCTTATGGAACATAATTTAGCCGTTCAGCAGTTGGCCGTCCACTACCACCCGCCACTCTTAAGTCAATATTTAAAACTAATATTTGTCTTTCCACTTTCTTCAATTCACAAGTTTCAATGAAATTGTGCATTGTAATTATTATATTTCTCCCCAACAATTGTATTCTTATTGAATATAACTGTATATGTTAAATTAAAATGGATATCCTCATGAACTTTATTTCTAGTAGGCTAAATCCAATACTTTGTAGGTAGACCTATCATATTCATGGGGAAATAAGAATAGTTATTCAATTATGAGTTGTATAACATGGGGGTAAGTTCTATGAAATTTTTCCCCTACCGGTACTTAGTGTAACGAATTAGCCGGAGAAGTAGCCTTTTGCACGTTCCTCCTGTAAACACTCTTTATTTAGTTATTCCAGGGAATTTCATCTCCTGATCAGATATCGACTATCTTTTCTCAATTTTAATAGACAAAAAGGAGGTTCAAAACATAGAAAATTTTCCCCTTTTTTCTTATCGAAAGTAAGTTGCAGTATTAATAAATAGGCTACGTGTAGTTTAAGTGGCGTAACGTACACCCCCGCAGCCCCCGCGGCGCGGGGGGCCCGGGGCTCGGGGGGCCCGGGCTGGGGTCCCGAATATAAAAGGTTACTCGAAAAATGAATCACTTGGGATCCTAGGGGGTCCGGTTTAAAGCCCGAAATGGTATATTACAAAATTTCTGAATAAATAAAATTGAAATATCGATTTATCAAGAAAAGCATGATTTCTATTTTGCCAAATACAGTCATAAGCACTAATGTGGTTCGAAAAAGAAATTATGCATAAAAAAACAAAGTTAGGGTTGTTCAAATATACTTTTTATCGTTCAACTGTCTATTGGTAGTGAGCTTCTATTATTACTTCAAAATTAGGAATGTTGTTTGCAAATCATTAAAATTGAGATTGAGACAACCGGTGTCCAGACTCAGACTAGACTGTTCAAACAAAACTCATGTAAGTGATTGTTATAGAGTGAATAGCTACTCATCTTTCCATTTCTTTCTTCGGGTAAACATTAGAGGAAATAGATTATTTTTCCATCGAATTCCTGAGCATATAGAGTGGCAGAGTCGACATTAAATAATATGGAAATGAATGATAATGTAAAATAAATAATAGCCTACTCAATTCATTATTTCATTCGCGATTCCAATTCAGTTCCTATTAAATCGCAATACTGGATGCACGTTCATGTCCACAAAATTTGTCAAGTGAAAAGTGATTCAAGTGAGTTTGCGATAAAGTTATAAATTTTATAATTCAATAAAACTCATGAAAAAGATTTTTACAGTGAATAGCTCCTTATCTATCTATTTCTTTCTTCGGGTAAACATTAGAGGGAATAGATTATTTTTCCATTGAATTCCTCAGCATATAGAGTGGCAGAGACGTTTTTCATTAGCTATAGCAATAGCGAATTTTTTCAATAGCATTTTTAGAGAGTTGAATGATTGAAATTGAGGGAGGAGAGGGGTTAAGAATGGGGGGGGGTAGGAAAGGGTGTATGACTTTGGAAGAAGGGGCCCGGATTATTTGTTTTGCGGGGGGCCCGATTCGGAAACGTTACGCCACTGTGTAGTTTGCACCGGTGGACTACAATGATTTGATCAATGTATTGATCGATGAACTCTTAATAATAATCGAAATCCTTTAAAGTCGCATTATTCCGCCTTTCGTTCACGTGTGTTGAAGGCTTCAACGTTATTAATCTTGATAAAATTAACTTCATATTCCACCCTTTATAGTCATCCTGGAGCATTAATGATGTTTCGTTAGTTAGGTATACGGTACTGCAGAATAGCATGCCGGGTACCGGGTTAGTTGGTTGGTCTTTGGCGATGGGATGTGCGTATCAAACCAATTTGATTAATAACGAGGGATGCAGTGCAGGGCCAGTGGAAGGTCGAAATTGCTGTCACAGTTTACCAGGTTATGTCGAAATTACGTCACTCGAATTGGATGGAAGACTAGCGCGTTTTTTCATTGCTCAGGCTGAGGGCCCACAACGAAACAACGCTGCCTAATTCCAATACGGCGAATTGAGCCATCACAATTGCCTTCCGGCAGCAATTTGCGTATTTTGTTGTCTCATAATTGAGAGAATAGAATTTTCTTCTCTCCCATCACAAAAAAAATACTTTTCAAATTTCGTCCATACGATGGTCTTCATTCTTGATATAATTTATTATCCTCTCATTACGTTATTGGAGCTTGAATCGAAATATTCGTAACAAAATTTTCCCATTTTATCCAAAATATTGTTACAATGAGATCGTCTCATTGAATAACAAAACTACTAGCGACTTTGTTCAATGCTCAATTCTATTTACATGTATTTTCTATGTTACTCATCGATGAAAAATGCTTTCTCTCATTCATAATCCAAATAATGTAAATATACACCAAATTGTATTTAATGAATTGTTATCAAGGAATAGAACAAAGCATTTTGTACTTTTCATGAATAACTCTTGATGTAAAAATACACGGCATTATCACAAGTAGCATTTTATCATTCCCTTGTGATTTCAGCAACGGAGGATACACAGCAGATTAAAAATAGAAAAACTAATCTATATATATTTAAAGAAAATTATATACATTATAAACAAAAATATTGGTATTTTGTATTGATATTTATATAAAAATACTAAATGTCTGATCATTTGATTAATTTTATAATTTTTCCTCTTTTTGAAAAAAAAAATGTTGTTGGAACTGCTTGTATTGTAGACGGCTGCCTTGGGAGTGTTTACCCAGCGGCACTTCGCTAGCGAAACTATGATAACAGCTTTACTCGTTTGAATAATAACATGCAGCCCTAAAAGCCGATGGCAATGGCAAAGCTCTTTATCGGGAATAAGGTGTGGGGGAGTTTTAGTATGGAAGATATTCTTTGCAGTTTCATCAGAAACCTACGACCTATACGTGAGAGCCATAAGCCTTCGCCATATATGAGCAAAGCTGAGATCAAGGATCAACCAGAGCAACTAGATAGTGATGGGAGGGAGAGGGGAGGAGTGAGTGGTGCTGTAAATGAGACAAGTATGTTACCCTCCAAAAGTAGCTGTTACTTCTATCGGTGGAGGTTCTCCTGAACAGAGAAATTGCCGGCTGATGAAAACGCATCAGTGTGATATCACCGCGATCATCCCCAAAAAACAGCAGAGACGGCTCCCCGGCATGATAGCTCAAGCACTGCGGAGAATTGGGTATTCCTGCAGAGTAGAACAGATAAAGGATTAGATGGCAGTGTTTTTCAAAATCTTCAATCTTCTTACAAGAGCTCCACGTTTCTCACTTACATAGGAAGTGGTAAGTAGTGGTTCTACTTCAACAACCCGCCACTGATTTTGAAAAACGTATAAACTTGAACATGTACGATATGGGAATGAATAGAGTGCAGGGGGTGAATAGAATGTAGGAATGTGCTCGAAACATTGATTATTCTATGAATGTCAGTTTTGACCAACGATGTTATCCTACATGATTTATTTTCGAAATTACGTAGCTATCACAAAAACATGAAATTATCCATGATACATGTAGTAAGTTATAGAGGTATTTCTGGATGGACAAGTTCATTGTTCATGAAGTAAGTTAAAGTAAAGAGTTGAGAATTATTTCTACTGAATATTGTAACGTTTCAACTTATAATACTATCTATATTTTACTCCAATTTAATACTGACAAACGGACTTGACTGAGACAATAATATTGAATTCCACTTTCATGAGAAGGAGTTCACACTTTCTAATCCGATTGAAGTGATTGATAAATGAATTCATTATCAAATAATTAAGTTATACGAGATATGTCTACTAGAGTAATAGATATATTAGAGCATAGCTACTATAGGTAACTCTTGTACATTATCAATTGAAAATTAATTTTGTAGGTTATCAGATAATCCATGCTGAAGAATGATCAACTAAACATGAAGTGATGTGAAAGCTTTAATTTGATATGACTAGACTCCACAAACTAATCGATAACAAAAACATAATAATTCGGTTATTCATCTCCTGCAACTCAGCCTGAATGGTTTATAGAAGCGCAAACCAAAGAAACATACGAATAAATAAATTATATTTCTCGGTAAACGGAAGTATGAACAAAATAGTATACTGTTTCGTCTCTCGGAGAAGACGTAAAGCCGTCGGTCTCGACTGCCTGAAAACCAGTCGTCATCTGTCATCATCACCATTCTCAACACCCACGCACATGCGATTGAAGTAAGTTACATGTAGGCATTAGCTTTAAAAATGTCAGTTCCTTGAATTTCATTTCAGCCCTCACCTGAGATAAGAAACATGGGAGTGTGAGCTAGACCAGCAGCAGTGAGAAAGTGCAGAGACCGATCAGAGACAGCCAATAGTATGGCAGTAGCATCGGGAAGCGCTATGGCATCATTCACCCAGGTGCAAGTCGATCTGCTGGTATCCTCAGTCTGAGACCCCAGCAGCACTCTGTAGCTTTCCAGTAGGTTGATGTCACCGTCGTAAACTCCCACCTGACCGTATTTTGAAACTGCCACATAGCAAAAGGATGTATCTGTATCCAGAGGCACTAGTTTTACAATGTTCTCTCGCTGTGGAAAAGAAATATTTTCTTTATTATTCGATAATTCTCCTACTCCAGCTATACTGATTTCACCTTCAAGCAGATGGACAAAACAGAAGTGATGGATTATGTGTATTTGTGAGGAAAGATATTGATTTTCAGAATATTGATGTAAAACTAGACAACGTAAACTCAATTATAATCAAATTTAATTTCAATAATTCATTTTATCAGTTGATGGCACTCTATAGATCTCCTTCTTTAGAAATAAATGCCTTCTTGCTAAGTTTAGATTCGTATTTGCAGAATATTAGTAAGGATTTATCTGTCATTGTAATGGGAGATATAAATATTAATATAATGGATGAAAACCATCTTAATTATCTGACTAATGAGTACCTCAGTGTATTGCAATTGAATGGTTTCAAATCATACGTAAATAAATATACGAGATCTGTCAATAATGTCAATGGGCAAGTTAACAGCTGCATAGATCACATATTTTTTAAAAGTGGATCAAAAAAGGAAGAGGATGTGCTAGGTGCGATTTTGCAATCAAATATCACTGATCATTACAGTATTGTTTTCCATATCAGACAAAAAGACCATGATTCCAATTCTAAAACTATTCCAAGTAAAACAGTAACTAGAATTAATTTTGATAAACTGAAACTAGAGCTTGAAACTCAGGGTTGGGATGACGTTTGTGACAATTTTACTGATGATATTGACACCTTAGTAGATAAATTTACCTTTAAGATAAATGAAAACATTAATAAATTCACAGAAACTATTAATTATTCACATAAAAACAGACCCTTGAAAAAATGGATTACTCCTAGTTTGATTTCAGCTATTCGGAAAAGGGATACAATGCATATCAAATTAAAAAAGCAACCTTTCAATATTAAACTTAAACAGGACTATTTAAATTATAGGAATATTTTGAACTCATTAATAAGGAAAGCAAAGAATGATTATTACAACAACAAATTTACGGAGTATAAAAACAATTCCAAGAAAAGATGGGAGTGTATTTCTGAATTGATGGGAAAAGAGAGAGTATATCAAGAACCTAAAATTGATCCAAAAATTTTAAATAGTTATTTTGTAAATGTAGGAGCTGAGCATGCAAAAAAATTATTGGACTCTGTAAATTATATTGAAATACCGGTACCACAATCATTAAATGCACCTCCAGTAGATAGCATGTTCCTGAATCCAACTTGTGTAAATGAAATCTTAGAAGTTATTGGTGAACTAAAAAATAGTGCTTCTCCAGGGGTAGATGGTATCAGTACTCATTGTGTCAAATTAATAAGTGAACATATTGTTCTGCCATTAGAACATATCATAAATAGATGTTTTTCAGAGGGTTATTTTCCGAGGGTGTTCAAGTCTGCAAAAATTATTGCATTGCACAAGAGTGGTGACAAGGCAAATGCAGAAAATTATCGACCCATTAGTATTTTGAATAGTTTTTCTAAAATCATGGAAAAGATTATGAAAAGAAGAATTTTAAATTACCTAGACACCAATAATTTCCTAGAGAAAAACCAGTTTGGTTTCCAGCACGGAAAGTCTACAACTGAAGCAATTATCCTCCTGACTAGATTGATAGATGAAAACTTCAACTCCAAACAAAAAACATTGGCTGTATTCTTAGATCTTGCAAAAGCGTTCGATACAGTCCCTCATAGTATTTTATTGAAGAAATTAGATAAATGTGGGATAAGAGGCTTATGTAATGATCTTCTGAAAAGCTATCTTCAGGACAGAAAACAAACATTAAACTTGAATGGTACATCAGTTACAGATCATTCATCTAGTTTCGGCCTACCACAGGGTACAGTACTGTCCCCGGTATTATTTTTGATCTACTTAAACGATGCTCTAAAATTAACAATACCACATTGCACCCAAATTTCATTTGCTGATGATACAGCACTAGTTTTTTCAGGTGAATCTTGGCGCCAAGTCTACCAATTTGCTAATGAGGGTTTAAAAATTATGAAGAATTGGATGGATATTCATATTCTAACTGTTAACTTGAAAAAAACAAAGTATATCACCTTTTCTCCAACACTAGCGGGTCAACCAGATGATTCATTGCAATTGAAAATGCACACTGATCCTCACTGCTTGAATACTGGGTTGAACTGTTTGTGCCAACAAATTGAAAAAGTTAATTCTATGAAATATTTGGGAGTGGTGGTGGATAGATATTTGAAATGGGATTTGCATATGAATTTCCTATCTTCTAAACTTAAATTTCTCGTTTATAGCTTCTACAAAATAAATCAACTGAAAGACCTTGATGTGAAAAGATCAATTTATTTTGCGTATGCCCACTCGCTGTTTCAATATGCGATTGAAGCTTGGGGTGGTGCATATGATTGTCACTTTAATAAAATCTTCACATTACAAAAGCATCTTATAAGGGCAGCACTGGGTAAACCAAGACGATACCCAAGCAAGAAACTTTTTGAAGAATTAAATGTACCAACACTTAGACAGATGTATGTAACGAGGGTTGTTTTGCACTTAAATAAGGATAGAAATAATCTAGAAATTAGGAATATACCTTATCAGACTCGATCATTAGCATTAAATAATTTCAATATCAACCTAATAAAACTAGTAGTTTGTCGACACCAGTTCACCTATCTTTGCAATATATATTCAAACAAAATTCCGATAAAATTCATTAATTCAAAAATTACTAAAGCACTAATCAGGGAAATAAATTTATGGGTAGGACAAAATATATATTCTACAATACCTAAATGTTAATAAGTCTGTTCAAGTTACTGTTACTGTTGATTTATTTGAGTTTTGAATGTCTTTCTATCTTCTATATTTACTTTTGAAAATTGATTAAGCACTGGGATGTGCCCATAACTGAAAATTTATTATTTTTGTATTTTTATTCATTAATTTTCATTTGGGAGAATAAACATGATTTGTTTTTGGTTATCACCGGTATATTGATCTCAACACGAAATTATTCAAATTTTATCATTGTATTAATTATAATAAGCATTATTATTGCAATTATCTTCATTTATTTTAAGTCTTGTTTTTTTCATTTTTGGGTATTGCTTTACTTTGTGCTGTTCGCTTTATGAACTCGCAGCTAGCGCACAAGTTTTCTTTGCTGGCTGTGCCAAATCATTTAGATATATTTTAATTTAAATTTATTATGCATTTTGTATGTATCATTCATATTTTGTAATTAACTACTGTATGTAATTTTTGGCGAAATAAATATATTATTATATATTATTATTATAAATAGACACACAATATCCATAATATTATTCCAAACTTTGAAAAATATTGATAATTGCAGATGAAATTGGTTATTGTATTTCTAAAATGAATCTTCCAAGTTGAACGATTTTTTGACGTCTGATTTTTTTTCTTATAAATTTCACTATAGATTTAACAGAACCTGACAAACACTTGATGTGTCTCTGCGCACATATTATTTGTTTACTAAGCTTTATTGAATCTGCTAAAATTCACGAAGAAAACATAAATCCGGACCTCCAAGAATTGTGGTGTCTGAACATGACTTCACAATTCACATACAGAGAGTAACAGTCGACCAATCAAAGATCATAAGAATTCGTCGCAAGCTTTGTGATGCCCTGTGATTGGCGAACATCAGTAACCGGTTCATTGCTCACACCCAATCAACTGCATTAGTAGCAGTAGCTGCTCCTTAGCCAAAGTTAGAAGTGTATTTTCCCAAATAGTGTCATAATTTAAAGTCTATTTAGTAGTTATGAAATTTAAAAAAAATACATTGTTAGAGGATAATATTTATTATAAAATTTATGGTCTGTGTCTTGAAAGAGTGAACTAGATGTTTATTAGCTTTCAAGTACGGTACGAACATCCAAATTGCAATTTACTGTTCTGAAGAGTTTTATGAGTTCACAGTTGGAATTTCAGTTGTAAGAAAATTATTTTGCTTCAACTCAAGAGTTTGAAATAAAAATGCCTGTAATTCTCAGTAAAGTTTCAAATACTCGTAGTTAATTAAATTTTAAATGTTGGGAGTTGGTCTAATAATATTCAGCGTTGTGAATCTTCATCCCAGCTGAACAATAAAGACCTCTTTCAATGAAGTAGACAAATAATTATTATTCTGAAAAGGAAATTGATCTTGCCCTTATACATTGGTGAATGAGAAAATTTTTTATAAAAAATTAAGTTATAATTATTATCTTAGGCCTACTGTTTTGGAAGCAAATAATTCTGAAAAAGCTACAAACCTTGCAGTGCGTTATGGCGTGAACTTTCAATGCAGTTTCTTCCACTACTTTCAAGCAATTTCTATCAGAGTCCTGAGCTTGAATTTTGTCTATTATCGCATCCAGAATTTGCTCCCACCAAATCACATCTTTCTCTGAATATTTGTTCTTTTTTGAAAGCTGGTCGAATAGATTAGAAGCTGCTACTGAATATGTGGAGCTCCCTAGAGAATAAACTATTTATTTGAGCTTAAAGTTTCAACTGATACTGATTGATTTAAAGTAGGAAAATGAAACAGTTTATATTATGTTGCAGTAACATTTGCATAAACGAAGATTGAATTCGTCACAAGATCATTATTATACATATATTTCAAATATTTAGTTCAATAAATTATATAATAATTATATTATAATCGTAGGTGCCTAGTAGAATCCATATGGAACGAAATCGGAAGTTAAAACTTAATTCCATTCAAAGCTGATAATATCCTTAACCCATAAGGTATGGTACGTAATTGAATATGGAATGTTGTTGAAATATTAGGTGAAGTGAATCAATTGAATCTATAGAGTCAGAATAGATGAATTATTTTTTAGAAATCCTGTAAACCGAGAAGTCAAATACGGTAACTATTTTCCTTCTCACTCTATTTTGACCTATGAAATTCTTAATTAGAATACAATAAACACTATACCGCTCTGCAATAAACCGTACAAATAGTTATGATTGTAAATAATTGCTTAGTATCAATGATGATTAATATTTGAGAAATTTCATTAATCTGTGCAAGCTATATAATAGAAATCACAGATCCAGATTCCTGAATAATCAATCTACAACTATACAGCAAATTGAACAATTTTAAATACCGTACATTTTCAAATACGGTAGGCCTCATTCGATACTATAATATGCCTAGATTATTCAATATACTGTAACTTACTGAAGAGCAGCTTCAACCTTTGTTGAATCCAAGGTGATTAGATTATAGTTATTAATCTAATTACCTTGGTTGAATCTAAGACGGACATGTCTGTAAATATAATAAAAAAAAGAGGAAACAATACCTATTATTCTATCGACTGCTTTGACGAATTCCATTTTATTCAGAGGGAGTCCGCTGTACACTTGCCTTCCCTCCACTTTGCTCATCTGCTTTTCATCGAAGAATACTTTTCTCAACTCCAAGAGATCGTCAGAATCAAATCTGTCCAATATGTCGATTCCATGAGATATCTCTTGTTCTTCTTCGTCAAAACTGCGAAATTTAATATTATCAAATGATCAATCTTACATTATCATGTACTGAAACCTTTTACTCAAGTAAAAATTTACTAGCTTGAGTCTCCAATTACCTCCAGTGAGCTCCTACAAAACTCCTCCAGCACAGTTGATTGACATCATGCTATATGACGTCATAAGTGTTACTTATGTAAATATAACATTTTTCTGATTCCCAGGTTTTGTGATATTCCTCAAGAGTTTTTCCTCCATTGAATACCTTTTCTTAATTCATCTTCTATGATTTATAGAATAATTTTTATAACTTCAACTTTGATAAAATAAAATTATTTCAAGTTTCTTCCACAGTACGGTAAAATATTAATGATTTATTTAGGCTATCAATTTGTTTTCCAAATCCCTGTTGTCAACTCTATCATTCAACGATACCAACAATATCATTTGTAGTCCAGTCAATAAAGCATTATAGAGTGCATGAAATATGCCCCAATTTACTACCTCGGGGATTTGTAAATAGTAGGCTATTGTCCGCATATTATATATTCTTAGTTGAGAAAGACACTGGAAAAGCCGAAGGGATATGTTTTAAGCCGCGTTTACACTGGAATGTTAATCACATTTGTTTATAACTATTATATAATAAGTTATATAATATATAAGTCTATATAGTAATACGTTATTCAAAAAAGTTATTAACAAATGTTATTAACATTCCGATTCCGTTGTAAACGCGGAATTACAGTGAAGCACAAAAATGTAAACAACCAAAAAAAAAACCGTATTACGCTAATACTCCTACGTTATACCGGTATCATAGACATGCGTGATACAGTTACTGCTCATAGCAACTTTTTATGTTTTTATTGATATTCTCACAAAATATTTTTGGTCTAGAAATAATAAGCATGAATCAAATTTGTAACAATGCCTCTTATAGTTTCCAACTTACGACAGACTGCTGAATTCAGCGCTTAGGTCGGAGTTAAGATGGTTCATTGTTAGGTATACGTTGTACTGGATAGACTCTGTCACAGAATAAACTGACTTACAGAACACCACCTGTCTCTGTTGATTTGCATCTCCCCTAGGCACTGGAAGGCATGAGCGTTATTGATCAAACTGTACGCTATTGAGTTTGAAAAAGAATGTGTGATTTGTTGTTACACAGCTCCATTCAATTAGAAGATTTGACGTTTGTCAAAGGTTTCTCTCTCACAATTCGATAATCGAGTTTGTTTTCATGAACTTCGAACTCTTCTATTGGTGACTTGCAATTCAACAGTTGAACTGCTCGCTCACCCAACAGTGAAAAAATGTTTAGGCAGTAGAATATTTTCTGAGCAATATAATCATGATAGCCTGTGAATGAATAATAATAGGTATTAATGATAGCTATCAATTGTACGGAGTTATGCAGAAAGGAACCAACCCACAATCAGCTACTTTTGAGATATCGCGTACCAAAGATGAAACTGCAATAATACCTCCCATTTGATTATCCAATAAGATATTCTGATTTTGGAAACGTATTTGTGCTCTTGATATCAGAAACTAGATACTTATATACAAAAAAAGCATTAATTTCCCATTTTATGGCATTTATGTGGGTTGGTTCCTTTCTGCAAAACACATATCCTACTTCATGTGTTATGCAGAAAGGAAACAACCCACATAATTACCATAAGAACCAAACTAAAATTTTTGTTTTTTCAGAGAAAAAGAATCATATGAGGCTAATTTTTCTACTTATGGATCAATATTATGAAGAAAAGTGTTCTGTCAAAATTTCCCACCCCCACCCATCTTGCTACCCCCTCTGCACCCCTCAATGTTTCAATTTGTAAGGGTTTCTTACATTGACTGTATCTCAGCACTTATTGGAAATAAGAAATCGAACTTTTTGTCATTTTTCAGTAAATGAAATTCTCTTTATTTTATGTCTCACCATTTCATTGTAGCTCCTGCGGTTCAAAAGTTATATAAATGGAAGAATGGCGGGATTCCCTAGATTTCTGAAGGAAATTTTAATTATCTTCTAAATGAAAGTTTACAGAATGATTCTACTAGAAATGTATCTTATGAAACTTGTAGAACTTTTCAAAAACTACATTTTGAATGATAGAAACTTAATATATTTTTCTGAAATTTAACGTAAGTGTAAGTCAGTTGATTAAATGAAAAGCACTATCTCAGAAGCGCTTGGTGGATAGACTGATATTATGGTCTATCAAGTTAGTACTAAAATACCCCTTTTAATTCATTTAATTTTAAAATAATTCATTCGGGGAAACTGTATGGAGTTGATTTTCTCCCCATTGATAACTAGCATGTTGGCAAGTGTCCTGTCTGAAGTCCCCAAACTACCCCTCTTTTCAAGAATTCTTATAATATCACATGTGTCTCGGCACTCTACAGAGATAAATAGTTGAACTTTGTATCATTGTTCAGTGAATTCAATTGGTTTCAACTCATAATACATGTATTCATCATTAAACTCTAGCTCTTGAAGTGAATGGTGGATATTCATGGAAGAATGAATGAAAAACGATGTTTTCAGCCGCTAATTTTCATTATTTTTCAAATAAAGGTTTACAGAATTGTTCGACTTCTGTTCTACCTATGTGGGCTTCCATCATACTTCCATTACATGCAAATAACTCCTGAACCACTTGAGCTATAGTGGAATAGTGATGACATAAAAAAGTGAATTCAATTTTCTAAATAATGAGAAGAATTTTTATATCTTATCTTCATTAGTTGCTGAGATACATTCAATGAAAGAGATCCTTGCAAATAGAAACTTTAATTTTGACAGAATACTCTTCTTTATAATATTGATCCATGTGTAAAAAATAAGCCTCATATGATTCGTTTTCTCTGAAAAAAACAAAAGTTTTAGTTTGGTTCCTATGGCAATTTTGTGGGTTGGTTCCTTTCTGCATAACACATAAAGTAGGATATTTGTTTTCCAGAAAGGAACCAACCCAAGGTGTATAGAATAGTAGAGGTGGGGCAGAGTGAAACAGCTGGCTGGGAAAGCTATGATGCTGACGTCACGGATTTCCTCTAGTCAAAAATTTAGCATTGATTTCCCTATCCTTGACGAAAAATCGTACCGGTACGCTTTTTTCCAATTTACGAAATACAGAATTGTTTAATAGATAAATTTCATATATGAGCTTGTAGAGAATTTCAAGACCTACATTTTGAGTGATTTAAATCTATATTTTACTCAAATTTAACATTAGAAAAAGTTTGTTAATGTGTCTAGGGAGTGCTCTGCAGCTGGGCTAATTCAATTATGAGTAGCAATGCTATTATAAGATACATTTATAATATCATTGCGTTTGATAGCACTGCTATCCATAATCGCATTAGCCCAGCTGTAGAGTATTCCCAAGACACGTTAACGGACTTTTTCTCATGTTAAATTTGAGTAAAATATAGATTTAAATCACTCAAAATGTAGGTCTTGAAATTCTCTACAAGCTCATATAAGAAATTTATCTATTAGACAATTCTGTATTTCGTAAATTGGAAAAAAGCGTACCGGTACGATTTTTCGTCAAGGATAGGGAAATCAATGCTAAATTTTTGACCAGAGGAACTCCTTGACGTCAGTATCATAGTCAGCTGCTACACTCTGCCCCACCTCTACTATTCTATACACCTTGGAACCAACCCACATAATTGCATTAAGGGTTGATTCCAGTGATTTTTTTCATCCAAAACAGTTACCTAGGGGTTTATCAACCCAAATATTGAAAAATCCGATTTTTTTATTTTTGTGAATTGGTTCCTTTCTGCATAACTACGTCCAATTATCATTATCAATAATTATGATCAAAGATATGAAAATGTTTATTCAAAATAAAGAAAAGGGCACCCTGTCGAGTGAAACGGCTAGGTTATTATGTTATTTTGAATATAGGCTATACACTGGATGTGAATACCATGAGTAATACTCGTAGTTTCTTCCTTCAAGTTATAAGATGAGTTACGGTAACTGACTGGAGAGTCAATGCCGAAGAATAAAAAAATCAAGTTGTTTTGTAAAGCGAAAAAACTCTAGATCCATGAAGGCCTACAACGAATATCGAATTCTTGGACTGGTTTTGATTATATTATAAAAAAGATGAAAGATTGAATAAAAATTTTGATATTTGTTTAAAATATCGTTGTAGTTTTTCTATTCATACTTTTTGGAATAGATTTCTACGGAATATTACAGGAATCATGCAATTAATCTAAAATTCTGTTTGAAATGAAAATCAACACTCCTTGATTAAAAAAAAAATTTATTAGAAAATACAACATGTTACAATCATTTATCGATTATGATATATCTATAAATAAATCATAAACGATATATATAATAAGTTATCTATACTTGATTAGAATCTGAAGGTTTTGAACTGAAATATAATGTAGGCTAATATAATTTTTATATATTTACAATAATTACTATATTAACTTTCTCGGGTACATTTTTATACGTACACCAGTGGCAGGTCGCAATACCAATTCACTCATAAGTATAATGTCCTTTCGCTTTTCAACAGCTTCAATTCTAAACTTCCTCAGGATAGATGAGAGGATTGTTTTCTCCTCCAATATAGCAAACTTTTGACCTGAAAACAAGTTTGAAATGAATTTTCAAATTGACGAAAATTACAAGTAAATGGGATATAGTTTCTATTATTACACAAAGTGATTCGATACTCTTATAGGCCTACCTCTACCGTATCTTCTCTCCACTTACCAACAATAGTCCAATACAATAGAAATTGTTGGTAACTATAAAAAATTGGACTAGGAGTAAGAAGTAAGAACGGTAAGAAAAGGAGATACGGTATAGACTACAAGTATCAAATCACTTTAAGACGTGAAACATTCAATCATTAATATTCCAACAATTTGATAAACATTCCAAATAGATAATTAGTTGTACTTGTTCTATTTAAAACCTTATTATTCATGATTTTTCAAACTAAGATGTTGTTGAACCTTTCACAGCAAAAATATGGTAAGTAACAGCAACTTGAATGGCACTGATCTTAATATTTCCATGAAATTAATTTTGAACTATTCTATATTCATGTTTTATGTTATTCTATGTTCAATGATAATATTTTCAAACTTCCGCACTCTGCTTGGACTTAGAGCTATACTTTCGAGTAGGTAGAGTTTTTCTATTCATAAGCGAACAGAAAATATTAAACGACAAGAATTTATGCATCCGAGTGATTAGTAATTTGTTTATTCTATAAAAATCTGTAACAAGACATGTTCTTTAAAGCAAAGCTTGTAATTATCAATAATATTGTCGTGCAAAACCATAGTCATGATTTGTAGTTCAGTTCTATTTCATAATCTTACAGTAAGAATATTATTAACTAGCCGGCAGGCTCGCTTCGCTCGCCTTCTCCGTCTAGCCAGGGGGCTCCGCCCCCTGGACCCCCGCCAGTATCGGCTGTGTAAGTAAGTCAAACAGGCTCGCTTCGCTCGCCTGCAAAACCTCTGCCAGTGTCAGCTGAGACAAACAGGCTCGCTTCGCTCGCCTGCAAATTCCGTTCAGAAGGGGTTCGAAATTTATTGAACACAGCATTTATTGACCTAATCTAGTCCTGTTTACCAAATTTCAACATTTTCTACCAATTTGTTCTCGGAAAATCTAAGAAAAATAGTAAAACGCTAATATTGAGCTTAACTTTGGGAAGTATATCGGACATTGTTTGAAACTTGATTCAATATCTTCTTAATTACTCCGTCTATAATCTCGCTGAACCATTGAATTTACACTAAGGATTGGTCGTTTCAAGGCGGAAGATATGCAACCCGCAATACATCTACAATTCTCAAAACCTGATTACTGGCGTAATCTTGAAAGGATTTTTAAAAATATTTTAACACAACATTTCTAGACCTTATCTGAACCTGCCCACCAAATATCATCATTTTTTACCGATTGGTTCTCGAAAAAATTGAGAAAACGCCGAAAAACTATAGAAAAACTCAAATATTTAGCGTATCCCTGAAAAGTTTTTAAAATCCGTTCTTAGCGAGCCAACGTCCAACGTCCAACTGAACATGCCTGCCAAATTTGAACGCATTCGGTTCAGTGGATTTTTAGTTCTGGTGATGAATGAATAAATGAGTCAGTCAGTGCCATTTCGCTTATATAGATATAGATTATATTGTGAAGATTAAGTCCTGTTTCCAATGACTTTGCAAGCAGGACTAAACTTCTTCATGTAAATATGATGGTTACCAGATACTAGAATTTAATTGAATAATTAAACAAACCTATGCAATTTCTTGGCCCTGCGCTGAATGGCAAGTAAGCATAAGGGTGTCGCTTGGCTATTCTTTCTGGAAGAAAGTTGTCAGGATCGAAAACTTCTGGATTCGGAAATTGATCTTCACATCTATGTAAGTTATAGATGTGTATCAAAGACTCTGTACCCGCTGGAACTAAATATTCGTCTGCAAAATATAATACATAATTAATAATAAAAATTATTTTCACGGTTCAGCAGTTGCCATTTCAAAAACTTATTACAATTAAAAGAATTTACAATTTATCAAATATATCATATATATGAAAATAAAATTGATAGATTAATAATAATTGAGCTCAATTTTTCTCCAAATATCCATTAAACTGGACCAATACCATAGCATCATTTTCACAATATTGCTTCGAGCTTATATTTATAAATAAAAAAACACACCAGATACGAACTTGTTTCATAAGCATGGTACCGTAATGGATATTGAAACTCATTCAAAATTCAATGTAAGATTTTCAGTCAAGTTTTTGAACGATCATAACCGATATTATATTTATAAAATGATATAAATTCAATAATTTTTCTCCCATATGAATAATTATGCTCAAATGAGGCAAAACTTAACTAAAAGATACTTTAGTGGAAGGAACGTCTTTTCATCACTTGAATGATAAAATTATTGAGAAATTGAAAGAATTCAAAAAATCTGATAAGTTTCAAAATTGTGATAAGATCTTCTAATGATTGAAGATCTTTTTTTAAGTGAAATTCTCAAACACATGCGGTACAAACCTATCTTGATATCCTCGTTTAGATGACGACTGATGAATGGTACGCTTGGATAGAGTCTTAGAGATTCTTTGATCACCCTCTCCAGATATTTCATTTCAGCCAGGTCTTGCATCGTAGGAGATCGGTCTGAATCACCAAATATTGATTCCAGCTCTTCAAACAATTTTTCCTTCAAAAATAAAATCAGTTTCACATCAATTGATTCAGTTCCAATGAAATTCGTTACAGATTATTCAATTCAATTATTTATTTCATTTGTCTATTTATATACGCCTTTATACAAACTATTGAAATCGAAAAATGTCATAAAGTCAATGTTTTCCAAAATGAGGTACATTAACGCACTGCTAGAACACATTATTTTCAATCCACGAATAACACTTTCAAATTTCGATTTATGAAGATTGATTGAAGAGATCGAATAAGTGTACACCAAAGAAGACAACATTGAAAACTTGGAAAATATTGGACAAATTTATAAAAAATAATGTTTAATATTCCACGAGGAATATGATATCAATGAAACCCACTAAGTATTGTGTATATTGCGGTAATTGCTGGTCATGAAAATAATTATTACGGTAGCAGAAAAATGTGAATCAAATTCAAACATTAATTCATCAAGTTATCGTAAAGGCATATGAGTCACTTCATTATTGGAAATTAAATCTATCATTGTACGTAGCTTGATTGTCACTGAGAATTTTGTTTCAAAAGCTCTGTCATTTTCGTCGATTCCTTGTTTTAATAATAAGATTAGCCTGTATACATAATTATCACATATTTGGACAAAAAATAGAAACTTTACCTGAATTTCAATTTCATTTCCAAGAAGAAATAATGTCCACGCCATCCCTGCAGTAGTAGTATCATGACCCTGCAACAAACCATAAGTTTTTGATTATTTTGATCCTTGAAAATCAAGAAGAGAAATACAGCAAAAAATTTCAGATTTACGGTAATAATATTATCTCAATAAGACCCCGCTTGAAATGAATCACTGGCAGGTTTTACATTCTCTACTACAACTTATTAGGATTGGATCATATAGGTGTAGTTGTGGGATATTTCCTGAGGATGCATCTTATATTCCTTATCAAAATATTATCAAGATAAAATTATTATAAACATGATGTTTTTGGTTCAATTTGAAAGTTTTGATGGATTAGGAAAGTTGTTATGAATACTTCCATAACAGCTAAACCTTTCTAGTTTTCAAATAAATAATTATTGTTTTTAGTGGTGTTTTATTCAGAGTGAAAATTGTCTGAGTGACTACATCAATAAGGGTCATTTGTATATTTTAAACTTAATAGCAGAATTTTTTGGCGAATGCCTGTTTCATCATTCCTTATATATTGTATTATAGTAATCAAATAAATAATAGAATCAATTCATCTCTCATCATTTTTCGATGATCCTATAACAACAAGGACTCTGCATAAAATAACTTTCCCTCTTTTTTAATGATAATAAAATCATGATAATTATAATGATAATAAAAAATAATTAGAACAAAAGTTGAGTAGCAAAACCCCAAAACGCACTTCAAATATCCCCATGAATTTGATTAAGATAAATTGGATTTATTATCAAATACTTACTTCAAACATGAAAGTATCAACCTCTTCTCTGATATCATCATCGGATAATACATTTCCATCGCTGGAAGCATCTAGCAGTAAATCCAAGAACGCTTTCCGTTTCTTTAGACCTTGAAAACGAAAATTCAATCCTTATTCTGTAGCCTACTTGGGGAGTAACTTGTGTAAGTTATAAACGCCAATTAGAGAACCACCTTCTAGACATGATTCCAGGTACCAAATATATAATGAACTGGCACAATTTCAACAATTTGAAATTTTAAAATAGAATACTGACATGTATCCCACATAATAATCCTAACCAGAATTAACGTTGGTGATGTATGATATCACGAATAAAATACAGATGGAGGAATGAATAAATTACAAGGATATAAGAATTTTAACAATTCAGCCATCTAACATGGAGTGACTTGGATATGAGCTACATAGGTAAATACGCAAGTACGCAGTGAAGGATTCTCTTCATTAGAAATGAATTCCACATCAATCATCTCTTAAAAAATGAAGTGGGAAGTCAGGATACCTTCTTTTGATGTAGACTGAAAACAATTTCATTCAAAACAAATTAATTCAAAACAAACTGTATGTGATTTAATATTTTATTTATATTATCATTACTCAAAATCATTATTTTTAATTGCCTGCTTACCAAATGCCACAAAATCTTCACTTTCCGGAGTTTTCGTTTCTTCTTGCTCTTTCATTGATCTTCTCTTGCTTATCACCTAGAACAACAATTGTTTAATTATTTTCATATTTTTTATCGTTCATCATTTTTGGCAAAAAAATGTATCCATGATTTTTTCCTTTTTGATCGACTGAAAGTCGATTCGATCCTACGGAAAGTCAATCAAATATAATCTAGGAATTTGTATATTTCCATATGTTCTTCGTCTTATTATTCAACCTATTTAAGTTGTGTTTTGAATTTGTGTCCCCGCATTTCAATAATGAATTTGTTTGTCAACAATTCGCAAATCTAGTTAAGCTCAATCAGTTACCTCAATCATTGTGAGAAAACTGCTTCATAAATTGATTGAAACACGTGAGAAAGTGCATAAAAGAAAAAGAAAATTTTTAATCGATAGAAATATAGTATCTATCAAGGATAATCATTTTTCCGTCGTTAGACCAGGAATTTGAAAATCAGCTCATGTAGAATGAAATTCAATCACTAACCTTCTTTGTGAAGCCGTGAAGTATACTCAGACAATGTTCATACTTTTTCCCCATTTCCGTTCTTTGATAAATGAAATTTGGGTATAGCCAAGGTCTGATCCCTCGTTCAATAGTTAATTTGCTAATCCTGAAAAATATCAAAGCATATTTCAGTTGAAACTTTGTTATATGATAAATAGTCATTAATATAACAGTTATTCGTGATTCAGTCAATATAATATGAGTAGACTAAGTGGTATTTATACAATCACAATAGAACTTATTTCTGTGTTGAATATTCTAATGATTTTTATTAATATAAATAATTAAGAAACTTTGCATATAAGTTACATTAACAATAACAAGGAAAAATGGAATAATTTAAATCAATTCATTCATCTACATAAGACCAGGACTAAATTAGGGTTTCATAATACGAGTAATATAGGTGATGCAGGTGAAAAGCGCTGGTAGACTGAGATCCTTATTGGGATCATCACATCTTTATTTCCTTTATACCCACGCACAACACAACTAAGAGTCACTATGAATGTCATTTATGAATCTCATTTAAGTCTCGACTTGTAAAATCCAAATTCAACTCTATATTATGTAGCCTATATAATCATATATATATTTTGTAATACTCACTGATATATTGCCTTCACATATTCTGAATTGGATTGCAATTGAGCATTCACTGGAGTTCCCATGGCTGTTTCTGTAAAATAGAGGGAAGCAATATTAAATAATATAATTATCCAAAATAAAGCAGTAGACCATGACCTAGTATAGTTCATAAATACGAAATAATAAGTATTTCATATAGAGACGGATCCAAAGTCAATTTTGAGGGGGGAAACTTTCAAAAGTTGTTTGTAGGGAGGAGTTAGAGGGGGCACTAAAATTGCAGAATGTTGATTTGAAAATGTCAACCCTACCAGGGTTTCGAAAGCAGGGAAAAGGTACAGAGAATTTCGTATGGCGGTGAAATTTGAATTTAAAATGTTGTCGATTGTTCAACAGCTGAATATTTTCTCTAGATGTTTCTACCCACTGAGCTACAATACAACACTGGAGATCGTACTTCTTCAGCAGCAGTATCCTTCATATCCATATTAGCTCAGTGTTTTTACCTGCAAGTAATGACTGGAATTTCTATTAAAATGGCTATCTAAGGCAGTAAATTCGAATTCACCCATTGTTAACAGACGTTCATATTTACTGCTAGGAAAGTAATAAGCTGTTAGGAAGCCAGCAAAATGCAAGAGTTCAGTACCTCTTTCATCCTCCCGTTAGCCTGGTATCAAAATCAGCACTTATGAAAATGACAAAATGTTGAATTGAAAATCTCAACCCCAGTCTACCAGGCTTCCAGAAGCATAGAAAATGTACATACTGAATTTCGTATTTTGCAGGCTGCCTACTTTCCCGGCTGAAAATATAAACATCTGGTAACAATAGGTGAATTCAAATTATAAAAAATCTGTACAATTTTATATGTCATATCAATATTTTAATAGTATATTACATAATGAGTTTGGAAAAGGCGTTTTTACAAACGAATAATTATGTTCTCCAAACGAGCGGTACGCGAGTTTGGAAAATAATTATGAGTTTGTAAACTTTTCCACACGAATTATGTACATTTTTTTCGTCATACTAGACTGAGAAGGATTTATTAAAATTTCAAAAAACTGAAAACATCAACTGAAGCCAACATAACCTCAACACAACACTAGTGAACAAACGCACACAGTGAACTGTCATGGCGGCTCGTTCGACTCGTTTATTCATATGTCAGAGTTCAGAAAAAAACAGCTGGAATAGATTTTCAGTGCTGTAATTATCATCATGACGATGACTAGTGTTGTAATAATCATCAAAATGATTATTCCCGCATTCAGAACAGCTGATCTTTGATTCTCTTGTAAACGGCAATTCTCCAAATGCAAATCTAGCTCGGAAAGTTTTGTATTACATACGAGTATGGCGAAAAAGAAATATCAAGTTACCACTTGCTGGTAAAATAGTCTAAACTATACTATATAGTCTACCTTGGACATTTTTACCTTGGAGCTCTTTTTATGGTAATTTTCCTAATTCTATTTGAAAAAGAGATTTGGGGGTTTCCTTTATGGATATTCTTATGAACATAGGCCATTCATAACTGCATTTAAAGCAATTTCAGAACTAGAAACCATCCAGGGTTCTGATTTGTTCCAAATCACTAAGGAGAGTGAGCTCTTATCACTTTTTTGCGGATGATGCCCACGCATTTAAGCTTGTGTGTGGGTTATGGATAATGAGTGCGAAGGTGATTGATGAGGTAAGAAACAGGCCTACACCATCAAAATGATTTAAGTAGGTAAGCTTATTTCATGAAGTTGATGACTGCCAAACTGTTAATGAATAAAAGTTACAATAAATGAATGAGTATTACAATAATCAGTCAATGAATGAGTATTACAATAATCATTTACAATTAGACCCAGCTGAGTAATATTTACAGTTACTACATAATTATATTATTATTGTGCCACCATCATGAAGAGTAATTGTTATCAAATATGGTGGACTAAAAGATTTCCTCCGACAGGGTTTTTTAGGAATCAAAAAAAAAATACTCCAAAACTCCTACTTTCTAGAATGTTTTAAGCCTTATAAGTCTTTTGAGTAGGAAATTTATAACTTTTTTCCAGAGTGCATGAGCCCCGATTTCCACGCATGATGTGATATACTGAAATCACTTGTAATACACCGGTTCATTGTAGTAGAAAATAAATATTCAGCACTACTACGGAGTACATATACCATATGGTATATGTGTCAAATGTGAATAGTGACAAGGAAATTGTTTTAAAATTGTGAAATTAGCCTTTAATCGTTGTAAAGGATCAAAACACCAGGACCTATGAGGGAATGAAGTTACAATTTAGTATCAATTGAATAAAAATTATCAATAAATTTATCAAACAGAGGCTCACTCACCACATATCACATCCAGGGCACACAGTGTAAGAAAGGGATAGATATCGAATTCTTTTCCATCAGCCTTCTTATCCAATAGCTCCAATAAAATTCTACTTTTATCACAGAATACATCCACAAAGTCTTCGAGGATCTTGAAATGAAATGTTGGACTCAGGAGTTTCCTGCGCTCGTGCCATTTATTTCCTGAAATTTTTTAAAATATATTTTTCAAACACGGTACTTGTTTCTTGTCATACCGCCTTCCTTGGAAACAAAAATAGTTCATTCATTTTTATAGAAGTGTTATTTTTCATGAACATATTTTTATCTTCCTATAATTTTTGCTTTCTCAGCAATAATTATAATATAATGAATTTTCTTATTCCTTTCTCAGTAAATCACTAATAATTGATCTAAATAAAAAGCTTAATTCATTTTCACTTATAATTCTTTTTTCAAGTTGTGGATAATTTTGTGATTGGTGAGGATATCCATACTTGTTGGAACTGCAGTACTAAATATTAATGAATGATGTACAGCACATTTTCTTGCTGAGCAGCTCACTTACGATTTTTTTTAGTTTTTTGTTTTTTGAGAATCTGATGCCCGGTTTTTCCAAGCACACTCAAAGTTGAGGGACCCTCAAATTTTGATGATCAGCTGACATTTTATATGATAAGTATAGGAAATGTAGTAAAGTGTAGTAAACTTGAGGGTCCCTCAAATTTGAGTGTGCTTGGAAAAACCGGGCATAGGTCTTAGAAAAAAGCGTTGAGAATGAACACCAGTGTTCAAAACGCATCCGCAACTCAAAAATCGTAAGTGAGCTGCACAGAAAGAATTATTAGGCCTCTATCATTCATTATAATTCTACATTGAAATGGCTCGTGCTTAAATACCGAAAAATCAATAAAATATTATTAAAATAAAAACAATAGATTGCTTACCTGTGCTAGTTAGTAATCCAGTACCTAGCCAAGGATGCAGAAATCTATAGCCAAAAGATTTTTCAATGTGTCTCACACTACTAGCCACAATCTGAAAAATAAAATGTTTTAAAGATTATATTGATAATCATTCATCTATTAGTATTCATTTCATCTATAATATATTCATCAAATAGATAGGCTTTTTAGTGGCCTCCATAGTGTACCCAGCAGTGGAAGCAGGAAGTTGAAAATTAGCATGATGGCGGCTGATGAATCTTCGACTTAACAGATAACTCCGATTTCAGAGATTTCATTCAATAAATAGGTACTAATAAGAGTGAGCCACCAACAGTTTTAGCATAGGCTGCTCCAAGTTGAACAATGTGAGGAAAGCTCTCATAAAGCTTTAGTTTAGTGTTTGAAAACGATAAGATTGAATTATCAATTAGTAGCATAATTTATAATATTGCTACAATTTACCGTACTATACCATAAAACGATATAATTATCATACTATAGAAATATAATTCTAGTGGATCAATTGATCAGAATTCCTTTGAAATAAGTTTATTTTGGTAAGAGTTTTACAGTTTTAGTTACATTCACTTAACGTTGTTCATTTTGTTCAATTTTCCTTGAAAGTTTGAAACCAGTAACGTAGTGAGAAAAAAATTAAGTTACGTATTTCAAAGGTACTTTGTTCAATTATTATTGATTTATTATTATATACTTTAGTAGCCCTGATAACAAAAAATAATTATTATTCACTAATTCAAAAATATTCTCCCATGTTATACAAAGCTCTGTCTGTGAAATATTTCTTCAATTATTGGTGACCTCAATATGAGGTACCGTACCGTACTGTATCAGAATTTGACTTCATTTGTATTCTTGCTTGACTGCTCTTAAATGTGGCTTCAGTGCATATGTTGTGAGCTTCTTCTCGAAGAACTCAAGTTTATGCGAATGTGGAAGTTGAAAAAAAATTAAATACAGACTTATCATAAAAAATGGTGCGGTTTCGAACATGGTTCGAAGAAAAACCAAATTACTACGGTTAATTTTTTCCATTCATTTAATTTGTCATCAAAAACAGTTTTTTTTCATAATTAATAAATTTCACTATGTGCGTCCTTAGTTGCTTGATAAATGTTTAAACAAGAATCAATTTCTCTCCAAACATTTGCTAAAAATTTTTCGTTTATGGTTGTCATTGCTTCATTAATCCTGCTTTTCAATAAAAATTTGTGAATAAACAATTTTTTTGACCTAACCCCACAAGAAAATATCACAAGGTGTCAGGTCTGGACTTGATGGAGGCCACAGCATAGGTCCTTGCCGGCCTGTCCATTGATCTCCAAATTTTGGGTCTTTCTTCATCGCTGAAAGAACAATAATATGAATGGAATTGCTTACCTCGACATGTAAATCAATTATTGCTTTCCTCAGAGCAGAGGCAACTTCCAGAGGAGCAGAGTGGTTTCAGGAAGGATGCACAGACAATATATATGTGCTCAGTTCAGCACTAAACAGTAAACATAGCTACTCGACTTGAAAAAAGAACATGTTCGTTGATTACAGGAGAGCTTTTGATAGTCTGGATTACTCAATACTGTGGCCTAAGCTCTTAAGTCTTGGTATATCTTCAAAAATGATCAAGACAATCAAGTCCCTATATGATATTGCAGTAGTACAATTGAGCAGTGATTTGGAGTCAAGGATTAATGTCACCAGAGGCGTTTTTCAGGGGGACTCAATGAGCCCTCTACTTTCCTCATTGTTCATAAGTGACATAGTATCTTTTTTGAGAATCATGGATGCAAGGGAGTTAATCTGAGAGGAGACAGAGATCTGGTGGCACTGCTATATGCGGATGATCTTGTAATTCTGGACATGACTTAGAGTGGCATTAGAAGAGCATCAGGTGTTTTGAGAGAATACTGTTCACGAAATAATCTGGAGGTGAATGTCCTAAAAACAAAAGTGATACCAGTAAAAAGAGGGGATAGAGGTAGTAGAAGAGAGATCATTTATGAAGACCAGCAAATTGAAACTACTAGTAGGTATTGCTACCTGGGAACGGTCTTCTCTTCATGAGGGTTATTTGCTGCAAATATGGAGGAGGCTGGTAAGAAGGCACGCATTGCATCAAACAAAATTAAGGAGATATGTATTGCTACCAAAACAAGTAAATTGGAGACAATTGCTCGACTTCACCAAGCTATTGTGGCATCTACCCTTTAGTATGCAGCTGAGGTCTGGGCACCATCATATTGTGATAAAATTGAGACAACTGACAAGTTCTTTTTTAAATCACTGTACTCTTGGAGAAGGAATACACCAATGCACTATATTCGCCTTGAACTGGGATTGAACCATAGTGAGTGTGCGGTCCTTAAAAAAATGCTAATGTGGTATCTGAAAGTGAAGAGAATGGAAGCTGGGCGGTTGCCAAGAATATGCCTGGAGAGGCTCCTGGAGTTGGAGTTGGAGTTCGATGCCCACAAACAATGTGAAATATAACGGGATTTCTCAACTTAATCAGAAGCTTCTTAGTGCTGGGCTTAGAAATGAACTGCACAGAGTGGAAACTGAGGGGGATGTAATCCGGCTAGTAGAAGATTACAAGAAAATGAAACTACTCACGGACATCAACCGGGTATTGATCTCGCGCTACAATAGACTTTTCCAGTAGGTATGTAAGTAGTTTAGGCACAGGAGAAGTTTACTTAAATTTTAGAAGAAGTATCTGGAAAATGCGTCTGATTAGTCAACTGAGATTGGCTTAGCCAAACTACTCTAGAATCTACCATAAGAGATACACTGCAACGTTCTCAAGTGATGAAATATGCATGCTATGCAACCGACTCGCGGAAAATAGTCTATTAAATGCCTTTCTCGCATTCCCGACATTCGAACACAGCAGAAGAACTTACCTTTCCGAATATCTCCAGGAGGGTCAGGGAAGTGAGGAGACTTACAGAGATTTGCTGCGTATTGATTCACCCACAAAACTGGATAGAATCTTCTCATACTTTTCAAGTTATTTGAAATACGGACAATTCGTTACTGATTTAAGTTTTCGAAGAAAAAACAAATTTGAATTCTTAATTGAAATCAACAACTCTTATTATTGCTGTGTATATAATGTTTCTTTCGCTTTTATCAAATATAGTCTGCAGAGGATGTATATATATATTTTTTTTTCTTTTTAAATGTGTTCACAATAACACTATGTAATTTCAACTGATACCTACTGTAATAAAGAACCAACCTTATTTTGTATGTTTCAAGAAACAAAAACAAATAAATTCTTTATCTTATCCTCCATTATTGCTTTCCTCAGTTAGATGAACTCGAAAACATTCATCAACTTTATTTTCAACAAGATGATGCTCCCGCCCACACTTCAGTGCATTGGTAACGGACGCTTTGAACAAAAATTTTGGAGATCAATGTAGCCCATATAGGCCGGCAAGGACCTATGCTGTAGCCTCCAACGATTCCAGACCTGACACCTTGTGGTTTTTTCTTGTGGGGTTATATCAAATACATTGTTTATTCACAAAAAATCACGACCTGAACCACTTAAAGAGCAGGATTAATATTAAGCAATGACAACCGTAACCGAATATTCGTTCAAGAATTATAAATATGGTCTTAATAGTAGATCAAATCGTTCCCTATAATTTGAGATCGAATTGATAATTTTTAAATCAATGTTGACCAAGCTGAAGTCATTTTCCCATCATGCAAGAGGCTCTTCTTTGCTTGGTCAGACTATATCAAATGTTTGGAGAAAAATTGATTCTCGTTTGGACGTTTGTCAAGCAACTAAGGGCGCACTGCGCACACATTGGAATTTATTAATTATGTGAAAAAACTGTTTGAGGCTACAAATTAGATGAGTGAACAATTCAAATCAAATAAACAAATTAACCGCAAGCAATTTGGTTTTTCTTTAAACCATGTTCAAAACCACAACATTCTTTTATGATAACTCTGTATTCATCAAGAATATGAACGTTAATTCCTGTTTCTAGAGCCATTTATATAATTAACAATTGAGTCCCAACGTCAAAATATTGTGTAGAGGCCAATTGCAGGCCTTTATTATAATATGGTACTGTTTATTTCGTGCCTAGCACAAGCACTAATACCAATTCTTCATCTCAATCATTTTTTAAATTGGCTGCAACCAACAAAATAATGTTATTTACAAGATATAGCTGACACCAAAAGTTATGCGATTTCATCTGTCCCTTATAAGTGATGCAACCCACTAACAGCTGATGTAAAGCATCTCGTATTGTCTTTTTATTTAAACAGCAACTTCTAGGCATACGGTAGCTGAATGGCGTACATCATCTAATAGCAATAGCTTATTTACAACATGTTGGAGCGCACAAGGAGCATATGAAACCGCCTAACTTTTTGGCGTTAGCTATAGGATACGCTATCCTAGTACATAGATATACGACAAAATCAGGTTGTGTGATAGAAAAGTTCACCTCAACATGTTCAGGCTTAATCAAGTGAATTTCAGCAAATGGTCCTCTCCAAGTTCGAAAAAATGGATAATATTTTATTGTTCTTTTATTGAAGAACGCAAATCTTTCTGGAAAGAGAGAAATACAATACCGTACATTATTCATCTTTTATAGTATTTGTTAGAAGATGGTATGTTTTTTCACCGTTTATAATCAATAAATCAATCAAAATTTCTATTGCCATTGACAAAAATTTACAATAGTTTTGTATAGGCCACATCAAAATACAAAATAATATTACATAGTCATAGAAATTATCAACAATCACATACATTCCATGTCAAAATTATGATTAAAATATTCAGTCACATTATAAAAACATTCTCTAATTAAAATCTTTTCAATTTTTCTCTTGAATTCCCTCTCCGTCAAACCACGAATATCTAGTCCAGAGGTAAGTGGTTAAAAAACTTAATTGAAAGCGACTTGAAACTTATGTGACTAGCTTTCTAAAGGCAGTACTCATTCCTGAGATTCGATTTATTGCGTGTGTTGTACGAATGAATGTTCTGATAAGTAGAAAATGAATGTAGGTTTGACTTAACAAAAAGGAGACAATTAAATATAAAAATACAAGGTCAGCTCATGACCCGCAATCTGATAAATAAAGGTTTACATTGAGTAAGAGGAGGCATACCACAAATAGTTCTGATAGCTCGTTTTTGTAACACAAATAGTGACTGAGAAAAGCTACAATTTGCCCATAATATAGTGCCATATAGGAGATGGGAATGAACATAACAGTAATATACATTTAATAATATTTCCGAAGATACTATTTCCTTCAACTTTCTTAACATAAAAATTCCTTTGTTCACTTTTGGGATGGTGTACTCAATATGTCTATTCCATTCAAGATTACTTTGGATAAAGATACCCAAGAATTTTACAGAGTGGACTGTGCTTGAATTACAGTAGGATACAGATAGGTTTTGTGTTTTTATCACGAAGCTAACTTATTTGCATTACACCAGTCGTACATTATTTCTAACTTATCCATCATGATAGTTTCCCAGTCCCATGATATTGTGGTCAGTCCTAATATTTAAACATACATCATCTACATACATATAACATGTGGTACACTCATCCTCAATATTAGCTGCCAAGTCATTTATGGAAATTATAAAAAGCAGAGGTCCCAGAATTGACCTTGAGGCACTCCATTTGGTACAATCTTGAAGCTGGATGTATCTCCTTCAAAAGAAACAGCTTGATATCTATCTGCCAGATAAGACTTAATAAGAGCTGTAGATCCCCTTTCAAACCCCATATTTTTCAACTTTAAAATCTAAATATCATGTGATACAGTGTCAAATGCTCGTGAGAGGTCAAAATATTTTAAATTTATCGTGCATTTATTTCTGCATTTCCGAGACAATTAGTGCATTGCCGCTGCCGTCGTGTTAGGTGACGCATTTGGCAATGTCAAAGATAGTATAGCGCATCGTGCTGGAGTCACTTCAGCCGAGGACGGTACTTTATGCGTTAGCATCAACTTATAATTCTGGAAAAACTCTTAGCAATATTATATCCTAGTTTAATACGAAGTTATTAACCATTTTAAAAAAACATTAAAAATAGAAGAACGTTGAAGAAATTTGTGTTTATAACTTTATTATATTTTGTTTGTGTTTATTTTCTCTGGTAAAATGTATATTGGAACGCCATCCCCCTTGAAATCAAGCCCTGAGTGTAACAATATAAAATCTGGCATGTTTTGATAAAAATAAAATATACCAAGCTTACTAGAAAAACCTACTGTAGGCTACTAATAGGCCTAATTATGCTCCCAATAAAACATATTGAGTTGAATGTACTTTGATTCGAGAATATATCATTAAATTCCCATGTATGAAAATTACATAAACCAGTTTTCTTTCCTCACGTTCCTGAAAATAAATCTTCGTTATAAATGATTGACTCTTCCCAATAATCATTGGCGAGATTTGAATTATTATTATCGCATGATTATTGCTCTCAAGCAGTTGGCAAGTAACCTTGAATCCAGTGAAACATGCCAACGAGATTCTCAACCTATTATTACGCGTAAAGAACAAAAACAAAAAACAGTAGGCTACGGTAATTGGAAGAAGCCGCAGTCTAAAATTATCATAATGTATAGTATAGGCTAATAATAAGATATTATATCAACCGTTGAACTGTTTCTATTCATAATAAATTGTACTTTTTTATACAGTTTAATGGATTTGAATATATAAGTATTTTCAAGTTTTTAATAAGTTTAGAATAATGAAATAAAACACACTGATGATGTCAATTCTACATTTCATTTTGGTATAGGACCATGGTTTCGTGGCCAGACAGTTCACATTTATTTCATTATAGAACGTTTCTACAACAACGACACAGTCGAATTTTTGGAAGTTTAAAATGCCTTCTATAATTTTAAATTCGGTCCCGGTAGATATATCTTTTTAATTTTTTTGACTGTTCAATAATATATCTATATCCATCTTGAATATTTATTTATTTCATTGATGTACAATGAACATACAAGATGGAGGAAGAAAAAACAGGCTATAACCCGTTTATTAATATTTGATATTGAAAAACTGTAAAAAAGTTCCAATTATACTCGATGGTTGGAATCGGTCAAATTTTACTTCTCAAAACTCATTAAAACTAGGTACTTTTATTGAATCTCACCTTCACTTGGAGGTTTGACAGTTTCCAGTACATCCCCAACAAGTGGATAACCAGGTGGGCCCGGAATGCGGTCTATTATCCTGATGTAGTTGATCCGCTTGATGAATAATTTTAAAATCAAGAAGAAAAGTGTCACTCCAAGTGAAATCAACAGGAATGTAGTGGTATCCATCTGCGAAAAAAATATTTCAAAAAGACATGCTATCATACTTTTCTTATTTATTTCTTTTTCAGTGGGAACTTTCTTAATAGATCTTTCTCAATTTATTGAAATTATTTTAGAATGATGCACACAAAATGAGCTCTAGGCTTGCTTGAGGATAATACAAAAAAAATGATGATGGTGATGGAAAGTGGATTTTAGACGAAGAACAGAGAAGTTATTTCAAACCTTTCAAGAATTATCACTATTTGTTCTATTGTGTAAAGATTTTAAAAAAGTTCAAATAAATAAACTTATAAATTGGATGATTCTGAACTTTGAATAAATGTCTTCCAATTAATTCCAAGAATTCTATTCTATTTTTACAAAATAAGGCTCTTATAATCGTTATTCCTCTGTTTTTTAATAACATAAATACCGTGCATGCAATCCTTTTAAAATCAATACCGAAAAACATAACAATCAAAATCAATCAGGATAAAAATATTGAATAAATGAAATGATTAAAAGATAAATTGAAGCCGTAGGCTTTACTTGAAGGAATTATATTATCAAATATAAGGCTGTGTATGATTGTATAGCCTATTCACATAGGCCTAATTGTTCATTTTGAAAAGAAAATACTGCATTTTTGAAATGTAGGTAGTTAACTATATTTATTACAAATAAAACTATATAACTCAACTTATAAGACAGTCTCATTGAAAAAAATTAATGGATTGTTAACTGATATTATTCAATTAGCGATTACATGAATCCTTTTTCCCATGTTTTATTCAATCGAAAAAGTAATTAGGCTTCATAGTATTGAACATTCTCATTAGATTATTGAAATAATATTTTGAAATTCGAATAACATAGTAGCCTATCAAATTTCTAAGTTTATTTGATTTCCCTTCAATATGCCACATTCTTTATTGTATTATTTCGGAGAGAGATATTCCATTAAGCAATTAAATATATTTGTGAAAACGATATTTCATTTTGAACAATTTTCTCATCTGAAAACAATAGTTATCAAACTAATAACTTATTCTTAATTATAAAATAAGCTTAATATGTAATAACGATAGGCCTATAGTAGACTAAGCAGCATTCAACAAGTCTTTCAGACAACAGAAGTTGAAAAGAAATTTGTCAAAATTGAAGTTCTTGTACGATGATGCTATAGCTGTGAACTGAAGAAGAAATGTTATCAATGTTATTAATAATTATTATGCAATGCTACTCACAATGAGCATCTTTTTCTGAAGAGCTATCAATATCATTCAGCCGGAGTAGGCAGACTTGAACTACGAACTCGTCTCAGTTCCCCTTCTCACACACTATATTATGAGAAAATTTAACAAAAAATAATAAATACAATGGATGTTATCACTGAATTGAAGTACTGTGATTCAAATTGAATCAGTGAAGCTATGTTTTTTTATATACACGGAGCAGTTTTCGTATACTGTGACTGCTTGTAACCGACTTGCTTTTTAACCAACTCGGAAGACAACTTTATCATGTTTTATTAGCACCGAATTAGTGGCACGCTCTCGCTGAGAGTGGCAGAGCCTCCTACACCATAAGATGTAACAACACACAAAAACACATGAAGGAGAAAGAGAGTCTCTCGATCTCCCCTTGCATCACTTTCAGTTCATTATCCTGTGTCCTACTGCTAATGCTCCACTGTTGATACATAAAATATTCTGAGAACTCGCAGTTGATTCTCGGCATTTTGCAGATGTTCTTAATTTTTTTTCGTTGTTCCTGGGAATAACAGGTTCACCTTGAAACATCAAGCTGGCTGATTACAGTGGAGAAATATTGCACTAAACAATGTAAATTTGATTCTTCACGACTAATTCAATTATAAATATAGTTGAAGTACCTAGATATTCTCATGTAGATCAATTTTCAGGACAGGAACTTCAAATTTAATTCGATCCAATAAGTACAATTGGTATGAATGGCATCATTTCTCTTCTAATATAAGTTTATTCATCCTACCTAAACTGTTGTTGGAATATTTTAGTCCTACCGGTAGGCCTACCTATTTTCTTGGAAGCAACTTCTGTTGGCCTCAATCTGTAATCACTTTTCATTGATCACTAGTATAATTAGGTATGATATTAGAACATTTTCTCATTTTCTTTTGTTGATGAATAGCTTAAACTCAAATTCTATTTCATCAGTATGTTAATTTCTCTTTTTAAATTCCCAGATATTTAGCAGGTTATTCATTAGGTTTAATTTTTGATCAGTATAGATAGAAAATATTTTGATAGTATCATAAATAGGCAAAATGTTAAACTATAGGGTTTTCTTCAATACCGGCAATTGAATAATATTCGTCTGTAGCATGGGCGTATCCAGGCAGAGGCAGGGGGGCAGCTGCCCCCCCTAGAAGTTGTCAGATTTTTTTGTTATTTAAAAAATAATTCCACAGCTAAAGTAAATAAAATGAAATTGAATAAGCATCATAAAATAAAATAATACATTATTATTATCATTAAATTTAATAAATTTAGAACTTAATTTCGAATTTCAAAACTTCCATTTCAGTCTCCAATCGAATTATGTATCAGATCATTGATAATTCCTCATCTTGACTCTCCAAACATTCATTGGAAGTCCGATTTTCAAATGGGAATAATCTTGCTTTCTCTCTGACACTTCTCTATCCTTTATTTAACCAGTTTAACGGAATATTTCAAATAAGTCACCAATTCTTTAAGAAAATCAACTTTTATACACGTTTTCTCTAGTTACTCTGTTCGGAGACAAACTCCTAATGCCCCATGAGCGTATGCAGGCAGGGGCAGGGGAGCAGTTACAGATAATTTTTTTTGCTATTTTCTACTCAATTATAAAGATTTTGGAATCAGAGACTTACAGAAGTTATCTTCCATCTAAATATCAAATTCACCAATTGAATACTGGAGAGGTTAAATCATAATTCCTTATATGACTCTCTTAATCAGTCATTGGAAGTCATATTTTCCAATGAGAATACTCTTGCTTTATCATTTTATTTTCTCCATCCTTTAAATAAAGAGTAACTACAGAGAAAAACATTCTGAGTGTTCCATATGAAGTTTTATGAGCTAGAATCCATGACTGTGGGATTGGAGCTGTGGTATAATGTATTTGAAAAAAATTGAAAATATATGAGTTGAAGGAAATCGGAGTAGCTCACACTTTTGATAAAGGCTAATACTATTTCCAATTAATATGTATGGTAAAGTGTTTGGAGGCATTCCAAGTGTTTTCCCATCAACCATCAATCTCATCACTGCAACTGGAAATCATTTAGTACCCTTCATTGGGTAAAGACATGGCTCAAGAGCTGAATGGTAGAGGAAAGATTGACGGGGTTGTAATTAATCACTATCAATCGTAAATTTTGAAGGAAAACAAGGATCAGATTGAGAAGAGAGTATTAAATGAGTTCTCAGCAAATCCATCAATACAAGAATATTTGTAGTTTAACCATATCTATTTAATTCACCCTTGATTGATCTATGAATTTACTGTGGATTTTGTAATTGCTGGAAGTGTTTTTAAAGCTTTCTTTTGAATCTGGAGTCTTCTGCACTCTACATTTTTCGATAAGCTATGTGATAAAGTGTTCATAAATTATTTGTTTTCAACTAGTTTGTAAGCTATTCACATCCACCCATCAATATAAAAAAATAGATGGACTTGAAATTATTACCCAGCAAAAAATGTTAACAAATTGTTTTGATCAATTATTTTAACTGTTCTGGTTGTATAATATTCAAGAAATTGTTCTCATTTTCAATTTTTATGATAAAATGCGGGGCTTAATTTGTGACGGTACACACCGGTACGCCATACAGGTTCCTCTGAGTACTTGCTAATCCTGTAGTAGATCATTTAAATTTTTTATTTAAAAATATGAAAGAATGATGGTAATAATACTCAACTAAAAGCTTAAAAATAACTCTAGAAATGAGTTTTGAGAAGTCAAATTTTCGTTTTTTTCCGGGGGAGAACCCCGGACCCCCCTCACCAATTTTCCGCCTCTGTATCAGAACTTTTAATTTTATTAATTAAGCACTGAGTGAAAATTTAAAATATATATTGTAACTGAACAATATTATGTATTATGGCTGACAACCCCCACCCCCCACCCCCGTCACTAGAAACAGGGGAAAAGGGGAAACTTTCTTATATTCTGCTGACAAACCTCCCCCCCCCCCCCAAGAAAAAATCCTGGATATGCCCTTGGTATGTAGGTCGTTTTAACAACCATTATAGGCTACGGTACTGTAACACAGGTGCCAGGATATGATATATCTCAATAGCCTACATTCAAATTTTCATTGTGGATGCCACAAAATGTATTCGCAGAAAATTATTAATACGTAGATTTCAGATTTTATCAACATCCATATCCATACATGAACTTTATTGCTTATTTTTAATCTAGATCATCTTTTTTCAGGAGCTCAGTACGGTACCCTCAACAAGAGAAAACATTTTGCGTGCAGAGCCAATATTATGAGAGAAGTTCTTGTAAGGGTTTCATGCAATAACTCCAACTCAAGTAAAATATATTAGGATATTAAAGAAAAAATAACTTATATCTTCAAAGGAAGTTTCACGCTAGTCGTAAATGTTTAAGAATATATCCTGATTCGAATTTTAGACATTCAAAGCAGATTTACGAGAAGCAATATCAAAATATATCATACCGTCAAGCTCAGTTCTCAACTGGTCATTTTTAAATAAGATAAAACATAATACTTAATTTGTTGAAGATAATATATATAGACTAGTTAAACAGTCTGTAGTTATAGTTTGATGAATTTTCAGGGATTTGATTTAGGATTTAAATTTTGATTGATAAAGCATCCAGTTTTCTAAACTAGAGAACTAGACAAATTCAACTACAGCAACTGATATATTTCTCAATACAAATTACCTAATAAACAACAACAATCAACAGTCAAGTAGTCTTTTATTACATGAAAAACATGATTAAAATAACAATAATAATAAAAAATATACAGATAAAAACAATTTATGAGGTGGGGATTATATGTAATTCATTTCTACTGAATTCTTCAAGAATCGCTTGATAGGAGATTCATAGTGCGGTAGATTTAATGAGCAAGAGAGTTTATCAAAGGGTTCACACTGATGCATTCACCATTCTTTCATGCTCTTCCAATCTAGTCAGATTGAGATCCTGAGATATGAATCTTACATAAGAGAACTGCTAACACAACAATTTTTGAGAATCATTGTAAATTATTGCCATAGCGATATTGAATTGATAATTTAAAAGAGCTGAATAAAATAAAAGGAATTCTCAGTTATAGTAAAAATTAGTTCTTCATATAAACATGAATTAAATATTGAATGAAATAATCAGAAGTGGGATAGTTCAGTTCATTCAGTTATGAAATAGGTAGCACATGAAACTGTAGATCGAATAACATAATATCAACAATTTCCTTTTTTCAATTCCAATTAGTCCAAGATAAGTAGTCTAATATTTTATAGTGGAGATACTATTCTCCAAAACTCAACTAAGTATAAAACTATAGTATTATAATAGCTATTTATGTATTAAGAGCGTAAAGCACGACTTTATCGCTCGCGCAAAACAGTTACCTATCGCGCGACGCGATAGCGGAGCGTGATAATTTTGCAAGAGCAATAAAGAAGCTTTACACGCGAATTACATACAAAATTTTTTCTACAACTGCACATTATAATATAATAACCTGTTGAACTAATTTGATTTGTCAAATAGCCTACTGTAAACTGATATTAAATTTATCTGATGATTATTGGATAATAAAATGAATCCATCCAGTTAAACTCGAAAATTATAATTAATTTTTAATTATTATTATATGATTTAATTATACGAAAGAAAAAACAATTTTATGAACTCCAAAAAATCTATCAGGTATCAGATACGAACCTGATAACATCGCATCGAAAGGTAATGAACGCCGCTCTAACCAACTCGGCCATTCAGCTTTTAAAGAAGAGGGCGGAAATTTAGCTACATGAATTTGCATCTTTTTTTCACTGACTGAAGCTTATCACAACACAGCTGATTAGCAAGCGTAAAGTAAATCTGCTCATGCGCAGTTGCTTAGCGAGCGTAAAGTAATTCAACTGCGCATGCGCAGATGGTTGGCGAGCGAAAAAGTAGATTCTCCTCGGAAATGGGCGATTCTACGATGAGAATTTAGTATGTGAAATCTTGTTTTACGCGCAGTTGTAGAAAAAACTGTTTATAATACTTGTTGGCCTAATTTTAAAAGCTCTTTGTACTTATTGATGCTTCCAATAAATATCTCATATTCGTTGATTTCATTTTCAATTAAATAAATTGAAAAATTAATTTATCCTGATACGTACTAAATCGTCAGTAATAAAAGTACTATTTATTGTCTCTAGGGTACAGTTTAACCTTTACACCAGACTCCGGTCGAAGAACAAGATCCATAATTAAACAAATATCCTCTTGTCTTTCAGTCGATTCAACTCTGAATTTTCTCAGAATAGAAGAGATCACTGTCTTCTCTTCAAGTAGGGCAAACCTTTGTCCTGAAATCAAATCGAATAATCAATAAGATATAATCATCTTCAGAGAATATTACTCAAGATTTATTCTTATAACCATCTTTTATTCAGATTTAAAACGTTAATAAAAATCAATTAGACGTTCTCGAATAGCCAAACTTCATATAACACACGTCAAATTAAATAAGAGTATATACATAAATATTGAGATATCAGTCCCTTTCATAGTTACACAACACAGTTATTATTGACAGCTATGAGCTCATGTGGGCTTCACCCCTTGGAAAAAGTGACTGGTAACATAAATTGGGTGACTCGTTAGTGATAACGTGCTGGTCTGATAACTATAGGTTCCGAGTTCTATTATTGACCGGAGAACAATTCTCTGACCACAGCACAAACACATAAATACGGCCACCCTTTCAGAGGAGACGAGTAGCCGACGAGTAGATGTTTACCCGACTTCCTAAATAGTATTCATCATCCCTCATAATCATCATCATGTCTCTCATATTATTACCTACGTATAGGCCTACGATCTTATGTGAGCATCACCCTCAGAAAAATAATAAAACACCACAGACTCTTTTTCTATGAATATCATATTTTCTGTTATCAACAATCAAAAAAATATTAGCAGGTACATTATTGCCCTGATGCCTAGAAAGGCGAACAATAAAATTTATTCGTGTGAGATATAACTATTTCGGTTGGAAGGGGGATGTATACCACCTTAGTCCATCTTATATAGCCTACCGTGAACCGAAGGCCTATAGTAATATATGGTGCGGGTGGAAACGGCTTGATATTTCTCATAGAGAGGTAATTTGGAGGTAGGTGACAGTGGGGATCGTACAGTACTAAAATTAGTTGAGTTCAACTCAAATGTGGCATAGAAAAATTGATCTGCCATACTGAATTCAAGATCTTTTTTTTTAATGAGAAGGTGGTAATGTGATACAACTATAATCATACTCAAGAACCAATTTCAAATTATTCTAGTTGAGGAAAATGTAAATAATTCAACTAGGTGCGATTGAAGATTGAAAAGCAAAATGGTTAAATAGAGATATTTTAAATAGGTGTATTACTTACCAATACAATTCCTAAAGCCAGCACTGAAAGGAATGTATGCAAAAGGATGTCGATTTTTAATCTTTTCAGGCAGAAAATTGTCAGGATTGAACTTTTCTGGATCAGGGAAATGATCTTCACATCTATGCACGTTGATAAGCTCAATATTGATCCAAACACCAGCCGGAATAAGATAGTCTCCTAAAAAACCCATGATTTAAAAAAATAATGAATTTTTATTAATTTGAAATAGAAGTAGGCCTATTTACAGGCAGTATTAATTATGACTACAATAAACTATTGAAGCAACTTAAAGGTAGCATTCCTATAGTATTCCTAGATGCACGTCTATCGCTTTGCAGATTATTATGGTATAATGATTATTCATATGATTTTTATAGTTATAAGTCTAGAGCTGTGCCGGCTCGAGAAGCTCAGCTATATAGAGCTGTCTCTTAGGAATGCCATCTTTACCCTTATTCAATATTGAAGTAGGATTCCCAAGGTCTTAATTCGCTGCTAGAGCTGCCATTATTTATTGATTCAGTATAGTATAGTATCCCTAATAAGAGAGTGAAAATCTATAATATAGTTATGTGAATAGAGTTGTTATGTTTAAAGCAGCGAATTTAGAGCCGGACAGCTTGAGCTGCTGCTTGGGAATCGTACATTTGTTCACAGCTATCGATTGCATTCAGTAAGGAAAAGGAATAAGGAGCCAAATAAGGTACGAATCCCAAACGACTGCTCGAGCCGCGCGGCTGGAGCTGCCCGGCTCTAAATTCGCTGCTAGAGCTGCCCAGCTCTAGCTGCGCTGCTCTTGCCATCTATGTGACATTAGTTGCCTAATGTTTTAAGAACGGTTGCCGCACCATGCCCCTCGCCTGGGTCAGCTGGTTCTGGCTGATGCCTAGAAAATTTGGCCCAACTGTACAAGTGACTAGTAAAAACGACATGTACACGACTACACGTCTCTTCTAAGACCACCTTTACGATCACGTGTGATGTAACTATCAGAATTCAGCGTTCGATTAGTCAAGTTATATCTTAACTATGAATAATAATTGAAAATGCGTTCTCTGGAGTAAACATTATGTATTGAATTCCAATTACCGACTAAACTGTTATTAACTAATATTAAATAATATCAACTTGAATAATCATATGTTGAACATCCTTATTCATCATCTTGTATATATGGCAATCCTCCCCCTCCAATGGAATTGTCGTATCTGGTCGCAATGTCTTTTGAATACTCCATCTTCTGTTCTTACAAGGTATTGTACCATCTTACCTTTCCAAGATTTCCATCAATTATTCCTGGTACCGTATCCACTTTCTTCCTGAACAGCTGGAATAATTTCTTATCAACACCTTTTGGCCTTTTTTGAAAATGTTTCAAATGTGCTAATGTTTGTTCACTTATTATTTTAGTTTTTATTTTCAAAAACGCATTTTCACATTCTCTGTTCCATGTAAATTTCTTTCCTTGCCTCAATAGCCTATTCAATGGTTCTAGTAAAGAAGACATATTAGGAACAAATCGAGTGTAATAGTTGGCAAGGCCTAGGAAACTTCTGAGCTGTGTCACATCTTTGGGTCTTTCTGTTTTCAAAATTGCTTCAGTATTTTCAGCAGATTTGTGAATTCCATTTTCGTCTATGACGTGACCTAAATACTTCACACTCTTCTGAAAGAATTTACATTTGTCACGATTCAGCCGTAAATTGTATTGTTGTATTCTTTTGAAAACGTTTTCCAGTCGATCTAGAGTTTCTTGAAAAGTACTCCCTTGGATAAGGATGTCATCAAAGAAACAGACTGTACCTTCTCATCCATGTAAAACTTTATCCATAAATCTTTGCCAAATCCCTGGTGCAATTTTAATTCCAAACATGAGTCGATTCACTCTATAAAGTCCTAGATGGGTACTTATTGTTTGTATATCTTTTGATTCATCATCCATTGGTAGGTGCAGGTGAGCATTACTGATGTCCAGGGTGGAGAAGTATTTTCCTTTGTTCATGTGTAAAAATGTCCTCTATACGTGGTATAGGATAGATTTCATCAAGAATTACCCTGTTAGCTGTAACTTTATAGTCTGCACAAAGTCTAACGCTTCCGTTTGGTTTTCTTACTGGTACAACAGGTGTTCCCCATTGAGAGTTCTGAACTTTTGAAATTATACCATTGCTCTCCAATCTTTGTAATTCATCATCAACAGACTGGTTTTGGGCATAAGGTACCTGACGCGGTTTAATAAAAATTGGTTTTACTCCTTCCTTCAACTGTATATGTCCTTTTTCTGTATGTATTTCATCTTGAATTGTGTTGAAATTTTTCCAGAACAGTTCAAGGGTCTCGCTATTTTTACCTTGATTGCTGTTGCCGTTAGCTCTTCTTCAAACCATTTTCTTGTTCGTGTGAACTGTCCTTTTATTACTGCTCTATTCTTCTTCAGTTTTTCCATAACTTTTTTATCCATTTCAAATTCGTTATTTTAATCCTCGCCGCCAGTTGTTATATCTTAACTATGAATAATAATTGAAAATGCGTTCTCTGGAGTAAACATTATGTATTGAATTCCAATTACCGACTAAACTGTTATTAACTAATATTAAATAATATCAACTTGAATAATCATATGTTGAACATCCTTATTCATCATCTGGTATATATGGCAGCCCAACTGTACAAGTGACTAGTAAAAACGACATGTACACGACTACACGTCTCTTCTAAGACCACCTTTACGATCACGTGTGATGTAACTATCAGAATTCAGCGTTCGATTAGTCAAGTGTTCGATTAGACAAGTTCCTATATTCTACAATAAGAATCTGGAAACCTTGACGAATAGGACACCTTGTCTAATCGAACAGCGTGTTTCGATTTGTAAAGTTGTTTGATCATACAGGTAGGCCTGCTGATCGACAAACCCCCGATACAAGTTCAAGAGCATTGCTCAATACGAATTAATTGAATGAAGTATCCAGTTCAATTTTCCTCCGTGTTATATTTACTATTGAATTGATTAAGAACTGAACTGCTTGTTATCACAGAGCTGATTACAAATTTCGTTAAAAAATAAATTTTAGTTCTACAATATTGTTTTGTTGAGTTATTTTCCAAATTTGTTTTTGTAAATCAGTAGAGGTAAGTTGATTATTAAATTAAAAAACTCGAATTATTAGCCTATAACTATGCAACTTACTCATATCCAAATCCAAATTTTGAAAATTTTTTTGTGTCAAATCTTTAATTAATCTTTAGGTTGATTTAAGAATAATACTAACTGTAAAAATGATAAATAGTTGAAGTATCAAACTCACCAAATACCATGTCTTCAGTGACAAGACGCCCAATGAAAGGTACACTTGGATACAATCTCATGGTTTCCTTTATAACCATTTCCAAGTATTTCATGTTATTGAGATCCTGAACCGTAGCTGGCCGATCCGAGTCACCGAATATATCATCTAATTCATCCACCACCCGTCTCTATAACAAATGAATATATGCGACTGAATTAAAGAAAAGTCAATTAAATTCAACCTCAATAGCATATAGTAAGTTACCGTACAAGAGAAATAGAATTTTAGTCTTATATTCGTTCTGTAAGTAGGCTACATTTGATTTCGGTAATCTTTTAGTCTGTGTTTTGCAACTCAACGTTGGCATCATAGAGTATACTAATACATAATAATAGATCATAATGAATTATAATAATTAGAATGGCCGTTTAAATTTAGTAAATTTAACTTGAGTTCACTAAAATTTGCGATGTGTAAATTGTGGAAATATGCAGAAATAGGACCAAGTCTTTGATGCTAATTCAATGAACAAACAATAAGTTTCAAATTTCTCTTCCACTCAACTATTCACATTTATTTTGAAATGACATTTGGTATTTCGCTCGCCTTATCCGTCAAAAAAATAAATAACAATTCCTTTAATAAGTGAGTGAGTGGATTAAGAAAAAGTTATCATGTTATGAATCACATTAACTTGATCCCCTGATGAATGTTAGCCTACTTACTACTAATACAATAACGTTGGATATTCAGAGACTGCACCCTCCTTTGGGAGATTGGCGTTCGTTAGTAAAGACAGTCAGTCGTTTCCTGTCTCTGGAGGAATAGTAATTGTTGCATTACACTCTAACTGATTAACTGTATGTTATTCAGAGGTGTTCTGCGCCGCCAATTGGTTAAGGAGACTGTCTTATGGTTGAGAGGATCAACGTGCTAACCAAGCACACGTTACCTCTATCCTGGTTGATGATTATTTGCTTACTGTATGGTCTGTCCGGCTGGGGGGAGATTCTGGCAGGGTGGAGGGGGTGGCTTCGGCTCGGCCAGTGTTGGTTCGGGGACTGTGAGTTCTGATTGAGAATTTATGACTTTTGGGCCGGTATTGGCCGGGCTGGTGCCGGTATTGGCCGGGCTGGTGCCGGTATTGGCCGGGCTGGGGCCGTTTTCCTGTCGGGCCGGGATGTCTTCTTGGCTTGGACGGGCTGTATAGTAGAGTGAGTTTGAAACTGGCAACCAGCTAGTAGGCCTAGGCCCTTAATGGGCTGTTGAGCCAGACATACAATCAGAGACTGCATAAATTATTACAGACTACAGTTTACCTGTAACTTACAGAATTATTCTATAAATTATTATACAAATAGTTCCTGTAGAACACATTTTCGGTGTTCTACGTAGTTCCATCTTTTCGAGTAAACGTAGAAGAGTCGGTCCCGACTGCCAAAAAATTAGTTGTATAGAGAATACAACATTATATCTCTCTCACTCCCAAAATACATGCTAAGAGCTCATTTGAGCATCACCCTCAAAAAAAATTGAGGTTCATAATCTTATTCTCATCATATTTATCTCATACTGTAAGCTCTAAATTCAGCACTCACATGTCAAGTGCATTAAATTGCTGGCAAGCCATATTTCAAAATTCCGTTCATTTTCATCATATTTTTCCTTTGTAGTTTTTCTTGAAACACTCCAAAACTAATACCTACTACCGTAGCTATAAGCTAATACCTACTACCGTATATTATAGTCTGGTCGATTATGCTGATTGAATAAACTTTGAAATTAACTTCTACAAATGTTTGAGTGATAATAACAGTGTTTAAAATTTGGAAATTGAAATCCCAAAATACCTCTAGTCGAATTATGAATATGGTTCTATACAGTAGAAGTAATTGGAAAATCGGTGCCTGACAAAAACATACCAAAACCAAATATAAATTATAAACCTAGATTAGTATAATTCAATTGAAAAAAACTCTTAGATAGAACTCTAACATAGTTCAACTTTAATTCATCAGGTTATACAGTATAGGCCCTAACTAATACCTTAATTTTCTTACCTGGACTTCAGGATTGTTTCCCAACAGGAATATCACCCAACCAATGCCAGCCGCTGTTGTATCGTGGCCCTAAAACCAAAATTTAAAAAAATTAAATACTTTAAAAGCTGTTGCAAAACTAAAAATTTATCTCAAGGAGTTTTTATTGATATGAAAGTGTATACTATTATAGTAACTGCTTCAGCTCAAATTTATAAATAATATCTTTCAGTGAGCTAGAAGTTATAATAAAGTTATTATTGTGTTGTAGGATAATTTTTTCATCATCTGATGACATTACACTGATTTAAATAATACTTTCAAGGTGAAAAACACTGCACAATGATGTCCAACTAGAGGATAAAACTTTCGCCGCTACAGTGTCAGTTCAAGGCCTCTTCACTTCTACCACAATAGGCCAAAATTATTCTTAAAATTAAAATTGAAAACAGAAACAGCTGCAATTGGAAAACTACAAAAACCGAAAAGATAAAAACTCTGAAAAATTCTATAAAATATAAAACTCGATAGTCTATTTTTGTTTGTTCACCTCAAACATGAATGTATCAACTTCCTCTCTTATATCAGCTTGCGATAACTCATTCCCATTCTCAGTTGCCTCAAGAAGAAGATCAAGAAAAGCTCTCTTCTTTCGTCTCCCTGTCAATCAAAGCCAAGTATCTGATCATTTTAAGGGTAGGCAGTAGTGGACGGCAAACTGCCGAACGGCAAAATCAGGCCCCATAAGAACAATGTAATTTTTATGAATATCTTGGAACAGATATAGAGCCTCTATTTATGGACAGAATTTCACATTTTTTATGTCATTGGAGAGAGTATTAAATTCTCCAGGGGCGTGGCTTTTTACTTTTTCGATTTTTAGTTTCTTTCAATAATTATCGAATAATTAATCAATTATAAAAGTATTGAACTCTAATTATTGAAATAAACTAAAAATCGAAAAAGTAAAAGTCACGCCCCTGGACAATTGAATTCTCTTTCCAATGACATAAAGAACGTAAAATTCTGTCTATAAATAGAAGCTCTATCTGCTCCAAGAGTTTGATAAGAATTACATTGTTCTTATGGGGCTTGATTTTGCCGTTCGGCAGTTGGTCGTCCACTACCACCCACTCTTAATCAAATCAAGTTCATGAAAATTTATGATTTCATCATTATTTTTGAACCTTAGAAATACTTGTATAGTACCTCAATAACAGTGCGAGTGCATAATTCCATTCCACAATCGCTCTCTTTGGATGCCTATTGTTTGAAAGCGATAAATTATCGAGTATTATGAAACGAGTGAAATGCTTATAATAGATTCTTTTGAATGTAACTGTATAGTCTGTAAAAATTAAAAACAATATCAGAATAATACTGAACTTCAAGTTTTATCTAGTTCATTCTCAGCGATATACCTCAACGCACAAAAATTGAAATTAAAGTATCGTAATATACTTTATGATACAGAAGTCATAATCAAATAAAGGTAGAATTTTTTTAATAAAGAAAGTAGTATTATGAAAGTAATCTGACAAGGAATCTTAATTGGAGTAAAAATCCTGATTCATGAAAACTGCTCACAATTCCAAGAATTTGATATGCAAAATGTCTAAAACTTAAAATATTTTCAACTATAAATCAAAATACTAATCGAGAACATTTTCTAACAAACAAATACGTACAATCGATTCGGTTTATTTTCAAAACATGACTTACCAACTCCGTCATCATATTCGTGTTGAATGGAAGTTTTAGCAGTGGCCCTTGCTTCTAAACGCTCCATTATTACCTGAGAATTATTAAAAAAATATAAAATTGTCGGAGTACAAATGTGAATCTGCAACTCCAACCTACAGGGTGTTCCGAAGAGACCTGATTCGAGTACGACCACGGTGTTCCTCAAGCTATAGCAAACAGAAAATGTTGTGCGCAAAATGCCGAAGTCTGCCTAGATTTCCTGTTATCCGCCATTTTGTGTTTTCATGATTTTCCATCATATCATAACTCGATAATAAATGCACATATCACTTTGAAAGTTGGTAGGCCCAAGTATAAGTATGATTGCTTAAAAATAGTAATCTCAAAGATTCCTAATATCTAAAATTTCTAAAATGGCGGCCAACTGAAATTTTAATTTTGAATTTACTGTTAAAGGAGTGGTTTTACGAACGTTTGTACCATTAAAAAAATGTAGAGCTTCAAATTCTCAAGTAAATGGTGCCTGGTTCATCCAAATACAATAATAAATAACCGAGATACATAAATTTTCATTCCGAATCAAGCCTCTATGAATACCATTAGTCAGGCCTGTTGGGCGTAAATTAATGAAGATAAAAATTAAAACCGTCATATCTCAGTTATTCATCTAATACTGGCAATCAGGCACCATTTTCTTCAGAATTCGAAGCTCTACATTTTTGTAATTGTACAAATTTTCATAAAACAATTCTTTTTAACAGTAAATTAAAAATTAGAATTTCAGTTGGCCGTTATTTTGGAAATTTTAGATAATAAGAATTTTTGAGATTACTATTTTCAAGCAATCATGCTTAACGTATACTTGGGCTTACCAAATTTCAAAGGAATATGTACATTTATTATCGAGTTATGATGGAAAATCATTAAAACAAAAAATGGCGGATAACAGGAAAACTAAGGAGAATTTGGCATTTTGCACACGACAATTTCTGATTGTTATAGCTTGAGGAACACCTTGGTGGTTCTTTTCGGAACACTCTGTATATTAAAGACAATAATAAATAATGAACATGAGAATAAATAAAATAACAAGGGATTCTTTAATGACCATAGAATATGTTTTGTTTATGATGTTGATGTGAAAAAAAATTTTCTGACAACCATTTATCCATATAATGGGTAGACCTACTTGATATAATTTTATAAGGCAGAAGACAGCTTATCTACTCAGGAAAGAGCAAAATTTCAATGTTATTAATGCTTTGCAAACAACTCCAATGTTATCAGAACTGATTATTATTTGTAATGGAAAAGTAAATGAACAAAAGTGAACGCAAATTTCAGAGAAAAAAGCTATAAATAAATATATTTTTTCTACAACTGCGCGTAAAACAAGATTTTACATATTGAATTCTCATTGTAAAATAGCCCATTTCCAAGGAGAATCTACTTTTTTGCTTGCTAACCATCTGTGCTTATGCAGTTGAATTACTTTACACTCGCTAAGCAACTGCGCATGAGCAGGAGATGTACTTTACGCTTGCTAATCAGCTGTGTTGTGATAAGCTTCAGTCAGTGAAACAAAAAAGATGCAAATTCATGTAGCTAAATTTCCGCCCTCTTCTGTAAAAGCTGAATGGCCAAGGTGGTTAAAGCTGCGTCCACTACCTTGTGATGCGATGTTAGCAGGTTCAAATCTGATTCCTGGCTAATTTTTTTGGAGTTCATAAAATTGTTTTTTTCTTTCGTATAATAAAAACATATAATGATAATTGAAAATTAATTATAATTTTCAAGTTTAACTGGATGGATTCATTTTATTATTCCAATTATCACCAGAGAAATTTAATAACAGTTTACAGTAGGCTATTTGACAAGTCAAATTCAAGTTCAACAGGTTATTATAATGTGCAGTTGTAGAAAAAATTTTGTATGTAATTCGCATGTAAAGCTTCTTTATCGCTCTTGCAAAATTATCACGCTCCGCTAACGCGTCGCGTGATAACTGTTTTGCACAAGCAATAAAGTCGCGCTTTACACTCTTAATACATAAATAGCTATTATCTACGGGCGTATTGAAAAATTCCTATTTCAGTTTTACAATTGAAATTACTACCATTACTACCAATGGTACTACCATTTCAAAACAGAATCTCAGAACCGTGATTCTTCAACTGATAATTTTAATTATTCAAAAATTGATCTGTAAAACTGAAAACATTTTTATCTACGGGTGTATTGAAAAATTACTATTTCAGTTTCACAATTGAAATCAAAATGACTACCATTTCAAAACAGAATCTTAGAACCATGTCGTAATGAACGTTTTTCGATACAGGAGGAACTTTTTGATACAGTCCAAATTCCACTTTATGATACATTCCTTGTTTCATTTCAAAATCAGGTGATAAAAAGTAAACAGTGTTCAACTAACCTCAAAATCAAAACTGCGACTGGGATTGAGTAGACAACCAGTATTTTTTGGTCAATATTTCAATTTACGTATTTGAATAGTCCAAAGTTTAAATAGTTTAATATACTTATAACTTTGTTAGTGAATATGTTAATAACTTTCACTTTTACAACACTCACGATTTTGTTGCGTGTGAAATGCATTTTGAGGTTCTGACTGATATCTGATTTTTAACATATTTAACAAGTAATAAGTTGATTATCATAACAGTTCAAGTAGGATGAAGACAAAAGAAGTTAAATAAACAACGGTATGTTGATTTTTATAATAGCGTACACTTACAGATAGCTTGACACTGGTTGTCTATAACTTGATACTGGTCTGATACTGATAACTACACTGGTGGTCATAGATAAAATAGTGTATGCAACGGTTGTATTAGGCCTTTATAGCACTTGTGAGATATTTAGAGCACTTGCTTTGCTCGTGGCTCTAACTTACATCTCACCTCATGCTAAAAAGGTTCCCATTATACAACCGTTGCATAAACTACTATTTCAGCTCATTTTCAATTCCAATTCAACACTTCTCGCAATGAATTGAATTTTGAAATAGGTCTAAAAGTCAATTTGGGAAAAATCTCCCAATACAGTGATGCACAAAACAAAATAAAATTAGACAATAACATAAGCCTGTGTTTTTTGCAAGCTTTTATTTTAAAAAATCATCAAACTAGTAACATAATAACTTTATTATGACAACCAAAAAGCATAAAGCCCAAAACTGTTTTCTCAATAATAAAAATATGAATTATTTCCAACTGCTTCAAATGACAGCACCAAAACTTACTTTATTTGTGAAATCATGCACGGTTTTTAGATTTCTGTAGAATGCTTTTCCATGGCTTGAACTTTTCCATATGATATCTGCATACAGCCATGGCCTAAAAGCTCTGTAGATTATTAGTTCACTGAGTCTAGAAAAATCCAAGTTTATTAACATAAAAATTATTTCAACTATATATATATATATATATAATATATATATATATATATATATATGATAGTAGACTTAATCTCTTGAACTAGAAGATAATCCTTCTAGTTCAACGGTCTGATTCCAGATTTTTTCATTCCATACTGGAAATTATTTGTTCAATTTGCAGAAGCGATTATCAAAACTTTTCAGAAATGTTACACATATGGAGCTGAATGCTGATGGGAAATTTCATCTGTAAATGGTTTTAACACATGAATATTTGTTTGGGATCTACAAATAAGTTTCCATTTCCAACTTATTTTAATTTTACAGCCACAAGCACTAACAATACAATTACAATCTGGAACAAATAATAATAGAACTAAAGAGGAATCATATTTGATACGGTACGTCCGTAAACGCTCACTCTAAAACAGAACATTACGGCAAATAGAGAATAGACTGAGCAAATGTAGGCCTTATCTCGATAAGGGAATAAATTTAAAGGAAAATTTCAAACTTACACATTGACCGCTTCAACATATTTGGAGTCCTTCTTTTCCTGAGCATTCACCGTCGTTCCCATTGCAGATTCTAGAAGAAATAAATGTGAAAATCTTTGTTATGAATTAGGTTTTGAATGCATCTAAAAGTCTGGAATTTGGAATACTAGAAATAATTTATTCCCAAATAATCAAATATAACACGTTTGAATTATTGAATACTATAGTCAGTGTATAGTACAAGTATAACTTTATAGTTTCCACCTTTTGAATTATTTTACAGAGTGTACTGAGTAGAATAGATGTGAAAACGGAAACTGGAACTGTAGAGAACCCCTCAAACCCCCCCCCAAAAGTACCCCCTCCACTGGGCTACCTCCATTGATGAAATACAATTCGATGAATTAAGATAATTCAAAAAGTTTATGTCTTTAGAAATTAGTTTCTGCTGGATGTATTAAATTCATGAACTAAACAAATTGATCTATTAGGAATTAGTAGCCCTAATAACATGGTGAACACTCATACGAGTAATATAGTTATGTGAATAGAGTTGTGATGTCAAGAACACCACATCTAGAGTTGGGCAGCTTCAGCAGCGCAGCTAGAGCCGCGACAGCTCGAGCTGCCGCTTGGGAATCGTACCTTTAGGCAGTTGTAGTAATATTATTGTTGGCTCCTATTTAAATGCTATAGGCCTACTTCAAGGCACAAGTAATAAAGCACCTATGGTTTCAAAACACTAATGTTACTAAAACATTATAAAACTATTCCAGGTATATTCTAGGGTACGAACATAAAAGTAGTAAGTTTTGGCGGATAGTGCTTGATATCCTTGAAGCTCATCAACAAGCACCAGCTCGCTGGTCACTTCCATTCATTTCAATATGTTGTACATCGACCGCGACCTCCACCTCTACGGAGACTTATATCTTCGTTGAGTACGGTACGCCTTGTTGATGAGTTGTTTGATTAATATAAAAACATCACTTATCCACAAACATATTCTCAATATAAAATCTAATAAAAATCTTACCACATATAATATCCAGCGCACAGTTTGTTATCATTGGATGGATATTGAATTCCTTTCCACATTCTTGTTTCTCCAGTAATTTGACAAGAAATTCACTTTTTTCACCGAATATCTCGACAAAATCCTCTAGAATTCCGAAATGAAATGCAGGTGTAATCATTTTACGCCTTGTATGCCATTTTTTGCCTGAAAAATATTTGAAACCAGAAAAAGCGTTCAATCTGAGCTTACAAAAAATTCTTGGAAGTACAGTATTACGCAGTAAAGGATCTATGTTAATAAATGATTTTTTATTGATGAAACTTTCAACTCGATGAGAATTGTTATTTTCTTGAAGAAGGGATCACGTAATGGGTCGTTGTACCTCACTGCTTCCTCTTTAAAGAGAGAAACTCAATCTGCATAACAGCTTGAAATTGTGATGAATAAACGTTATTCTATAAAAGAGAGCGTGATTCTCAAGGCATCTTTATCACAATTTTTTTCTTAAATGAATACAAAATACATTCTTTGATAATATTATATTAGCGAATAATGCCCTGGGAAGCACCTCTGTCACCCTCCACCTGATACGTATTTCTAGTATTATTTTTGTTAGAGGTGACAGGTGCTATTGATTATTATATGTTGACGCTAGTAAAAACTTTAAGGGAGGTGTAAGTTAGCATTATGCTGAGGGGTGACACCCCTGTAAATTGGGTCGGGCGTGGAATGTGAATGCACTCTGAAATAATTGTACTCTTGTTAGTACTTAGTAAAATACATCTGAGTACTAAGTAAGTTAAATTACATCGCTCGGTGTACCATACTTGCTATGATACAAATATATAACTGTACCTGTGCTTGTGAGTAGACCGGTTCCAAGCCAATCGTACAGGAAGTCATAAGCCAATGACTTAGTTATGTTAACAGTACTTTTCAACGCTACCTGCAATTAGAAAAGCTTCCTTTTATTAGAAAGAAAATCAAACTTGGGGGTTTTAAATCATTTCTTTAAAAAAAAAGTTTTTTTTCTCATGCATTTTTTTACTGCTGCATTTCCAATTTCTCCCACCTCATTTCGGCTAGCTTTAACCAAATTGTCAGTTAAAATTGAATTGTCTTTTTATATCTTTTTCATGCGGTCTATGAGTCTCTGTAAAATTTTACTTTCAGTAGGTTTTTGCTATTGCCTTAGTTTTCTGTTACTATATGAATGTAAGGAAGGTAGGTAGGTTGGTAGGTACTTATTTAAATTAAAGGAAATTAAAGCTTACTTTAATAAAAGCATAGACACTTTTTAAACAAAAACACCTCTAGTAGCTCTAGCAATATAGGCCTATAATGTTCATTCATTGTGTTAAGATGGTTCTCCAGTTCTGTATGGAGAACAGAAGGTACAGATATAAAAAAATTAAGTTACGGTATCAATAATTTGAAGAATAGTAGTCAATAAGTTTCAAGGATAACATTTTGTGTTGTTGTTCATCCATCTTTTTTCACTGATGTATCAATTAAAAGAAAAGAAAAGAAAAACTTTACAGTGAAATCACTCAGGTTTTTGACACGACAATTGTTTCGTGCTGGTATTGCACATTTTCAAGCTTGATAGGCACTGGGATTAAAGCTTGAGAGCCTATCAAGCTTGACAATGTGCAATACCAGCACGAAACAATTGTCGTGTCAAAAACGTGAGTAATTTTTACTGTAAAGGTTTGGAGAGATTACATTCTTTCCATACATTCTTTACATAAATTATTGAGTCGATGAGGCAATATTGAAGATGCGTGAATAAAGTGATGATAGAAATGTCTGTAGACTATGAGTTAGGCTAATTACTGTCTGTAATTAAGTTAAGCTAACAACAAATCTTCAACTTATTAGTCTACTATATAAATCATTCAGAAATTGACTAAATATAAAAATTGCAAAATTATTTCTATCTTTGTAATAAAGTCAATTCAAGGAGAGGCGGTGAATTGTCGCCAAGTTTAGATGAATCAAAATGAAATCTGAACCCCAAGATTAAAATTCTCGTTTTATGAAGAAGTTGATTGAATAAACACACTGTATAACTTAACGAACGTACACTACCATAACGTATTCGAAAAATGAATGCTATAGGACTAGCCCTACATCATTCTTAAATTAACCTAAGGAATTATAGAAAGACCCAATAGAAAATAAATATTCCTAAATGGGATCATATTGAATCACTCCATTTATATGATTATTTTATAATTTTATCTCACCTCAGCATATTCTGGTCTTAGAACATGGATTTCTGCAAATGGTCCATCCCATTCCAAATAGATACCGGAAGATTTATACTTATCTCTTCTCTCAGCATTATGTTTCATCAGTTCTGTTGACGATGATAATCCAGATTTAACACAATTTCAGAAACATTTTTCACGCATTACATATTACATAGAATCTGAGGCCGATATACATGACGGTAAAACAGTAAATAGAAGACAATATGTGTCATAAATATAGGATGCGCAGTGGCATGAATGAAAAGTTTTTTCTACACCTTTTCTCTAGTGACTCTGTCCCAATGTCTGTTACAAATGACACAAAAATACAAATTAATAAAGTAGCCTACAATATGAATCTGGTTTTACTCGAAACATTTCTACTAATACTTGCAGCCATCAAAATCGATGAGATCCGAAACGAAATAAATATTTTTTTCAATTTCTCCCCAAAAAAACTATAATACTTGGTTACAAAAAAAATACATAAACTGATAGTTACCAATTACAATAAATAATTGAATCATTTACATACAATAGTTATTTTTGGAACTCTAATGTGCTTCCTATCTATATATTATACTACACGCTATGTGTGATTTTTGTGGAAATTTACCTACAACAGTAAGGCGTACCGTACCATTTGGCTCATTGGCTTTACCGGCTGATATTCCGGCTGATATTTCTACAACTGAGGGGGTTAGCGTTGCCATCTACAAGCGTAGAGTGAGCAGGTGGCTGCTCTTTATAGGTTCAGATGCTGCAGAGGCTCTCCTACATTCGCCCTATAGATGAATATCTCAATTCACAAAACACTGATGATTATCTTACTTAAAGCAATACCATTTAATAAGTAAAGCCACTTAATAATTTTTAAAAACCATTACTGCCACTCAACTCAGCCCTATAACGCCGTCTAGTTAAAACTTTCTTTTTTATCCACCTTTAATAATCAATAGGTATTATGATCTTCATGGGAATCTCCCATTATTTTTAATTATTAGTATTGATAATTTTATTGTAAATTCATTTATCACCATAGTGTTTTTGACTGTCTAATCATACGACTCCTCCCCGCACACGGACTAATCATCCATGCAGGGAGAATATTCATTATCTGTAACACTGATATTTTTTAAATATGCGTCTTTTTATGAATAAACGAATTTGAATTTGAAAACCATGTACTAGAGTCATAACCATCTATCAATTCTCTAAATTGATAGATGGTTATGCTAGAGTAGGTTTTTTGTGGTTAGTAAGAGTTTAGTAGTTTATATTAGTTGTCTTATCTGAGTTGAAATAAAATTGACAAATAGATAAAATAAATCGAAAAAAACTGGTATTATTTAGTTACACTTGAAAATGCCTCTATAAAGAATGTAAAACATGTTGTGTCTAAATGAAACATATTATAAGTTAACATATTTGAAGAAGAACTGCGATTTTGGTTCTTATCTATTAATATAACAACTTTTTGTTGGTTATTGCTACAGCACCCGGTTGCGCTAATGTCAGTTCCTAGACACCAGTCGTAGAATCGAAAACAAATAAAATTAATCTTCAAAATTGAAATAGAAAAGAACGCTCAATTTGATATTTCTCTATTGTAAAAAACAATCGGGTGTTAACAGATTCATTCACAAAAGACAAAAGCTATGTAGGTAACGGTATCTTACAGAAATAATATCAGCAGTTAGGCTATATTGATAACAATACGGATAGCAAAAAAATCTATATTCGGCACAAATAAAAGGATGTTAGTAGTAGAGCGACCTTGAGTACCTGAAATAAACCTCACAATTAGCTCGCCTGCACAACAGGACTTGTCATAACAAGATTAGTTGGAAAAGCAATAAGATTTAAATTTTATATCAATCATTAATTTAATAATTAATTGGATGTGATGAGCAGGAATTTATGACAGGCTAAATTCAAAATCTCAAATGGACTGTATCTAAATTGTTAAGTTCAACTCGCTTCACTCGCCTGCAAATTCCTTTCAAACTGGATTTGCTCTGCTCATCATATCACGTAGGTACTCAGCAGTGTCTTTTGGGCTTGCTTCAATCGCTTGTTGTGTAAAATGCTCCTTGGATATAAGGAACATGGGAAGAATATGAACCAATGCCTATAAGTTGAATCTGTATATAGTTTGAAAGATTTTCATCTATTGGTAAATAATAATGATAAATAAATATTTTATTTCCATGATAAATAACAAGTATAACAGTAATTTTCAAACACAGAAAATTAAATGACCACTTTAGCAAGTTATGTGGTGATTGCTAGTATTAAGTTCAATTATGAAAAAAATAATAATGGCTGGGATAACTTTCATACCGGTCGTAATTCAAGAATTGTTCCAAAATAATAAGTTTTTTTTTTAGAAATCTGCAAAAACGTATGAAAAACGCACTCCAGGGAGGGGTGATCGAGCACCCCACTTGAACAGTATAAAGGCTAAATCTGCATTTCCATTTAATCGTACAAACTAGAACTTTGAACGCTAGTTTGAACTCAAAAATATCAAGGAAAAATCTCACCATTAGTCGAGTCATTCTAGGGTTGGATGGGGGACTAATTGCAACAAAGATGTTTTATGGTGGAAATGATAGCTGACACCTTCCTATTTAACGTGTAAAAAATCCCACTCCCAACTCGTGTCGGGAAGTTGTTTTTTGGCCGCCATATTGGACATTTTTTTGTTTTCTTGGTATAACGTCAAAACGAAGCGTTGGTCGAATATAAACTTACTGAACCTTTTTTTCAGTAAATGAAATTTCCAAGAGAATGGTGGTAGAATCATCTTTTTATCTTCACTAGAAACCGAGTTATGATTTTTCAAAAAATAGTTTAATTTTCAAGAAAAACTATAATTGAGTATTTTTCGTTTTTGTTCGCTCAGATATTTTGACATATTCCTTTGAGTTGTTCAATTCAAAATCCATCTAGGGATAATTTTGTCCTCTACAATTTGAGACCAAGTAGACCTTTCTCCTTTGAATAGCTTTCCAACTAGAGCAGTTGAAAGATATCCTTGTATTTGAAAAAACCCTAAATGGGGGAAAATTCTAATTGCTGAGGTTCGAAGTGTATGAAGCGTGAATCTGTTTACTACTGTTATCGTACCTATTATAACTTTTTATTGAAAAAAAAGTGCAACACAATGCTTCTGGTCGAAACAATTCTCCTTAACAGCTCCCTCAACTATTCAGATAGTACCATACTTATTGAAACAATGATGATAGAGTTGAACCACATAAAGTAAACCTGTATTATCATAGCTTCCTCTAATAGAGGAGGAAGCTAAATGTTTAAGGAGGTTATGGTATTATTAATCAATACTTTATCAAAGATAAGATTCTAAAACTGGATTTTGTACATTTTTAAAAATCTCAGGGAAGTGATCACCCCCACCCCCTTTCTTTGGACCATCTTTATCGGCATTTATTTTTGCATGATTCGAATCAGTCTGAGAATAAGTATTGCACATAATTTTTTCCTGATGGAACAAACCATTAAGACCCTACAGATGGAATCTACTAAAAGGTGAAAAACTAATTGCGAGCACAATGCTATTTCGTATAAAAAATGTATGCAAAAGAAACAAAAAATGAGATCACTACACTACTACTGTATAACACTGTTGATCGCTATTTGGAAGAAGATGGGATGTATAAGAGATAGATATAGGAATAAACCCCTGGGATTGAAGAATGCCTTTATACATTTTGCCATCACTTCCATGGTTACTTGACAGCTTCCAAACTACGAACATCTAATATTTATCTAATTCAAAACCTTGCTTTTTCCAACTATAGAATTATTCAAAAAGGGTTTTAATACATTAAATTGAGAGGTTCATTCAAACGAAAATTCTTGAACAAATAGGCCTATATCAGTATGTATGTTCATCCCACTTTCCGATTTCATACATGGAAATGATGTCATGCATGAGTCCTTATTCACTGCGCTGTCACGCATCAACTCTGCATGTCCATGAAATTTACTATCACTGCACAAGTTTACACACCCGTTCACCATCAATAACCCGTCGAATTCCCTCCTCCAAGTCATTGATGTTTCAGGGTTAATGAACATGCACCAATGGCTTCAGGTGACCCCAAAGATGAAAGTCACAAGGCATCAAGTCATACGATCTTGGTGGCCAATTTGACGGGTTATTGGCGAAATGGAAGTGGTAGTTGTGCATTAATAGTGAGTGAATTTCATGGACAAAGTTGATGCATGCAAGCGCCGTGAAGGAGGACATAATTATGCATTAACTTACATAATTTTCCATGAATGAAAACGGGAAGTGAGATGAACTTATTTATGTATTAATTTCAAATATTTCGTTCGAATGAACATCTAATTTTGATACACTGTATTAAAACCGGCACTTTTTTGGTCACTCTATATATATAAAACTAATAAACTGTCTTGATATAGCCTAATAAATTCGTCCAAAAAAAATAATCAACAAAGAAAGCTGGGGTTGTCTCGATCCCTTTAATGGGATCCAATTATTTTTAATTGTAATAATACTGTATATATTTTTAAATCCCGTATATTTTTCTCAGTCATCTAGAAACTCAATCGTAGAAAATATCAGTATCAAAGTCTCAGTAGGCTATACAGGCAGAATTTCTTATCTCTTCAAAATTTGATAAAAATGAGGGTGTATTAGCCTATCCTGTAACTTACCATAGGTAAAAGAAGTAAACAAAAACAATAATAAAGCCCAATTGTTTACTTACCATTCCGCTTCAGAAATAATATCTCTAGAGAATCTCCAATAATTGGATAAGAATTGAGTCCGGGCAATTTGCTAAGCTTTTCCAAAAATTTCATTCTTCTATAGATCAGCTTTACCAAATATGTCACAATAATTATTAAAGCGAACGACGACAATATATATCTAATCATCTGAAATAATAATTAAATCATCCTCATTAGTTGGATAAATTACTTATAAAAATCGAGTTATTCCTCTGGGTGTAATTTCATGATTAGTTGTAGTGCAAATTGAAAATTAAAAACTATACTCAGTTGAACACTCAAGATAATAATTATTCAGTATACAAAAAGATGCAGCAAAAACTTGAATAACGTACTAAAAACTCTTTCATTCGCTACTTTTATTCTGTTGGAAAATTAAAAATTTTATTGTAGAATGTTAGTGTCTTAGTGAATCATTGTATTAAATCTTTATTTCTAGCTCATTATTTGGATAATACCATGATTGGACATTATTTCTACCTATCTTATCTTATAAATGATCAAGACAATTTATAAATAAAATACTATAAAATATCATATCATCTGAAGATCAATGAGATAAAATTCAATTCTGTACCTACTGTATATAAAGGAAGAGATGTAGGTACCTAACACAGACATAGTTGTCATTTCTATCTAAAATTTAAGACATGCACTTCTATCATTTTAACATAACATTTAACTTCATTGATTTTAAACTCATTCAATTAACATTTGATAATGCACTTTTTTAATAAAGTGTTCATTGAGGAACAAAATAGTTTAGTAATGGAAGTAGTTTAGTTAATAAAATAAAGCCGGCTCTTGTCAGTATTTTTTTTTTCAATTTTTATCTCTGTTACAAACGAACCGTATAACATTGAGATAAATGGGATAAACTTTAAAAAATGCTGAAAGATTCAACAAAGCAACTCACCTTGGATTCAAGAGCATTAAAATAAACAACCACAAACAGCTCGCTGAAAGAGACTAAGAAGTAAGCAGATAGCCCAATTTCTATTGAAAAAGACAACACACAAAATATTGCATTGACTGTTTATAAAGCGGTGGGCCAGCCCTAGTCATAGTTGAACGTCTTTGTCAGTGAGTGGAGTTGCTTCGACTGTATCTGTGCTTAGCTGAGAGGTTCATAGTAATCGTTTGCGTGTTATCAATGCTATTCTTGACTGACCCAATCTTCTTGAATTATCTGTAGACAAGAAGATTGTATGCCACCGGTACATAACAAAATAGCTTCCCAAATTTGTTGTTTTTTTCAACTATCATATTCAAACACGCCTACCTGGTCTGCCTTCCAGTTTAGAGCTGGTCACGTGCTCCTAGGCCTACATCCAAGTTCAAGGTTGAGGATAGTTGACTATCATGGCCAGAGGCCAATTTTATTTCACAACCAACTGCAAGCATTCTGTAAGTTATCGTTCAGAAACTGGCAAACAACAAGGAAATCTTCATTCGAAAACAATAATGAACTACAATGAGTTTGCTGAACTTGTAAAAGATAGACCTTGTACTAGTGTAACACCAGTGGGCCAGTAGGCCTATTAATTAAATATTAAACAAAATAATATCAAATTATTCTTTTCTATATCTGAATACAGGAATGTGAACGCATTAGGTCAAGTTGCATTCTCACTCACTCTCCGATCTGGGATGACATAATAATTGGATATGTCAATACCCTATATTTTATTATTGGCTTTAATATGCCATTTTTACATTGTTTTTTTAATATTAATTTTCGTCTTTTTGTGTTGTTTCTATGAATTGAATTGATGTATATATGTGCAAAATATACATGAACTTGCATCATGAAAGAATTATAATTTTATAAATCAATATAGAATTATAGGCCACACCTGGTCCAGCACAACACGACAATTTTGACTCCAAACAAATGTGAAGGCTTCAGCACTGGAGTAGGTGAGATCAATTCTCACCAGACCCAAAATTTTGTTTAGGCCTATATAAGCACAGTCCATTGTGGATGTTGGGTTGTGTCGCATTGGCAGAGTGTGACCTAGTGTTCAACAGTCTGAGATTAGATTAAAAAAAATAATAATTTTCTTAGATTTAAATTAATTCCATTTATAGTCGTCATTTTATCCAAAAAAGCCCTTTGTGAGAAAAAATTCAGGACGCTGCCATATTTTCGTGTTATGTTCCTTGGTCCTTGGACAACTTAAATCCAAAAAGTTGACCTTCTAAAATCTAAACCTTGTGCTTAATACAAGGTGCCCCAAAAACTACAAAAATTCTGTTCCACGTCTAGTTTTCTGCGATTTACGTGGAAATGAAGCAACGGACAAAAACATTTAAATCATAATTTTTTAGCTTATAATATTTCCAAGAGATTGGTATCAAATTCAACCTTCTATGTTGAATGATGACCGAGTTATGATATTTCAAAAAAGTAGTATTTTTTCAAGAAAAATGAAAATTTGATACTTCTCAGTTTTTGATTGTTTATAACTCCCGCCTGATGTTTTTCGAAATGTGTAATTCAAAATCCCTCTGGGGATAATTTTATTCTCTACAATTTGAGACCAAATTGACCTCTCTATCTTGAATAGTTTTCAAGTTACACCAGTAAACAAATACCCTTGCATTTCTAGAAATCCACTATTTATTCGAAAATTAATATTTTTTGTCAGTTTGTCAAAGTTTTCTGTCAGAATAGCCTATCATGCATTTGATTATTTTCCATCGAATGACCTACCTAACACACTCAATTGAGGAGATTTTCTGACATACAGAGGCCTTAAAGGATCATTGAAGGATCATACGCTAAGGACGCCTCTAACTTTGATAGGAGTAAACGAATCTTAACAAATCATAGCTCATTCTTCTCAGCTCATCAAATGCATTTATCACAAGTCAAATTAGGTCAAAATTGAAACATTTCATTCCTGAGGTGACTCTAACTTTTATCTTTGTGTAATGAGTATGGGCTATTTTTTGCCCTGCGGGTGGGGCGCATATGGGTCAAACATGGAGGACCCACTTTCAATTTGACTAGAATGGCACCCACAGTATCCCCTGCTTGATATTGTAAGAAGCGACTGAAAGGGGGCCCTCTCTTCATCCAAAGCCCTTCTTCCCCTTTTTTTTATTTATTTATTTTTTAAATGCTTTGGATCTTTCCTATAAATCCATGTTCTTTCCATTTCTATATACATGGATTTTTCTCCCCTTTTGTTTCTCTGTTTCAGGCTAACCTAAGGCGTTATGTGAACTGTGCTGATGGGTGAATGGTACCAGGCCCATATGGTGTCTCAAACGGTACTTGCAGGATACCAGGCGCCCTCCTGCAATTATTAGCCTTGCCTAGGCATGCAGGGCTCTGCCTGGGTCAACTATACTTTCCCTAGCTATTTGTGGGAACTACATGGATACAAAAAAACAAAAACTCAACCAAAACTCAAGGGAGCTCCAGATTTTGCCTTGCCCTTTAACCTATCAGAAACCACCCCATCAGGGCAGGTTCCTCAACCTGACATGGGTGATTCTGGAACACAGGAGGTTCCATTGCACTCCCACATGGAGGCCATCAATACTGAAAAGGCCTCTATAGATCACACCATGGACAAAGGTAGCTCAATCACTCCAGCCCAAATGGAGTTGGAAGATGAGCTTCTCAGAAGTCATGAAAAACAAGAACTGGCAGGAATGCTTGAGGATGCCATAGAGCAGCTGAGCAGCCTGCAGGTCAAGAGACAAAATCTCACCACTGCTCAAAGAAGGGCAGCCATTAAGGCAAAACTTGAGGAGAGAGGTGAAGTTTTTGATCACTCAAAGTTTTGAAGGGGTAAAAAGAAAAAACCAAAAAGACCAGAGATGGGTGAAACTTCAGCAACAAATGTGGGTCCTGAGGCTGAGTCAAGGTCAGCCAAATGCCCTAAGGGCAATATGGCTACCCCTCCATTGGTGGAAGGACCTGCAAAAAAGGCCAGAAGTGGAACTCACAAAGGTCATGGTGAACAAAACCCAAATCCAAAGACTTCTAGCAATGAAGTCTCTTATAGGGACATATCTGCCACCATAATGGCTATTGTCTTAGAAGGCTATCCTAAGGCTAAGCTTTCAGCTGAGCAAGGAATAGTCATAGAAGATGCCATTATGCCAGCTTCTCCTCACACCCCTAGAGGATGGCTGCATCCCATCATTTGCAGGCACCATGGAAAATGGTGTCTTGATCATATCCTGTATCAATGATGCTACTAAGCATTGGTTGGAGACACTCATCCCTAGACTTTGACCATTTGGGGATAACAAACTCATTGTTGGTCTGAGAAAAGATATCTTGAGAACAACAAGGGTATTCTTTAGAGCTCATCCAAAGCTTCTTATAAAGACCCCAGAAAAGGTCCTTGAGATTCTGGACAATCAAAACCCCACCTTTAAGTTGAAGGAGTGGAATGTCCTGCCAGTCAGCCCAGATCCAAAAGGTTATGGATTTGTCTGTTTCATGGATGAGGTCTGCTACAATGCTGTCAGGTCAGCCAACTCTAGAGCCAATTTAGTACAGTGCAATTAGACTTGAACCTCAACATCCAAAGAGAAAGGACAATTCCTACGCCAACTTGTTCTATACAACCCCTTTATTCAGGGTGTCTAGCAATTTGCATAAATGAAATTCAAGACTTTTTCCCAACTTTTTTCAATACAAAGTTGGAGTTTCTCTATGCGTTTTTCAACGTTTTAAACGTGATATGATATGAATTTATGTCAAAAAATACCACCCTATGTATTAGAATAGGGTATATTTTAAAACATACTATTAACATTATTTTATGTTTACATATAGTACGGTGCAATTAGACTCGAACCTCTATGTAATTCAATTTTTACAACTAGTATTACGGGGCAATTAGTTCAAAAAAAGACCAAACCTCAACATCAAAAGAGAAAGGACGATTCATACGCCAACTTGTTCTGTACAACTTCTTTATGGTTTGGTAAAAAGTTACACTCTTTTGAGCATCAGGTTTTGGGGGAAGTGGGATTGAAAGGTGCAAAATTTCAGTTTTTCGTGAGTTGATGTCAAACCAAGTGTCGGACGAAAAATTTCATGTTTTGGATGTTTTTTCTATAGAATAAAATTTGGAAAAGATTGAGACCAATTACAAGTCTGTATCATCAACCGTTTTCAAATAACTATTTCTTGAAAACTCCATAATTTTTTCACAGGAATTATTCCATTTCTTTAAAAGTTTGTAACTTTGAATTGATAAAACTTGCATCCTTATTTCAAAATCCCTCTCGGCGAAATTCATTTCTCTTCAATTTGAGACCAAATTCACTCTTCTATGTTCGGTGGTTCATGTGCTACAGCAAGTTTAGAAAACCCTTACACCCCCAAAAACCAATAAAATTACATTATTTATAAAACGAAAAACATACTAAAAATATTAGGATTTGCTCATACTTCTAGATTTCTTCTCTTATACCCCCAGAGTGTCATAAATATTGTTTGCACGACCAATAACTTTTTTTTTTTTGGGTGATGCCCACATGGGCTCTTGGGCCTGTGCGTGGGTAATGGGAAGGATGATGATGAGAGATGAATGGACCTACTGCTTTAGGTGGGTTCCGAACCACCGGGAAGCGATTTTTGAGGCTTATAAATTGAATTTAGAGGAACCGGTCACCATTACAACAGTGGTGGTAGAGGCACGTCGCTTATCTAATCTCACCGATTAGATGCTCTCTACCACTGGGACAAACCGCTCCCCAAATAATATCATACAATTCATGGGGATTGGTCAAATTGCCAGACACTACTGCAATAAGCACATAGTGATTTTGTCAGACTGGTAGGCAGCCCTTAAGGCTCTTGACTCTAGCAAAATAAGTTCAAAATTGGTGTGGGAGTGCCACACAACACTCAGCAAGCTTGCAACACTAAACTCTGTACGTGCATCTGGGTTGGGTACCTGGCCATGTAGGCATAGGTGGCAATTAATGTGCAGATGAGCTTGCTAAGCAGGGTTCCAGTATGCCATTCTTTGGTCCAGAGCCAAGCTGTGGCATAAGCAAAACAACTGCCTTTCACACAATAAACAAATGGTCCAGAGACTTACACCACCAGCAATGGCAAGGTTACTCTGGACAAGCACTTGGCAAAAGGCTGTTGACAGGCACAAGCCCTTACTTCACCAGCTGGCTGATGAGGCTGGGTAAATGTCAGGTCAAGCAGCTGATCGCTATGATAACTGGACATGGCCACTTCAGGAAACACCTCCACACAATTGGACTCAGAAATGACAGTCAGTTGTGTAGGCTGTGCAATCAGTCTGAAGAGACTGCCAAACATATTAGAGGGTTAAACATGGAAATTATTATTGCATTTTGAAGAGAAGAAAATTTTCTACAACTTGGTTGTATCACACGACTTTTCATCAGATTCAATCCAGAATTAGGAGACTTAAACTATTTACAAGAATAGTAGAACTAAATACACAAAAATAGTTAGTCTCCTAATTTGGGATTGAATCTGATAGAAAGTTGTGTGATACAACTAAGTTTTTCTTCTCCAAGAATTTTCTTCTCTTCAAAATGCAATAATAATTTCCATGTTTACCCATTTAATAAAAAAGTTACACCTAATTGAAGAATTGAAAAATTGAGGTTTTTAATTTTTTCCAAAATTTTACATCTATTAAATGTTCTGTAAATAAGAATTGCAACACTGTAGAAACTTCAATTTGGTTTCAAATTGTAGAGAATTTAACTCTCTACAATACTGAGTGTAAGAAATACCTCTTGAAAATGTTCTTTTAATTGAAGAAAAAATATTAAAAGAGGAGATAATTTGACAATTTTGCTTCTTTTATAAACAAGAATATTTCATCTTGTGGAAAATATATTACAAATTATATGTACTAAAAATGAATGAAAAAGTTGTAATCTATAATTAGAGACCAATTATGATTTTGTATCAACAAGTACTATCGAGATATGAGCTTTTGAAAGCAAAAAATAGTCCATACTCATTACACAAAGATACAAGTTAAAATCACCTCAGGAATGAAATGTTTCAATTTTGACTGAATTTGACTTGTGATATATGCATTTGAACCGCCTTGAAGAGCTGAGAAGAATGAGCTATGATTTGTCAAGATTCGTTCACTCCCACCAAAGTTAGAGGCGTCCTTAGCGTATGATCCTTCAAGGCCTTTGTATGTCAGAAAATCAACTCAATTGAGTGTGTTAGGTGGGTCATTCGATAGAAAATAATCGAATGCATGATATTCTGACAGAAAACTTTGACGAACTGACAAAAAATATTAATTTTTGAATAAATAGTAAGAAATTGCGGATTTCTGGAAATGCAAGGATATTTGTTTATAGGTACAGCATGAAAACTATTCAAGATAGAGAAGTCAAATTGTAGAGGACAAAATTATCCCCAGAGGGATTTTGAATTACACATTTCCAAAACATCAGGCGGAAATTATAAACAATCAAAAACTGAGAAGTATCAAATTTCCATTTTCCTTGAAAAAATACCTACTACTTTTTTGAAAAATCATAATTCGGTCATCATTCAACATAGAAGGTTAAATTTGATACCAATCTCTTGGAAATCTTAAAAGCAAAAAAAATTATGGTTTAAACGTTTTTGTCCGACGCTTCATTTCCGTGTAAATTGCAGAAAACTAGATGCAGAACCAAAATTTTGTAGGTTTTGGGGCACCCTGTATTGAGCACAAGGTTTAGAAGGTCAACTTTATGGATTTAAGTTGTCCAAGGACCAAGGAACATAACACGAAAATATGGCAGCGTCCTGAATTTTTTCTTGTGCAAAACCTAAAATGACTGGACTATTAATAAAGGACGAAAGTGTTGATTATCAAAAATTCCAAACAGCTGACTACATTATTTCCAGAAGTAAGTGTACAAAGAATTAGAATGATATTTTATTAATAATTATATCATCTTAATTTCAATTGCTATAGAAGAGGTGGAATATTTTTAATTCTATAACTCTGTAGTTACACCTGAACCAATATGACACAACTAAATGTTGGCTTGAAATGAGTAGAAATGCTCTAGCGCCAAAATTTACATTGTGGATATTGAGCTGTGCAGTGTTGTAATAATTATGATGTGTTGTGTTGGGTCGAGTGTGACCGCAGCCAAACAGTTTCTGTCGATTATCTTGTAGGTACATTATTTATATTTAGCAATGTGTAGTCAATAAAGTTCGGAATTCCACCAAATAATTTTTAAAATCCCGGTAGGCCTTCTGTATCATCGTCAAAAAGAGCATCTAAATGCTTATTAAATTGAAATCTTGAAAATGACAGTATTGTTCTATATTTTAGGAAAAAAAACTCAATCTTTTTAGAAATGAAGGAAAGAACTCAATCTATTTTATACAAAATTATACTTTATTTATCATTAATATATAAATTATACAGACTACAAAAAATATTTCAAGAGAAGATCTCATTAAGCAAAGCTTGGAGTAATTATACATCTCATAATGACATATTCATTGAAAAATAAATTATACATCACAGATTGATTCACCTGAATAAATTACATAAATGTAAACTATAAATTACAACAGATTGGAATTTATCACAAAATAAAAATATTCAATTATTATGAAGGATAACATACCATAAACATAGTTATAAGGATAAAATATTTAAAAAAGAAAAAATCCTTCTAGCAAGAATAAGGTTGTATTTGTACTATATTAGACAACATATAAAATAGTATAAGATCATCTAAGCCTCATTCTGAGGTGATGACCATTGATACATTTTTAATCTCATTTTATTTATAGTTTTTAATCTCAAATTATTTATATTTCTCAAATAGAATGTTATTTGGTATTCCTCACTGAATAAGAAACTAGGTATTGAAAATTACAGATCACTTTATTTTTGTTGCTTGAAATCATAATAAAACGTATATTCTTACTAGCCGGCAGACCATCATAATAGAGCCAATGACTTGAGACAAAGTAAACAACCCCACAACATAAACAAACAGGGCTGCTACCATAACTTCCTTTAATAGAAGGCCGTGCCTTAATAATATAGCAACGTCGCACCGTAGGACAGTCTTTTCATACAAAATGTAATGTTAGAAAAAATAATGATGAATGTCAATATAAACTATTCTATTAATTTGAAAGAGAATGTATTTTGCTTTTTGAATTGAATATATTGCCACCAAATAACTTTGAAATATGCCGCCATGGAAACAGGTTGATAAACTTTGAAACACAATAGATAACCTTGATTTATTTGTATTAATACTGAAATCGGTCATTTCATAAATTAAATATGTTTACAAGAAGATAAAAACTTATTAATTATTTGTTTGATACATTGAAATTATGATGTAAAGTTTCAAGATTTAGTTCGATCAAGGAAGCTGTGTACTGCTCAATGTTGGTGAATTTTTTTGTAAGATTTTTTTTTGCATTCAATGAGCTCCAAGGAAAACATGTAAAAAAATTAGATGTGTGAATTTCATTTTAAAATTTATAATATTATTCAAATTTGTGAAGTCAAAGATGTGTTTAAAGTACATAAATGTTTTATGAAGTGTTAAATGAAATAGAAATTGAATATGAATGCTTATAAATTTATGGTTGCATAAGTACAGTAAACCTCATTTTTCTATAAAAAATTATTCTAAGAAATTGTTAATTAATTGATGAATTATGATATATTTTGAATTTTGAGAAAGAATTTTGAGATAGAAGAGTTATATATGTTGAAAACAAATCAAATAGTTCTAAGTTTAGTATTGTAGTATTGTGTTCATTTTCTTTGACCTTAAGAATTTTCTTCAATAAATCTAAGTATTTTAAAACAATGTATTTTATTTATTTACCGTAGTACTTCACCTCAATGATCAGGTTGCTAGTTTAGGGACCAGAATTGGAAATATAAGTATTCTTGTTTGACTGAAAGCAAAATCTTTCTGGATAATAAGAATGTCAAGTTTTTCCATTTCTGAAGTTGGATATGCACAAGCCTTCAAGTAACAGGAGGCCGCAGTGCACCAAAATGGTACAATCTGGTGGGACAAGAACACGAAAAACCACAAATAAAATTTAAAATTACAAGTTCAGGATTAGAATAGTTGACCGAACGTAAGTGAGGTCTAAGATTCAAGTCGACGATTTTGCATTTGTTTGTATGTATGTATGTATGTTTATATGTATGTATGTTCCGCATTTACGACTGAACGCGGCAATACATTCTAATGAAATTTGACAGGGATGTTCCTCTTGAAACCGCGCGTCGATGTATATGTAAGGTTTTTTGACAATTTTCATATAAAGGACGAAAAAAGGAAAAAAAGGATTGAACTATTCTCTGATATAGGTATACTCCATAAATGATTTGATAGGTTATTTATGTTGATATTACTAAACATGTGATATTATGACATTCATAATAGAAAAATTTTCAAAAATTTCTACTTCAGATGATATTCTTTCATTGCAGTCAGCTGAGATATTTCAGATGAATATTAAGGTAAGTTTTTCTTTATGCGAAACGGTCATACGGTCGACAGCAGGCTAACAACAAGAGCTGTGATTGGCTACAGCTGTTCGACTGCAGCCGACCGTCGGACCGTTTCGCATGAAGGAAATAGTATATTACATAATGAGTTTGGAAACTCTTTACAAACGAATAATTATGTTCTCCAAACGAGCGACGCGAGTTTGGAAAATAATTATGAGTTTGTAAACTTTTCCACACGAATTATGTACATTTTTTTTCGTCATACTAGACTGAGAAGGATTTATTAAAGCCTCAAACAATTGAAAACATCAACTGAAGCCAACATAATCTCAACACAACACTAGTGAACAAACGCACGCAGTGAACTGTCATGGCGGCTCGTTCGACTCGTTTATTCATACGTCAGAGTTTGGAAAAAACAGCTGGGATAGATTTTCAGTGCTGTAATTATCATCATGACGATGACTAGTGCTGTAATAATCATCAAAATGATTATTCTCGCATTCAGAACAGCTGATCTTTGATTCTCTTGTAAACGGCAATTTTCCAAACGCAAATCTAGCTTGGAAAGTTGTGTATTACATACGAGTATGGCGAAGTGGTACATTACACTACAAGCACAGAAAGTAGGTGTTTACGGTATGAGGATTTGCCTCGCCCGGGAATATGTTATCCGAATACCGTAAACACCTTTCTGTGAGAGTTGAGTACGATACTTTTCGCCACACTGCAAGAATAAGAATAATAAATATTTTATAAGAATGTTTGCGGCGATTCATTTGAACTGAATAATATTGTGATGTTATGTCTCCAGAAAGCAGTGCATTGTCGCCAGATCTAGCGGCCGGATAGGTAACTACCAGTCTCTTTCTGTGCACTAGCTCCGAAAGAGCCCTCTTTCGGAGCTAGTAGCAAAACCGCCTGTAAATGGCGTCTTTCGAATCTCTTCAGAGCACAGAAAACAGCTGCTTTCTGTGCAGTGTGGCGAAAACATTATTACAATAATTATAGAGACTGATGCCCGGTTTTCCAAGCACCCTCAATTTTTGGCGAATCGTGACGAACTGATGCCGACATAGAGCGTGACTGTGGCCACTGTATTGCTGACCAGACTTCCTCGCGCATATTTTCGGAATCGACGAACAATATGAACGTACCGTGAATACAGATAGTGCTTTTATGATGCAGGGAGCATGGGTGACTTCGTGAGGTCTACCGTTCACGGAACTACTAGTTAGGTTAGAATTTCAAATTTTCAAATTGGTGTTAGGAAGTAGTTTGAATGACGTTGACTGATTACAAGTTCAGTGTTAGGTTAGCTAGATTAAATCTTGAAATTGATGTTAAGAAGTATTTTGAATGAAGTTAATTAGGTTAGATTACAGATTAAGTATGATCATTGAGTTGAGGTATGAGGCGAATCATAAAATTCATTGTGAGTAAATATATTTGTAGTCAAAATATTGAGTTCGAATGAATAATTATTCATTAAGAAGTAAGACAAAAATAGCGACCAAAATGGAAAATTTGATGCATGATTCTGAAGCATCAAGGGACACCGTAGTGTTAAGTGAAACAGAAGATAGGGAAAATAGGATACAAGAAATGAATACATCTAAAGACACTATTACATTCAATTCGAGTGATACTATTTCACAAGATCAATTAGATTTAACCTTGGTAGAATCAAGTGGATCTATAGGTGATGATTTTATTGGATTTCCCGATCAAAATGTTTCAAATTCAGAGATTCCCGATCAAAATGATTCGAATTCAGAGACTTTAGTCAACAATTCAAGTAATTCAAATGCTCAAGTCAATTCAAACGATGATGCTCAACAGAACATTGAAAATTCTATTGTTCAATCCAACAAATCACAAGTCAATAACAATTTTGATATGCAATTCTTAGTAAATTTAATCAGAGAACAAGGTCAAAAACTAGATGATAGGTTTGATGAAGTAAAAGATGAAATTAAAAAACGAGATGAACAGTTTAATGAGATAAAATCACAGTTTCAAACAATAAGTCAGAAATTTGAAAGTCAAGACATGAAAATTGAAAAGGCTAGGCTAGAACTAGACAACAAACTTACAAAACAAGAGAACAAGCTCGATCAATACTGTACAAAAAATAACAAGGAAATCAAAGAAATGCAGGTCAAAACTAAAAAACTTGAAATACAGGTAGGTCAGGTAACCGAAACAATGAAAAATAATGCAGGTCAATTGAAAGATAAAATTAATAATATTAATGAAGAAATTGAAAATGTTAAGGTTAGTGTTCACAAACAAGCAACCATGCAAATCAATTTAGAGGATAGGATTGCTAAGAATTTGAATATTTTAGAAATTAAGCAGAATGAAGAAGCTGTCAAGGTCACTACCTTACAGTTAAATGTAGAGAAAAATAATGAAACCGTCAATAAATTACAGAAAAGAATGTCATCACAAGTGAACTTTGTACCGCAAATAAATAATTGCTTTCCTTCTGACAAATACGAATTTCAAATGTCGATCGACAGGAGAAATCCTATGAATTTCATAAACAGCCTAACTGAATACCTATCTCGTAACCATATTACTGAATGGGGAAAAATAAAGAGTATTCTAGATAATAACTTAAATAAAACCTATCAGCAGCAAGAATGGTGGGATTTTGTGAAAACCGACATAGATAGTTTTGAAAGCTTCAAAAACAAATTCATCTTGAAGATGTGGTCGCAGGACATACAGAAGAAAGCATGACAAGAACTTCAATTTGGAAAATACGTCATTGGTAGTAAGTTAACTTTAAGTGAATACTTTATCTCTAAATTTAATATCTGTAAGAATTTAATCCCGGCTATTGACAAAGATACAATTTTTGAAATGTTGAAAAATCATTACAATGAAAATATAATTACTGCTGCAATTGTTAGGAATGTAAAGAATGCGGAAGAGTTTATCAAGGTGTTGGATGCATTCAGTCTACTAGATGAATACAGGGTGAACAAAAATCAAAACAATCAAGAAAATCAGGATAGAAATCAGTCAAATGAAAATAGGAGATTTGATCAGGTAGGAAGAAATAATTTTGAAAATAGAAGAAATAATAATAATAACAACTTTCAAAGATCAGGGTATCAACAAAATCAAGAAAATCGTAGACAGTCAAATAATTCAGATATGCAAAACATGAATCACCCGGGTAATTTTCATCCTAGGAATTTAATGATGTTTCCACAGCAGTTTAACTATCCGCCGCCTGGATATGGTCCATCACAACGTAATGCATCACAGCCTGAATATGGTTCATCACAACGTAAAACATCACAAATAACAAATGGCAACAAGCATTCTTTAAACTAAAGGATGAACAACGAAAAATAAGTTTTCCTGTTAGTTCATTAAGTTCAGGTTTTGTCAATGAAAGTCCAAATGAAAATCTTAGTACAAATTCAAATCAAAACTTAAATAAAGATTCTCTAATTAAAGACTCAAATCAAAATTTAAATGAAAATTTTCTAGTTAAAGATAATCAACCTATATTAAAAAATTATGAACGTATTTTGAAAAAGAGAACCTTTTGTATTTTCCAAGAACTGTTAGATGAACCGGACATGCCCGTAAAAGAAGACTATGAGCTTGTTGAAGTTAATGTTAAGATTTGTAATAAAGAATTTTTGTTAATTATAGATACAGGATCTGAAGTTAGTGTAATAAATGAAAGAATAATTAAAGAATTGAAAGTAAATAACTCTAAGAATTTAAGTATTGTTCCGGCTCAAAATATTAGTATTGTAAGTGCAACTGGTATAAGACATAAGAAAATAAATAAGCAAGTTATTCTGGATGTAGGGTTTGAAAACATGGAGTTTCCAATAGTATTCTTAATTGTTGACGATTTAAATACAGATTTAATTGTAGGCTGTGACTTTCTCAAAGAGATAAAAGGTATTGTTAATTTTGAAGAAGAAAAAGTAGTAATTAAAAAGCTAGAGTTACCTTTTATTAAGAAACCGATTTGTAGGTACGGACAAATTTTTAATATCAAAGTAAATGCTGAAAAAAGAACTAATGAAGAAATTTGGGATGATCAAATATTGAACATACGTCATAGTTTGCAGAATGAATCTCAAAATCTAGTAGAAAAATTAATCAATGTATTTGACTCTAATAAAGATGTATTTTCTGATTCTCCTGGCTCAGCCAAAGGACACGTTTGTAAATTAAGAATGAAAGATAATATTAAACTAATCAAGAAAAGTTATCCTATTCCGTATAGTCAACAAGAAGCTGTACGGGAAGAGCTCAATAAAATGTTATCTCAAAAAATAATAGAACCAGGATGTTCTGAACATACTAATCCAGTAGTGATAGTCAAAAAACCAAAAAATAGTATAAGATTGTGTTTAGATGGTAGGGAGGTAAATAAATTTATCTTGAGAGATTATACTGAACCTGAACCGATCGATAGTCTATTAATAAGATTCAATCAATGTAATTATATAACAAGTTTAGATTTAACTCAAGGTTTTAATCAAGTAAAATTGGATGAAGAGAGTAAGAAATTTGTTGCATTCAATGTATTTGGACAAGTATATCAATATACACACCTTCCATTTGGACTTAATATCAGCTCATCTGAATTTATAAAATGTTTGTATCAAGTGTTAGGAGATGATGTTTGCAAATTTATTATAGCCTATGTGGACGATTTAGCTATTTGTAGTAAAACTCTTGAAGAACATATTCAAAGACTTGAACTTTTATTTAAGAGATTAAAAGAAGGTAATTTAACGTTAAAGTTGGCTAAATCTAAATTAATTGCAGATAAAATAAAATATTTAGGATACATAATAAGTAAGGAAGGAATTGAACCAGATCAGGACAAGCTAAGAGTAATAAAAGATTTTCCAGAACCTAGTAATTTAAAACAACTTCAATCGTTTCTTGGATTTTGTAATTATTATAGAAAATTTCAAAAGAACTACTCATACTTAACAGCTGAATTTAAGCATCTATTGAATAAAAACAAGAAATTTATTTGGACTGATAAGGAAAGAAAAGTATTTAATGAAATAAAAGAAAAATTCATTGATTGTGTAATGCTTAAGCACCCTGACTACAATAGAGATTTTATCATGAGTACGGATTGCAGCGATATAGGTGTAGGTGTGGAATTATTCCAAGAAAATGAAGAGAAAGAACATGAAGTAATAGCCTATGCTAGCAGGAGTTTAAATAAAAGCGAATTAAATTATTCTATTTGTGAAAAAGAGTGTTTATCAGTATTGTTTGGTTTGCAAAAATTTCAGAATTACTTTGGAGATCGTAAAATAATAGTAAGAACTGATCATAAAGCATTAACCTTCATGAAAAAATGTAAAGTCGGGCACAGCAGAATGGGCAGGTGGATTTTAGCATTGCAAAATTATAATATAGAATGGGAATATATACCAGGTAAAGATAACATTGTAGCCGATATAATTTCAAGAACTGACTTTGAGGGAAATTTAGAGATACGTAATTCAAATGAGTATAAAGTTTTCAATATTATTAAAAGTGATAAGCCCATGAATAAAAAAATTAATTAAATAAAGAATACACAGCATACTGATCCATGGATAAATAAAATAAAAGATAAGATAGAATTAGGTAATGTTCAAATTTGCAAATATTTCACTGTACATGAAGACTTATTGTTCTGTAGAAAAACTACCAAAAATAATTATTGGAAATTGTGTGTGCCTTCTGCACTTTATGAAGATTTAATTATGGAAACGCATTATAGACAGGGTCATGTAGGTATTTCTAAGGTTTGTAGATTTTTGCAAGAAACATTTTATATTAAAGATTGCTATAAAATGGTAACAAAAACTATTAAGTATTGTAAGTATTGTCAGTTAGTAAAAACTTCAAATGAGAAAAAGTTACTTGATATGCACACTATCATTTCTGAGAAAAAGAATAGCAAAATATTTGTAGATGTATATGGTGAGTTACCAGGGGTCGTTATAAATGGATGTTCATCATATTAGATGGGTTCACAAAACATGTAAAATTGTATCCAGTGGTGAAGGCCAACAGCAAGACGTTAGTTAAGAAAGTAGAACAATACATGAATGAGTTTGGTAAATTTGAGTATATCATAAGTGACAACGGTACATGCTTTCAAAGTAGAGTATGGAAATCTGAGATGGAGCGTCTAGGAATAACACCTTACTACATTTCTATGTACCATCCACAAGCTAATCTGAGTGAGCGGCCATTAAAAGAAGTCAACAGGATTCTACGAACATACGTCCCCAAGGAGAAGCATAATACCTGGTACAAACATCTTGATAAGGCAGAATACATTATTAACTGTAACTTTCATGAAACGACGGGACAGATTCCTATAGAGATGATGATGAATAAAAAATTGTGTCACTTAGTTTTCAAAAGTATTAGATTTCCTCCGAGTAATAAATTTGAGCTTGAACCAGAAGAACTTAGAAATAGGAGAGCATTAATAAATATAAAAAATAAAGGTGTAATCAGAAGATTTAAACAGAATATGAGGAATAAGAATCCATTTAAAGTCAATGTAGGGGATCAGGTCTTGATAAAAAATTACATTTTATCTAACAAACTAAAGAAAATATCTGCAAAATTATGCGCAAAATATAAGGGACCATATTTAATAATAAAGGATTTAAAAAAGGGCTGTTATGAACTTGAAGAAATAAAAACTGGAAAAATTTTGAAAGTTAACAAACATATGATGAAACATTATTACCATAAAGATGATTAATAAAGTTCATGAGGTTTAATAAACTTGTAATACTGTAGCTGATTAGTTTTCATATGACAATAATTTATTCATTATCGGTTTTGTTGTAATTGTCTGATTATTTCATGAAAGTTCTCCGAAGATAGTTAGGGATATAAAATTTTAAAATAATGATAGGTAATCGCCGTATAACGTCCGGCATAAGAATAGAGTTATAGTATCAATCAACTGTGTGGTAAGAGTCCCACAATGATCTATCCTATAAGCCTAAACTTGGCCCTACATTTTTCAATATTCAAAGAATTTATTTCAATGAATTACTCTGCTTTACCTTTTTTCTCCTACATACTATGTATTCTTCTTTCTATAGAATTCTTCAGTAAACCTTGTATTGTTTGTAAATTCTATCTCTTTGTTTCAAATAACACACTCTTCTTCATTAACGTAAAATTTTGTATTTGGCAGGTAAATTATTTTGAAAGTGTCATTATACTTATAATGCACTGAACACATGTCCCATTCCCTTTTAATTCATCTATATATCTCTTTATATAGATGAAAATCTTTCATTATGTGTGGTCATAGACCTCATATAATTAAAATGTAGCTTTCTTCTGGGGTTTCAACCCATTGCTTTTTATTTTTTTTTATTTTTTTTATTGTTCAAATGTTACTTGAATTGTAGTAGTTGACAAGGTGTGGGGAATATATTTGTGAGTGGCCTTCAACATTTCCCCTGGCCTTAGAGATTACAATAAAAAGAACCATTGTCTCAAGTATTGATTTGAGGATTTTCTAAATTCTGTAAATTTTATACTTGAGTCCGAAACCTGAGCTCGCTGTTTTTAATAGCATCAGGGAAACTTTAAAAAAGGCCTTTTCAACGTTGATTTGTGAATAAACAGCATTCATAAATCAACCACTTTCTTGCTTAAATCTTTCTTAGATTAAAATTTCTATAGCGTGATCAATAGCTCAATAAATGTAATTAAATAAATTTGAATGTCATGTAACTTTAATAAATCAACTGTGAAACTGAAATCTTGTTTAAACAATAATGTAATTTGAATTTTTTAATTAATTTTGAATAATTTATTGAGTCAAGAAATCTATTGTATTTGAAATGCTGTTCAGTATTATTGTTGGTAGAAACACTTTTTTGATTTATTGTATTCTGTTTGAGTAAGAAATTCTGACCTTGAAGTCTTTAGGGATGCTCATAAATTCTTGTGTAATGATGATTCTGTATTGTTTATTGTGTATAATTTGTATTTGGGATAGTAAGGGTAGTTTGTGCTTGAAATATGATAATTAAAATGACTCAATAAAATATATTTTGAAATTATATTTAAACTCAATAGTATTCAGCTTATAACTTTCATTAAATAACGTTTATGATTGACATTAAAAGATTAATAATAGATAAATATGTGAATTAAATGAATTATTGAAAAATATTAACAAAATATGAACAATGGAATAAATATTACAATGTTGTTAATTAACTGTATGAATAATTTTTGAAAAAATTATAGTTTGTTCAAAATGTCTTGAAAATTATTATTGATGTATTAATAATGATTGTTGTATTCTATTGGTAAAAAAGTATTGAAAATATTGTTGTCTTCTGTATTCATTGGTATTGTGTATTAATAATTTGTCTGTGCTTAAAATAATAATGTTAAATTGAAATTGATTTATAAAAGCTATTGATCACAAATATTCTATCTAAAATTTAGTATAACTCTTCTATAAAATATTATTTTGTGATTTTAATCAAACGGTGGATATATTTTTGAATTTATATGTTAATATTCATAATTTTGTTTGAAATATAATTGACAATTTGTGTCAAAAAAAAAAAAAATTAAAGTAATTATGTTTTTGAGTAGTAATCAATTCTGAAGCTTATCTTTGAAAATATTTCTTGTATCTTTATTAAAATGTTAAATAATAAATAAATTTCTTAAATGCTCATAAATTTTGAAGTGACAGTGATTATTAGTGCAACGTATGACACAAATGTGAATGATATCTTCAATTCTTTGATATTCTACGACAACAACATTGCTGCAAATAAAATGGTAGTGGTATAGAACATCGTCGCAGAACTTCAAGCTGAGATGTGGCCCAGATTCCATTCCACAACGTAACGATGCCATTCCACAATGGATAGATGTCATTCCACGTCAAGGGTGTTCCAGATATTATAGTCACAAGAACTTCAAGATTTTGCATTGCAAGAAACCTTTACCAAAAAACTTACATTACCTTAAAAACTATTCCTTTCTAAATATTGGCAACAGTGAATCCTTTCTAGTAACTCACTCCGTTCCTCAAGTTAAACCTTTCAAAATTCTCCACTTGCGTATAATGCATCTACAACTACAAAGAAATGTGCTTAAAAATGAGTATGGACATGTAAAAGTGAGAAGAAAATAGAAATGAGTGATGAAAAATAACGAACTGTATCTACAAAGTGTTTACGAAATGAACTTTCATCTTTGTCTACAAATAAACTTTCATCTTTAACAAAAAACATCCCAGTTATAAATTGTTCCTGCTCTACAAAATAAAAAAGAATAAAAGAAAAAAAAGGGAAGAATTGATATTCGGAATTTGTCTACAAATGAACTTTCATCTTTGCTTGAATTGAATTGTTCCAGTTATGAAATTGTTCCAGAGATCAGGCTGTTCCGGATATCAAAATAAACGTTTATCTTCGCTTAAATCGAATTGTTCCAGTATAAATTGTTCCTGTTTTGCGGGATTGCAGGTTGAACTTCAAGATTCGTAATAACTATTGTCACAGGGTGGTTGTTTCTGCAATGACTTCATATCAAAGGAACTTCTTAATTGATGCTGTAAATATCATGATTGAAATCCATCATGTCTTCAGTATTCGCAAAGTGTCTGCGAGTTACTACTGCATAAGGTGTGCCTGAATTTTGTATGCTGTTATATAATCTTCAAGAATTTAAAGTATGAAAAATCACTCACAAGGGATGTTGGAGGCACTGAGATGAAGCTGGATGTTTGCGATAACTGCAACTGCATTGTGACTGTAATTCTTCAATGGTGATTGATGGCTGCAGTTCCCAGGAGGGAGTTGGTCTGCAAGAGCTTCAAGAGTTCTATGCTGCTGCCATCTTCGCATTCCTGGAAGCTTGAGCGTTCTTCATCATCATCTATCATTCACATACAACAGTGTATCGCAAAAGACATTCATTGATGTAAACTCGGAGAATGTCTTTCTGTATTGGACTATTTTCTTTCTTAAAAGGACTCTATATGTATGAGCATTTGAGAGTGTATTTCATGAATATATCCACTATATATTATTTAAGTAATTTCTTTGGAGAAATCTATATTTGTTTTCTATTCAAGTAATCTATGTATACTTACTATATTTACGTATAGAATTTTATTCTTACGTTATTCTTATTTTTATTCTTTTGACAAAGATTTTTGTAATTTTCTCATATAAAAAATTCAATCATTTGAATACTTTGAAAATTTAATGTAATTGTTTCATATTCAGTAATTGATTCAGAAAAATTTATGTAACAATGTTAATCAAGAATTCCTATGATTTATGTATTTACAATTATAAAAAAAAAAAAATTAATTTTAAATTTTCTTCAAAAATTTAATTTTTTAAATTTTCTTCACAAAATTAAAAATAAATTTTTTTTTACTGTGAAGGCGGGCATTTGTAATGTTGGAAAAAATAATGATGAATGTCAATATAAACTATTCTATTAATTTGAAAGAGAATGTATTTTGCTTTTTGAATTGAATATATTGCCACCAAATAACTTTGAAATATGCCGCCATGGAAACAGGTTGATAAACTTTGAAACACAATAGATAACCTTGATTTATTTGTATTAATACTGAAATCGGTCATTTCATAAATTAAATATGTTTACAAGAAGATAAAAACTTATTAATTATTTGTTTGATACATTGAAATTATGATGTAAAGTTTCAAGATTTAGTTCGATCAAGGAAGCTGTGTACTGCTCAATGTTGGTGAATTTTTTTGTAAGATTTTTTTTGCATTCAATGAGCTCCAAGGAAAACATGTAAAAAAATTAGATGTGTGAATTTCATTTTAAAATTTATAATATTATTCAAGTTTGTGAAGTCAAAGATGTGTTTAAAGTACATAAATGTTTTATGAAGTGTTAAATGGAATAGAAATTGAATATGAATGCTTATAAATTTATGGTTGCGTAAGTACGGTAAACCTCATTTTTCTATAAAAAATTATTCTAAGAAATTGTTAATTAATTGATGAATTATGATATATTTTGAATTTTGAGAAAGAATTTTGAGATAGAAGAGTTATATATGTTGAAAACAAATCAAATAGTTCTAAGTTTAGTATTGTAGTATTGTGTTCATTTTCTTTGACCTTAAGAATTTTCTTCAATAAATCTAAGTATTTTAAAACAATGTATTTTATTTATTTACCGTAGTACTTCACCTCAATGATCAGGTTGCTAGTTTAGGGACCAGAATTGGAAATATAAGTATTCTTGTTCGACTGAAAGCAAAATCTTTCTGGATAATAAGAATGTCAAGTTTTTCCATTTCTGAAGTTGGATATGCACAAGCCTTCAAGTAACAGGAGGCCGCAGTGCACCAAAAAGCATCAAGTACAGATACAAATCATGCATGTTGCCTCGGTTTTCTCTCTTTGAGCATAATTTTCATGCATAATTTCCATAAAAACCGTTCATGAAACTCTTTGTATAGAATTCCTTTTGTGTTTTTTTTTTGTAATAGGTTGTGATAGAGATTAGCAAGAAAGATTAAGAATAGACCGTTATTTATTAGAATAGCTTATGATTTGTAGCAAGTCAAATGTGAGAACGCATACAAGAAACTCATCTATTAGAACAGCTGATTGGAAAATGATTTCAATGCTTTCAAATGGACCCAATTCCCTACTCTACATAGTAGCCAATTTTAGGCCATGGCCTTCTATTAAAGGAAGCTATGCTGCTACTCTTGCGATGACAAACTATAGCAATTATACAACACAGAAAAAATTGAGGACACACAAGCAAACATTTGCATTGCCAATGCTATGACGTGCCTCTGCTACGTCTTTTATTGGCTATTATTTGTTGTGGCTAAGGTAGCCACGCCATATTGGAACGCATAACAAGTGAAAAGTTTGTTTATTTTATCTCAAGTTATTGTGAATAGGGTAAGGATCTTTAAATATCTTCAACAAAAAATGAGAGTACACTAAAAAATAATAGTCATGGAAGTAGAATAGAGAAAATTAGAAAACATTTATTCAATTAAAAATTATCTACATTACTTTACAGGCAATTATCAACTTTACCAAAGATATTGCTACAAAATTAAACAATTTGTAATAGTGTGAGTACAATTGAAAGTGTATTTGTGTAAGCGTATTGAAGGCACCAAGCAGCACAACCTCCTCTTTCACTGCCTCTTCTGTTGCAGTCATTGTCAGTTGGTCTAGGTTACATCTATTGTTTTTGATAGAAGAGCGCATCCTGACAGTGACCGGCGCCTCTGTTTTTAATACATTTTGATTGGCTGATTGAAATTATTATCTGAATAAATCTGTCAGACGTAGTGCAGTGCCAGCCATGGCTAGTTCTATCTGGAGCCGTCTAACTCTTAGGCTGAGGCCGCACTGCCAGTTGGTAGAGCCTGGAGGGTAGAGGGTAGTTGGAAAATCTATAGAACATACAAACCATCCACAGTAATACATGGTATGAATGGTATGACGTCATTCTGTTTTTTGAGGTTATGTTGTCCATATTTAAGAATTCAAAGATGGCAGCTGAACACATACCATTCACACAATGTATTACTGTGGATGGTGTGTATGTTCTATAGATTTACCAACTACCCTCCATCCTCCAGGCTCTACCCACCGACAGTGCGGCCTCAGCCTTATAGCTTACTTTGGTGAGTAATTGCTCAGTTAAAAAAAAACTCATTCATAATCACCCCTATTCAAAGTTCTCTGATCTAACACATAACTTTTTCCAAAGTCTATTTTCATGGTTTGTTTGAATTTACTGAGAGAAAGAGAGGAGAGAGAAATGGCAATTTTACGTTTGATTTCTATGGAGATTTAAGAAATGTTTAAACAAAGGATTGTTGAAAATTGTACTCTGTTGATTATTCTACTGCTTAAGAAAACTTGATTATTACTTGATTTATATTTGATTACTGTTTTGCTTGAAGTTTAATGTTAATGATTGATACTCTGATTAAATAGTTGACTGCTTGAGGAATTTGATTAATAGTTGATTAATGTTTTGCTTAATTTTTTATTAATGTTTAGAATAATTTTTGGTTAATGTTTGGATTAACTTTTGATTAATGTCTGGATTAGGGATTAATAATTATACTTGGATGATAGTTGGTTATACTAGGATAATAATTGAATCGGATTGAGGAGAAAGGGAACATGTCAAAATTTCTCAATTTTTTTTATGGTTGAAATAAGGTGTTTACTATGGGATCTATCGATTGGAGTTGAAAGGGAACATGTCAGCATTCTCTTTATACGAGAAACAGATGTCGTATTTTTGCTGTACTGGGCCCCGTTTCTCAAAAGTCACTAGTCACCAATTTCCCATTTGAATGCATGCATTTCAAATTCACCAGGTGAAAAAAGTCACCTGTGATTTTCAATGGAATAAATAACCGGCTTGTTATTTTTTTGTAACATTACATCCACAAGAACTTTTTCTAAACAGCTTGAACAGCTGTTTCAATATATTTCTGAAATTTATCAAATAACATATTTTGCCTAACGTTTTCAATCTAAGACATATTATGATAATAAAATTGGTGACAGAATATGTTTATAATATAATATGTTCAATACATATAGTCCAGTCAATAAAGCCTTTCCACACGGGTATAGAGTACTTGAAAATATGCCCCAATTTTTGTCCTTGGGGATTTGTTTAGACTAGTTGTGAGGTTAACATAATAAAAGTCCCTGGACCTGGGGGGTGAGCATAGGACGGGAGGGGGGTTTAGGAGGTACAATTTTTCAGTTTTTGCATACTTTTCGTGACTTTCTACTACCAATAATTTTTAAGATAGATGCATTTTAACACAAAAAATTGGTGTTTTCCCGGTAAATAGGAATAATCTCAATGAATCTCCTCAATTTTGTCCGAATTGGACTTATATGAGTATGTGAATTGGAATTGGAGTATATGGAATAGAACCACCTTTTGAAGCTGAAAACAATGAGCTATAGTTTGTTAAGATCTGTTCACTTTTACGAAAGTATGTCCTTTCCTTAGATTACCTATTATCCTTGAAGGGTCCTTTCTACTGCAAATGGTCCAAATTTTGAGCAGTAAAATAAATAAGTATTCTGATGAGGAATGATACATATAGACTACCACACACCATTTTGAATATAGTTGATTCGTAGTAAACCAATGTCATTTATAAATTTGTGAAGTACTTCAACAATTGAAATTTAACTGACAAAAATTCAATATTTCAGTGTATGGTAATTATATGAAGACCTTCAAATCAGATGCACTTTTGTGTACAAATTTTGAAATAAACTATTATATTATAACAATTAGGAAAACTAACTAATCCGGTGAATAATTATAGGCTATATTATTCAAATGATTTGTTGAATATATGACAAAACTAATGATTGAGTAGCTTGCTAGTTTCTAGCTAAATTGAAGGGATTTCTAACTAGCAATCTATAATTGATCGTTGGATGTGACATAAGTTTTAATCTTTAATGATGAAAATACGAAGACTTTTTTGATGTGAAACTCACTGGCGGCTTGTACCCACGAAACAGGTTAAGTGCCCGTATCTTTTGCTGTGCAGCACTTCAGCTTTTTAGTGGGCACGAGCCGCCAGTGATACAACCCAATACAAATTTAAACAAGGTACATAATTGGTCAAAGTAGTCGGAAAATTTCAAAATCAATGTCATTTTGGGGGGGGGTGCCAAAAAACCTGTTATGCCACTGGTCCCAAACCTCCAACATTTCATAAAATAAAACTAATAAACCTAACTTTATAACCTAAATAATAGAGAACTTCAATAAAAACCTAATAACACTTGATAAAAACTAATAATACTTGAAGAACAATATACAAAACAAGAACGAAATCTAAGAAAAAAGACTTGATGAGTGAAATTCAAATCTCTAGTAGATAGGCTAGTTGTTAATATTATTATTAATTTTTTTCGTAAAAGTACCGATTATAAACAACAAAATTTGTATACAACAATATTTAATATGTCTGAAGAAGGCTACCTAACATTTGAAAACACTAGATTTGTACACATCAAAATATCATTTTTTCTATTCTATTTATAATCAACTTCGAATTGGCAACGTTAAGCCACGTTTACACAGGAATGTTAATAACTTTTATAAAATAAGTTATATAATATAGAAGTCTATATAATAAGAATTGAACTTCAAACTTAGGGCTATTTAAAATAATTGATAAATGGAATGTTAAATCAATTACCCTTTTTAAAAAAAACTCTAGAAGTATTATTTTACAGACATGTTTCGGGACTCAGCCCAAATAATGTCGGATAATGGGCTCAGTCCCAAAACATGTCTGTAAAATAATTCATAAAAAGTTTCAGAAAAGGGTATTTGATTTTTCATTTTATTCATCAGTCTATATAATAATACATTATTCAAAAAAGTTATGAACGAATGTTAACATATTCCGGTGTAAACGTGGCATTACATCAAGCCACACTGGATTCAACTTTATAGTGAAAATATTTCACCTAGCTCTTCACATGGGTGAAATTTTATTAGATTTTCACCTGTTACTTTTGGTAACGTTTATTGATAACTGATTATCATCAGAAATAAAATGTGACTTTTACTGAAAATTATTTGAAATTCAACAGATGACAAGGGAGATTTGCTGCTTTCATCATAGAACATATGATATTTGGAATAGTAACAATTTGTTTAAAAATAACTGGTGAAAAATTCACCAGTATTCACCAGTTATTGTACGAGAAACGGGCCCCTGGAGTGAAAGGGAACAAGTCATTGACATGTTACCTTTCAACGCCAAACATTCAAAATCAGCTGTTTGCCTGTTGCGATTTTTATGCTACGTTTCCTGTGATTCTTCGAGGTTAGATTGTACTCAATGCTCTTGGCTGATGTGTTTATTGTGAAAGTTGAAGAGTAGTTTATAATTATTATCATGAGTAAAAGAAAGTTAACCAAAACCTCAATTTTAAGGGGTGAATCTTATGTTAGTGCTTATACGGGAAAATCGATTGATGCCAAATCTACAGGTCCAGCCTGTAAATGCTCATTGAAATGTTTCTCACGAGTTAGTGAATGTTCGCGTATTAAGATTTTGAGTGACTTTCTTCAACTGGAAACCAAAAATACACAGGATATCTATCTACAAGGACTTATTGAGAAGAAGAATATCAACCAGAAGCGACCAAGAGAGGGAGAACTTCATAAACCCAAGAGTGCGACTTTTAAGTATTTTGTTCTTGATGGTGATAAAAGACTCAGTGTTTGCAAAAAAGCCTTCATTAGCATTTACTCTTCATCAAATAAGTGTGTTTATCGTCTATCAAAACTGTTGGAGAATGGTGAGACTCCAAAGGACAAGAGAGGAAAAAATTCTAACCCTAATAATACATCTGATGATGCTTTAAAACTGATTCACGATCATATAAGTAGTTTACCCGTGAAAGAGTCTCATTACTCAAACAAAATAATACAATACCTTGATGCTCGCCTTAATGTCAAGATTATGTTTAACTTATTCATCAAAAAATATCCCAATGTCAATGTGAAATATGATTTCTATAGAAAATACTTTACCGAAAACTTCAAGATTAGGTTTGGCCGCCCACAGGTTGATGTCTGTTCACAATGTGAGGAATTGAGTACAAAAATAAAGAGTCCATTTCTATGTGAAAGGGCTAAATTGGCTGCCAAAGCTGAGTTAGTTATTCACAAGAGGAGGGCAAGCAAATTTTACAATGCAATGAGAGAAGCTAAACAGATATGTTTGAAGAACAGTAATGTGTGTGCTATTGCTTTTGATTACATGCAAAATCTACCCCTTCCTGCTATCCCAGTTCAAGAAATATTTTATATGCGTCAATTATGGCTAAATGTATTTTGCATCCATGATATGAAGAATGATGAAAGTGTTTTATTTGTATACCATGAAGGACAAGCAAAAAAAGGTGCAAACGAAGTTGCTTCATTCTTGAATACCTATGTGAATGAGTTCTTAAGCAAAGACATTACAGAACTGCTCTTATTCTCAGATTCTTGTCCTGGACAGAATAGGAATCATACTGTGCTACGACTATGTTCTGGGTTGGTTGCTACTAAAAGATTCAACAAAATATCATATCGGTTCCCTGTACGTGGACATTCTTTTCTTGCATGTGACCGAGACTTTGGTGTTTTCAAAAGACAAATAAAAAAAACTGATAGGATATATACGCCCAAAGAATACATTGAAATCCTCTGTAATGCAAAATCTTCAAAAACATTGGTGAAAATTATTGAAAGTGGAGAAATTCTCAATTTTGATAGATGGTGGCCTACATATTTCAAAAAAACTGTTCATTCCCTTGAATCCAGTAATCCAAAGATTCCAAGACTGCAGAGACAAGGATTTACCCCTAATAGCTTCAAACAATATAACTTCTCATCAGAAAATCCTGGTTATCAGTGCAAGGCCTTTCATAGATAGTCCAGTGATCCATACATTCAATCTGGAAAAGTCAAATATCCGTAATTTAGTACTTAATCCTGTCAAAGCCTATGGTGACAATGGTGTTCCAATCAACAAGCCCAAAATTGAGGACTTGAAGAAACTCCAGAAATACATTCAAGGTGGGGAAGCAGTGGAGTTTTACAAAGACATTCTGAAATGGAACACAACTATGACTACTGATTGAGATAAAACAATGAATATTGGTAAAATTTGATACTTTTCATCTTTAATTGACCTATTTTTATTTTTCACTTTCTTAATAAGCAATTTCTATGAGAATGAATTTTGTCTTATAGAACTATATGAATTTCATTTACTTTATTTCAATTTGGGGGAGAAAGGGAACATGTCATTAATGGAAAATCATTTATAAAATCAGTATGATATTAAATTTTTCAGATATTGAAATAAAAATTGTTATCTTAAGAGACTTTGAACCCTAATAACATAAAAATATTTTGAAACTATCAATAATTTCATCTGTATTCAGTTTTTTCTCTCCCCTGAAAAATACTGATTTTTGACATGTTCACTTTCTCTTCAGACCGATTCAATTGTACTTGATGCTCTGATTCAGAATTTGATTGCTTAAGGGATTTGATTCATGATTTATTAATGTTTCTATTAGTTCACTGTTAACGATTGATGATTTGATTAAGAATTTGGTTGACTTTATTGAGAATTAAGTAAGTTGAATTTTTTAATGCTATTGAAATCCCCCTAAGACAGAGCAACGTCCAGGGATGGATTGGAAGGGGTAGACTTGGGATAGAAGTTTTATCTGGAGCAGGAGGAACCAGAGAAGAAGAGAAAGAAGAATCTGAACATCCCTGCTGGTCAAAGTGTCACATTGAAAGATTTTGAGCCCAGCAGTGATGATGACGATGATCCAGGAGCACTGATTGATATGGATGATTCAGAACCTGATGTAGAAATTGATGAGGAGGAGGGTGATGAAGAAGTGGAGGCAGTAATTGATGTGGAGGAGGGTGACAAAGAACTTAGGAAGGAGTCAAAGTTGTTGAGGAGGAAAAGGAAATTGAAAAGGGAAGTTGGGTTCAAGTAAAATTCCAATATGACACTGGGATAAAAGTATTTATTGGAAAAGTTGGAGAAAAAATTTCAGATGATGAAAATTCCAAAGTTCATTGGATCATTCCTTTGTCAAAAAAATTCAATAAAAATGGAATTTTTTTTCAGATGTTCCAGATGTGAGCGAATTCAATAGGGATCAAGTTTTGAAAATTCTAAAAGACCCTTCTAGTAAGAGGGGAAGATATTTCTTTAATGATCAGCTGAAAAATTATTGAAGTCTGTAGCCTGCATTCCAATGACTAAATTGTGGATTTGAAACTTTTTATTCTCATGACATATTCTTTTTTGTCTATTTTTATTAAATATATATTTTGAAATATGTTATTCTATTTTTTAAAAAAGCTCCTATGTGTCCCTATTCACCCCATAATAGGTCTGAATAGGAACTTACATGCTATAGACACTAGTGTCCCCATTGACCCCACCCTTGGGGTGAATAGGGACAGCAATAAAAAAATAATTATAAAAAGGGGGTTGGATGCAAAAAATTTTTTTCCAATTCAAGAGATACCTATACCAAGAGTAAAAGCCATGAGTGGATCACAAGCTGGATAGAATAATTTTTGTTAAAGTTATGAGAAAAAACTGTGGAAAACTGTCCCTATTCACCCCATTCTACGTTAATTGAAAATACTTCTTGTTTAGTCAACATGAAAGTTATTTTATTTTCTTGCCAAGAGTAGGTTAATAACGGGGATTCTAGGACCAGAAGTTGGTTGTTGATTTGTATGGTTAGTGGTTGTCATTATTGAGTCTCTTGATTATCTTTGCATTAAAAATATGTGTTTGCTTATTTGATTAAAATTAGTACTTATTCTGATGATGATGAATTTCAAGTGAACTTGAAGAACTCTTGCTAAAGGAAGTACCTAGTGAGTCACTGTAGAAGTAATTATTACTGACTTGAACAGGCTGGAAATATGAAATATGATTATACAATTGAAATATAGATTTTGATTTGAATTTGCAATTATGATGATTATTGTGGCTATTAGATGTCATTAGAGTAATTAATAATTGGATTTGATTATTATAGCTATGATTTTATGATTATTATAGTTGATAAATTTTACCTTTTTATTTGCACTTGCATACTTGTTATTGACTTGTAGTTGTTAAGATCCAGATTGTAAGGGTAGCCTTGTAGGGTTCTGTGATGGTTACAAATTTAGACTGATACATAGCTGAAACTAAAATTATTCTCAAGAGAATTCAACATTTACAAGTTACAATAGATACTTGATTGGAAGTATCTTCAGAATAAATTAAATTGAAATATCTATTCAATATTATCCATATTAGAATAAAAATTATTCAGTGTTGGATCTGGGGGGTCACCAAGACTACACATATAAGGATTAATGTCTACCACAAAAGTGATTGCCAAATAAATTATGATTGTTCTTTTGGCCCTAAAAAATATTCATTGAAGAAAATCATAGCTTGAAATTAGGGTTGGGTTTGGGTTTTTTCTACTTTGTAGCCATTAGAATTGAGCTCAATTTGAAATTTGAATATTGACTTTCAAAAAGTATTATTTAATAAATTATAACTATAGTAGTAATAATAAATATAAATATACTAGTGAATAACAAATACTTTTGATGCAAATCAAACAGTGTGAAGAAGCCAATGTTGGCAACTCATAATATTATAGATATAGTTTTATAGATAATTATAGGTACAGAATTAGGGGAATTACAGGGGAAGAACAAAAGTCACAAAGCTATGGATACTTTTTTGTAGAAAGCAAATTAATTGTAGATAAGGTGAAGAAGGAGAATGTTGCAGGAGATAGAGGAAATCAGCAATTATTTCTTGCCAACACTTGTTTGCCTTATTCTGGACATATTTTATCATACTTAATCAGGGCAAACCAGCCAGGGCAAATATCAACCAAGAAAATCCAATTCATAAATCAGAGGGCATCCTTTTACAAAGTGTTTCTGGAATAAACCAACAAACTTTGTGAGGTAGTTTTTTAGGTACCCTTTTTTATATGTTGTGCAGAAAACACACTTTGAAGTTTTTGACCATACCCAGATAGCACACAAAGTGAAAATCACGTTTTTTTCACGTGTAAAAGAAGTGAAAAGGTGAAAAGTTAAAATTGAATGGTCTTTTTCACGTATAATTCACGTGAAAAAAGTGAAAGTGGAAAACTAGTGAAATTGATAATGTGATATTCACGTAGAAAAGGTGAAAGTGGAAAAATAGTGAAATTGATAACGTGGAATTATTGTGAAAAAATGATGAAATCTGAATAATGATTTTCACCTTTTTCCATATGAAATATCATAGCGTATGTATTATATGTGATTTTTATGAAATACATATTACATATATACATTTATATCACAATGATTAATATTTTATCATAGTTATTTGTTTCATTTTTCAATTCAATATATGAAACGACCCATTATTTTGTAATTTTACAGTACACATAAATTTATATCAATAAAATGTAAGTTCAACATCAAATTAAACACTAATAATAAATGTTTGAAAAAAATCTTGATACTTAGAAGAGATAATAATATTTTTATTTGGTGAACTATCGAAAATTCATCATCCTAAAATGTTGACTTGAAAAATTTTACCAAGTCATTTATAAAATTTTACAAAAGTAATTTACAAATTTTACAAGTCATTTACAAAAAGCTAAGAGCTCGAAAACAGTGCGTGTGACATTGATTTTCCATAAGAAGAAAAATGCTTAGAATTAAATTTTACATCTGGTTCAGTGTTCAAAAAGCAATATTTCGCGAAAAAAGTTTTACTTGAAAATTTTTCAAAGTTATTGAATCAGCGCGAAACGCTAAATAGCTAGAAAACGGTGTATGTGACACTGATTTTTCATAGAAAGAAAAATGCTTAGAATTTAATTTTACATCTGGTTCAGTGTTCAAAAAGCGATATTTCGCAAAAAAAAGTTTTACTTGAAAATTTTTCAAAGTTATTGAATCAGCGCGAAACGCTAAATAGCTCGAAGACAGTGTATGTGACATTGATTTTTCATGGAAAGAAAAATGCTTAGAATTTAATTTAACTTCTGGTTCAGTGTTCAAAAAGTGATATTTCGCGAAAAAAGTTTTACTTGAAAATTTTTCAAAGTTATTGAATCAGCGCGAAACGCTAAATAGCTCGAAAACGGTGTATGTGACATTGATTTTTCATAGAAAGAAAAATGCTTAGAATTTAATTTTACATCTGGTTCAGTGTTCAAAAAGCGATATTTTGCGAAAAAAGTTTTACTTGAAAATTTTTCAAAGTTATTGAATCAGCGCGAAACGCTAAATAGCTCGAAAACGGTGTATGTGACATTGATTTTTCATGGAAAGAAAAATGCTTAGAATTTAATTTTACATCTGGTTCAGTGTTCAAAAAGCGATATTTCGCGAAAAAAAGTTTTACTTGAAAATTTTTCAAAGTTATTGAATCAGCGCGAAACGCTAAATAGCTCGAAGACAGTGTATGTGACATTGATTTTTCATGGAAAGAAAAATGCTTAGAATTTAATTTAACTTCTGGTTCAGTGTTCAAAAAGTGATATTTCGCGAAAAAATTTTTACTTGAAAATTTTTCAAAGTTATTGAATCAGCGCGAAACGCTAAATAGCTCGAAAACGGTGTATGTTACATTGATTTTTCATAGAAAGAAAAATGCTTAGAATTTAATTTCACATCTGGTTCAGTGTTCAAAAAGCGATATTTCGCGAAAAAAAGTTTTACTTGAAAATTTTTCAAAGTTATTGAATCAGCGCAAAACGCTAAATAGCTCGAAAACGGTGCGTCTGACATAATTTTTTCATGAGAAGAAAAATGCTTAGAATTTGATTCTTTGTCTGGTGCAGTGCTCAAAAAGTTATATTTCGAGAAAAAATGTTAATTTTAACTTTTACTGGCTGCTTAAAAAAACGCCAGCAATAATTTTGGCCCTGGATGGAGAAGGAGAGGTGGGGGAGTTTTACAAAAATTCAGGAACGTTTCTCTTTACACAAGTATCTTTCCCCTAAATTTTCAAATCGATCAGTCCATAACCAATAAATTTATTAAAAATTTTTGAATTCAATGTGGGTAAGCCATCATGAGAGAAGAATTTTTGTATCACCCACCTAGACAATGAATGAGATTATTTTCTACTCCTCATTTTATTTTTTATAAAACTTATTCATCCATATTTTGGCTTTTCTGCACTTGAGATAATCTTTTTGAAGTTCTTTCATTGTCTGCAAAAACCATTAGGATTTCTCCATGGTACAGTTTGTCTGTAATGGACACTATCTTATGCAACTACATTATATAAAATTATTAACAAACTTTATCAAGATGTCTTCTTGTGCTTTATCAGTTCCATGTTATTGTTATTTTGAAGAATGTATTATATTTTTCTACTATTAAATTGAAAAGTGCGCAAGTTTACAAAATTCGCGCCCAACTATAAGCTTACTTTTGGATACGCAGTCGATACTAATGATCGATTATCGATTTCTTTTCTTAGTTCATTTTCGCGGTTCTTGTAGTGTTGAAACAAAACATTACAGTGGATTTATCTCTATAAGTTTGGTAAGTACAAGTAGGTACGTTTATTGTAGTAATAATAACCATTGGTAAAATCCTATACTTAATAAATTAATTTTCTGGAATGTTCTAATTTGATTTGATCAACTCTACTTTCTGCCTAACATTAATATTTTATAGGTTATGTAACTGAAATTCAGTTTGGCCTACTGCACTGAATTTGAATTTTAATTGATAAATTCAATTTACTGTAAAATTCATTTTTATGATAGTGGTACGTAATAGCACGTAATTTCATTTCAGATCAACTTTCTCTTGCGCCTTGGTGGGGCTGACATGAAGAAGAGTGCTGCATCACTTAATGGTTGATGAGATTGCCAGTAAATTCTGTTGGGCTGACCAGAACAGAAAACGTGCCTTCAGTTGTCTGGGAATAAAATTCGTAATTTTCAGTAAGTACCTTAAATTCAAATTCTCAATAGTATTTGTTCTAAAAATTGGAAGTTTCCTGTGATAGCTTTTAAATTAATTTTGTGATTCTTCACATTTTCTTTTTTTCAAGTACATGAACTGCTTTACTATTATTATATCTCTTGGAAGAGTAAACATTTATTGTCATCATCAACTTGCAAAATGTTAATTCAAGATCTGCACAAGCATAGAATGAATCATTGCTATACCTTGTAATTTTTCCCTTCTTTGGGAGATTGGCTGTCATTAGTAAAGATAGTCAGTTATTTCCCATCTCTAGAGGAATATCATCTGTTGCATTGTATTCTAACTGATTAACTGCATGTTATTCAGAGGTGTTCTGTGCCGTCATATCGTTACAAAAACTGGCTTAAGGTTGAGAGAATCAATGTGCTGACCACTCATTTCCTCTATCCTGGTTGATGATTTTTTGCCTGCTGTATGGTCTGTCCGGGCGGGGAGGGTATTCAATTGGTGTGGGAGGTGGCTTTGCCTCGGACAGTGTTGGTTTGGGGACTGTGGGTTCTGTTTGAGAATGTATGACTTTTGGGCCGATATTGCCCAGTCTGGAGTCGTTTTACCGTATGCTGGGGTGTCTTCATTGCTTGGATGGACTGTACAGTGGAGTAAATATGAAACTGGCAACCAGCTGATAGAACTATGCCCTTCATGGGCTGTTGAGCCATTGATAAACAAACCTAGTAATTTAGTTTCTCTTCCATTAAATAAAACAAATGGACATGGCCTGTTACATAATTTTTCCACTCTTAGGCCTAATATTTTCTGCCCTCTAAGCTTATTCTGGTTAGTTTATTTCGTAAAACCCTTCATCATAATATTATACCAGACCTATATTTTACTTGCTTAACACAACTCCATATTGAAATACTAACATTTCAAGTTGCTATTGGACATTTTCTGATTATTTTCATGTATCATTAAATAACTGTGTGTATACTATTTTTTCAATTACAGCCTTTCAATATCCAATGATTATTCCAAAATAATTCCTGTATAAATTATCATGTCTGTATATAACCTATTATATATAAAATTTTATCAATAAAGGTGCATTTTGGTGAAAGCAATAATTATTGCTGGATTTTGGGTTGCTTTTGATAGCAAAATGGCTGGTAATCCTATGCTCCAATAATGTATGGGAGCAGTCAGCCATATTATTGAACACAACCAAGATTGTTAATCAGCTTCAATCAAAACCAACCTTATAGTAGCAGTGATGAAGTAATATTATTATCGTTATTTTACTTCATTTAAACTGATGTATTTTATTCTGAAGGAAATTTCTGTTGATTGTCCACTGATCATCAAACATCAAGAAGACTGAGTATTGTTCCCCATATTAATATAATGATGAAATATTTGATTTTGAGCAATTTATCCTTTAAGTATCCGTTATTGCAGTGAATTTACAACCGAGTTATCAAAAAGTATCAGGATCAATTACTATTTAAAATTGTTTGCTTTTTAGTAACTGTCTTTTTATTGACTTTTATTGTTTTTTCCCAATTAGGAGCTGTTATAAATCTTCATCTTAATGGAACAGAGAAAGAGTTAGAGCAAGCCAAGAGGCTATCCTCTGGTTATTGGTTGAGGCTATCCAAGAATAGACAGCTGAGGAGGGATAAAGCAAGGTATGTATTAGTATATTTTGCACCTATTACTAGGTCTGAAACTGTTTTTTCACTCTTGACAAGTATAGAAATTGCCTATGCAGAAGTTTTTTTTGGATAACTCAAACTATTCAAATAATTTTTTATGCATTATTGATATCGATGGCTTAGTGCACAGATGTGGTAAGTGACATTTTTTTCAATTTTAGGTTTATGTGCTCAAGGCCTCTATAAAAACATGGTTTTCATAATGCACAGTTGTGGTAAGCGATACAGAAGCTCTAGTATTGATTTCCAGCATTCACAGTAATGCTATGTGAAATATAATTTTAAATAGTTTTGCACACTTGTGTTAATGTAACATACAACATATGGACTCTACTATCACTCTCCAACCATCATGAACAGATGTGGTAAGTGCATTTACCACATGTGTTCTTAGAAACTCCAAGCGGAAGTATTCATATTGCCACTGCTTACAACATTAAAATTTTGTCGCTTTAGCGCCACAGTACATAACCTAAACACAAGCCCAAACAAATCTTCAAATTTGTGCTGTTTACATGGTTGAATTGTTGCATCGTTTAAAGTAGGCTAATGTTTAAAAAATGTCAAGTAGAGGACAAGTTTTGTGCGATTTAGCTAAACTTCAGAATAATGAGGAGAATAGCAACCAAACTTCAACTACTTGTAACATTCTTTCCAACAGTGAAAAGTTTGGTTCCAACAGAACAAAACGTGTGTCCAGGCGATTGACTACATTCTGCCAGGTAAGAATAAAATCATAATCTTTAGTATATTAATGTTTATTAATTGTAATAATATAAATAAAGATGGAACTAACACTGATAGAGTTGAAAAACATTTAGAAACTTACATTGTTGAGTTTGGAATATTTCGGCTGCTATGCAGCCTTTGTCCAAGACCCATGTATCTTAATGTATATTAAGATACTTCTATTCACTGTAAATGAAGTTTCAAAACTCAGATTAGTGTGCACAGATAATTTATTGGCCTATGGTTATATTCATATAGGATTTTCCTCCAATTTATTATTAATGCAATATCTCTCAATACCCAGGCCTAGCCTAGGTAGTATTCATATCAGACTACAATAAAAGTTCAAATAACTCATGTTATGTCAATATTTACCCAATTAATTAACTGCACTACGGTATACATTTCATCCAATCTCATTATACAATACCTAATGTGATGGAAGGCCTACCTAATGTGCGGTAGCCTACTTTACAAGTACCTACAAATATGTAAACTTGCTGGTTACAGTACATTTTAAATAGCACCATTGTAAAATTAACCTAGTCTATAGTTATTATTTAAAGATTGGGTTCATATCATTATATTCCTTCTATTCCAGACTTCTGAGTCAGATGTGGGCTCATTATCTGATGATTCTGACCGTGACAAGAACTGGGTGCCAGGTGCTGATGACCAGGACGATGATGATGAGATTTACTCGGATAATAATATTACTGCACTGATGAATGATGGTCCGTCAAGTCCTGATTTTATTGAGTGTTCACAGGATGCAAAAGATCTGGATGAATGGGTATGCTAATTAACTATAGTCTTTCCACTTTATTGATATGATTATTTTCATCTATCTGATTCGAAACTATGAAGCAGGCTTCATATCTATGGCAGGACATGCAGAACCAATTTGAAATGAGTTGAAAGAATGAATCACACTATACACTATGCCTGCAAGTGTAAAAGATGAACGTTATAATTATATTTTTAAAAATTTTCGTGATCATTTAAAGTGAGTTCCATATAGTTGAAGTTACATTTTTATAATGTAATTCATGAACATGGGTTATACTCAACTCTGTAGGCCTACCTTTATAGCATTTGTTCATCTCATAAGAAGTTTAATAATTATTTTCGATACCGGTAACTTATGACTAAAGATTTTGATGAATTCCATTTGATTATGTTCAGCCAAACGCCAATCATTCCAAGTTTGAAAAGAAGTGAAGGCATTTGAATATCATTGAGAATTATTTCAATGAACAACAACTGATCAGTGGGTGTGATCCTACTACTGAAGAAAAATATAGCTAGCCTACAAGTAGACTATCCTTGACAAAAATTTGCTTCTCTCTTTCAATACTATTGATTTTTTCAAGACTATAACAAGAAAATTAAATTGTTGAAACTTATACCATTTTGTAATGATAATCTTCTTTCATTTGATAATTCTGATCACAATAAATTATAATAAATAATTTGTCAATTCTATTTCAGATAAATGCCATTGGTGATGATGAAATTGAACCCCACAATTTGGACAAAGTTCAGGAGGAAGAGCTAATTCCAGTCAGCTTAAACACCAGCAGTAAAAGTGATGAAAACTCTGAACCTCCAATTGAACCATCAGGTAGGCCTCTGCAAATTTTGATAGATATATTTACCATCAACTTGAACTCTTTTCAGAAATTGAAATCGGTGTTTCAAATTAAAACAATTCAAGAACTACAAACTAAAACTTTCTTGATGAGACTAAGATTCTGGTTAATTGAGAACCTGCTTCATTTGATGAATGGGGGAACATTTTGTTCAACTTATACTTAATATACCGTATCTAACGTATAAGTTATACCTAACTTATATCTAACGTCTCTAATGGAGGTCACATTAAACCAGTGGGGCTTTGATTTAAGTTATACCTAACTTATATCTAACGTCTCTAATGGGGGTCACATTAAACCAGCGGGGCTTAGATTTAATGAAGTATTAAACCAGGGTCCCGCTCATGAGCTAGAAACTCAATTGCATTTGAATGAATAAATGAATTTCATCTCATTCTATGATTATTATTCAGTTTTTCGTGTGTCTTGACTTGGCTCTATATACCCTGTTATACATCTGCATGCTATTCAAGTTATGCATACATGCCAAGCTTGTAGTTACTTAATTGCTGTTTTTTTCAGAAAAGAGGAAGAGAAGGCGGAAAAAAGGAGACAAGAGTGCATGGAAGAAGACCATTGTTAAAAAACTTAGATTGGAAGGGAAATCATATGTGAACCGTTCAGGGAAAGTTGTCCCTACAAAGGAACCAAAACCAGTTGATTGTAGTAAATGTAGGTACGATTGCAACAATAACTTCAATGAGGATCATCGAAGGATACTATGTCAGGAATATTGGAATTTAGCTGACGATAAGCAGCAGAAGATCTATCTTTCAAGCTTGATACAAAATGTTCCCGTCAAACGTGCTTTAACTGCTTCCCAAAAAAATAAATCTACATCAAGACTCTATCATCTTAAATGTATGGATTCTGCTGAGCGTAAACGTGTGTGCTTAAAATTCTTTTGTGCAACATTTTCAATTTCTCATAGGGTCACTGACTGTTTAATGAAGAAAGTAAGCGCATCTGGTCTGTATACTGGCTATGACCAAAGAATTGATTCCAAGCCTACTAATGCCACTTCATCAGAAAATATCAATCATATTAAAAATCACATCAATTCATTTCCAAGAGTTGAGTCACATTATTGCCGCAAAGATTCAAGAAAGTTGTACTTATCTCCAGATTTGAACATTTCAAAATTGTATGTTGTATAAAAATGATTATTGTATTGACAACCATATCCAGCCATCATCGGAGTATGTATACAGAAAAGTTTTCAACTCGTTTGACCCCCCTCTATCGTTTTACATTCCAAAGAAAGATCAATACACACAGTGTAATATTTACCAAAACTGTACAGATAAGACTGCAATTCAAGAACAGTGGGATGACCATAAGCGTAGGGAACGCGAATCAATGGAAATGAAGAAAGAAGACAAAGAAAAATGTATCGCCGATGGATCGACATTCCGTGCCATTACGTTCGACCTACAAGCATTGCTATGTGTTCCATACGCCAGTGATAGTCAGTTGTATTATAAACGGAAACTGAATGTACACAACTTTACCATATTTGATGCTCACAAGAGTGATGGGCATTGCTATGTCTGGGATGAGTGTAATGGTAAGAAAGGGAGCTGTGAAATCGGGACTTGTTTGTTGGATTATTTGAAGAATTTGCCATCATCAGTCACACATGTCACGTCATTCTCTGACACTTGTGGGGGGCAAAACAGGAATAAGAATATAGTTGCTGCCATTCTGTTCGCCGTCAACAAATTCGACAATCTATCCACTTTCGATTTGAAATACATGGAGTCTGGCCACTCTTACTTGGAAGCTGATTCTATGCATGCAGCTATAGAACGAGCACGGAAGCACAAGAAAATATTCACTACTCGTGAATGGGCACTTTTAATATCAACTGCACGAAAAAAATCATACTATGTGAAAACAGTGGTACATTCAGAAATTTTCGACTTGTCAAAACTTTCAAGCGAAATGCTGCTCAATTCAAATGTGAACACAGACAAGGAGAAGGTGAATTGGTTAAAAATAAAGTGGATTAGAGTTGAAAAAAGTGACCCATACGTTGTCAAATATAAGTATGGCTTGAATGAGCCTTTCATGTGTATCAACATTCACCAGAAGCGCAATAAGAGCCGGCAGAAGACTTTTGGGATTCCATGGAATTGGCTCCAAAATATCCAAACAGACTGCCAGTTACAAAAGAAAAAAAATCTGATTTGGACTCGATGCTCAAACAACAAATAATTCCATCCGATTATAGGGCATTCTATGACGAAATCTCTTGTGTTAGTAGGCCTGAGGCCTACTCAGAATATGAAGATGATGAAGACTAAATATTTCACAGTATTGAACAAACTTTTTATATTTCATTGAATAAAAATACAGTGTTGTTAAATATAAAATTGACTACCTATTTATTGAATAATATCCTTTTATAGGAAGATAAAATTATTATATTTGTTAATAAAATGTCTACAAAACCGAATACAGTTCGAATAACAAAAGTACAATTTATGGAAGATGGTGTGGTAAGTGATATTTGGTAAAGAACAGATGTGGTAAGTGCGGAAAGGGCTAGAAAAATGCCACATTTTCCAGTAAGTAATATAAATTTCAAGTTAATTTTTGCCTGTTATGAACAAGAAAAAGTATTTCTTCCATCTGGTAAATGTAGTATTATCATTGGACATGTAGTTAAATTTCTATTACAGATAAAATCTTTGATAAACTTTGAAGCTCTCTACTGAGAAACTATACATTTGTCACATACCACATTTGTGCACTAAGCCATCGATATGGTCCATGTGTGCTGAGAAAAACATTTCTCACCCAGCTCTGTCCACTGCAAATTCAAGAGTTAGGTCCTCCAGATTGAGGGTTGAGCGCATGGCTAACCACCCTGCCCTGTTAAAACTCAATTGTTATAAAAACTAGAAATGCCTCAGAAACGGACCGGAATAAAAGAAGTAATGAACAGATACCTCATGGCAGAATTAGGATGACAGAAAACAAAAGACAATCAGAAGGGACAGAAATCTATTTCTTGCCACAAGGAATGTCTGAACTTTGAACAGAGCAGGAGCAGGATCTGAGAAATATGGGTATCAGGGGATGGAGTAGAAAGGCTAGTGACTGGGAGGAGTGGAGAGGCGTTTTGAAGGAGGTCAAGGCCCTTAACGGGCTGTAGCACCATGGAGTAAGTAATTCAAGAGTTAAATTCTCTTCTGAACAGCAGGAAACTTTTCTACTAATAAATGAACATAATATCTTATTTATTATATTTCACCGTCTCATGTCTGCTTCCCATTCTGGGTGAAATGGGCCCAATAAACTTAATTACTGAATTAATAAGATTATTATTTGAAAGAAACTGATCATGGCTCATGAAAAACTGAAAAACGGTGCTCATGGCACCGATTGCTTAATTCCTCATTCCAATTTAGTCCTCTAATTTGAACTATTTATCTTTTATATGATAGAGAGGTGGTGTTTGTGCAAAATGCAAGCTTGGATTTTGCCAGGCATCTGAAAGAACAGTACCTAATATTCTCAATATACAAATTTTGTATAGCTTCAGATAATATTGATATTTTTCAAGTTCAAATTTCAAGATTTCTCGAAATTGATGCTCGAAGTAGATGAACATTGCAATAATTTCAATTAGCTTTCAAAATTTGCCTCAAAGAAATTTTGAGACTCCGTGTAGTACATACATTATTTGGGTACCTGTTATTATTTTAATCAACATACATCTGGGAGATTCTTATAATTATGCTCTTTAAATTGATACAATTCTTTTATAAACATTCAACAGTAGCCCAAGTCAATCATAATAGAATGTACAGGGTGATTAGAAAAGAGTGTTGGTTTTAATATATCAAATTAGGAGGTTTATTTAAACCAAAAACATAAAATCAATACATGAACGCATGTTCATTTGATTTTCTGATATAATGCATGAAAAATTATATCATGCACATGTCCTCATCTACTGCACTGGCATGCATTAACTCTGTCCATGACATTCACTACCATAGTATGGTCAAGCAGACTGGAAAGATGGGAAAATGACTCAATAATGGTTCAAAAGTTCCAAATCTGGTCTCCAACTTTAGAGCAGAATGTTTATTTTATACAATTTGGGACAAAATTTATAATTTTTGAACTGATATTGACTGGGCTGGAGTCCGGTCTTGCCAGATGTCTTCTTTGCTCGTCCAGACTGTAATAGTTGATGTAATAGTTGGACAGAGTTGATGCGTGCCAGTGCAGTAGAGGAGGACACATCCATGACATCATTTCTCATGTATTAAATAAGGAAGTCAGATGAATATGTTCATGTATTATACACTTTAAGTAATACTTTTAAAGTTTTAAAAAAGGTATTTGATTTTTTTCATTTTATTTATCAATTATTTTAAATAGCCCCAAGTTTAAAGTTTAATTCTCACATTATGTTTTTGGTTGAAATAAACCTCCTAAGTTGATACATTAAAACCGATGCTCTTTTTGAATCACCCTATAGTACATTCTTTTATGAATCAAGAGGAATTGTCTTAAAAACTGCTATGTCAAGTCTTTGTCTTCTAGTCAAGACTTTCAAGTTTGAATTTTATTGAGTGGGAGTTTCTGAAGAAATACATTCAAATAATTTTTCCATACAAGAAATATTGTTTGAAATACGACTTATTTCTAAGTAAACTTTTGTTTCAATTTTTTATAGGAGCTGTGCTGATTCAATTCGCAGATGCCAAAGAGAAAGATATTGAAGGATTCATCAGACTGGCTGAAATCTTCAAAAACACGGCTTGGTAGTGGAGAAAAATCAAAGTATGTATAAATTTGCATGAGGTACTCTGAAATAGAATATAAACCAGAACAATTTTTACTATGAGTGATGCCCACATATACTCTACACTTGTGGGTAATGGAGTGGATGATTATGAGAGATTACTACGTTTTGGGCAGTAGGGACCAATGACTTGACATTTCCAGAAAGACGTGAGTGACAACGCAAATTCTGGTCAGAGGCTTTGCCATCAACTGGGTTTGAACCCAGGAACCTTATTAGACTGATGAGCAGACCGAAGCTATAGCCCTCTGGGATAATGTAACTCCAAAAAAAAGTCCAATTTCAATTGAATCCTATTAGGTCAGATATATGTTAGAATAATTGTAGAAGCGTTATGTAACTGTCTACAGTTCTTTAATGAACTCTCACAGACAGTCCTTGAAGAGTTGAGAATGTGGTCTCACAGACCACTGGCAGACAGTCCTGTATTTTTTTCAATTTAGTTGAGAATAAAAAAATAGCAGTCGTTCGATCACAATCTGCCAAATTGAGTTGCAAATTTCTGTATCTGTGGACGCAAAATGTATTCACAAGATTGGCACAACACTGATAATTTGATATAAAATTCTTCTTTTTTTCACAGGAAGGGACAGAATTCTTGGACCGATGACAATTAACTGTGCAGAGAACTGTTGTTGGTGTTCCAAGATAAAGTTGTACTGTATATAATATTATTTGAACTCGAGTAAAAGGATAATCTATGTAAGTTATCTCATAATTATCAATCCATTCTTAGATCTAATTGACTAGTTTTTAAAAGATTATTTAGTTTTATCCACTTCATTCCACAAAACCATATTATTATTGTATTTTCAATTATGGTTTTATGTTCCTACTTCTAATAGGCCTAAGTGTTGAAGAGGTTCACTAAATGTTATTTTATTGATTAGGTGTTATTATTCTACCTCTTGGATTCTATATAAATCTTTCCCTTAATAGTTTTGAAAGTACAGTATATCATAATTATTATCAATCCATTAATACAATTACAATTAGTCAATTGACTAGTATTTAGAAGATTATTTAGTATTATTCACTTCATCCCATATAAATATATTGTACTTTGATGTTATTTTCTATCTTCTGTTTTGAAAGAGGTCTACTGATTTTTTTTTTGACTGATTAGGTTAGGTGTTATTATTCTAGCTCCTGTTTTATTATATGCATCTCATAAAAATCTACTGTATTTTGAATTGTGGTGTTATTTTGTTATTTCTAGTACTGTATTGAAGTTATAAAAGTCTCCCAAATGTTCTATACTCAATTCATCATTCTTTAAAAGTCTTTCCTTATTTTTATCATAAATATTGTTTAAATAACTCATGAAATTGTAAAATCATGTAATTTTCAAAATTTGTCAAGAGAACTAATTGGTTAATGTACTTTCAACCTATTATTTCAATTCTCACAAGTCTTCAGACTATTTTTTAAATAAATTATATTATAATATATACTACTGTTGTTTATTTTCCTTTTTCTGTTATTGTTTCCTTTTCCTTTAGCTTCCTTTTCAGGAGAATGACAACCCTTTTCCTGGTTGATGACAAATTTTTGAGACTTAAATGTTTGTAGCATTATAAAATTTTGCATTCAAATGATTTCTGTCAATTTAAATTTTTCAATCAAATCATTACTGCCTTCCCAAATTAAATTTAGCAATAATCAGGCCTACTACAGGTAACCAACTACAATAATTTTATAAATCTATTTTAATCAAAGTTCATAACAGCAGTTATGTGGTTCATGAACCACTAACCTTGATATTTTCCAATATTATTTTAATATTAAATGTATTTTGCAAGTGAAATTTTGGGAAATAAGGTGTGGAAATAACGTGAAAATAACGTGGCAAATGTTGAAGAAACCCGTTATTTTCACGTTTTGTTTTCACGTTTTATTCACGCGATTAAGTGTCCCGTTTCCACCTTTCCTTCACGTGAAAAAACGTGATTTTCTCGATATTTTCACCGGAAAAAAACGTGGAAAAGTGAAACTGAAAACGTGTTTATTAGGTGAAAAAAACGTTTGTGTGTTATCTGGGTAGGTTCATGGAAAAGGGGAACTCCTTTTAGAAGCACATGGAATGTGATTCTATGCATAGTGCTATTGAAAAAGCAGAACAACATGTTTCTGTTTCCTCCATAAGAGACGGGGTAAACATTTTTCTCACTGCATGCTCTTGCAAAAGGGGAAAAGAATAGTCACTAAGCTAAAAATACTTTTTTTGTGAAAACCAATTAATTTTGTAGATAAGGTGAAAGAGAAGAATGTTGCAGGAGATAGAGAAAATCGGCAATTCTTGCCAACTCTTTTTTGCCATATTTTGGACATATCATACCTAATCCCCTTGTGGACAGGTGTGATGTGTCCTATCTTTAAATATGGCAATGCTACTGCCACTTCGGCTCCAGTGGAAACATGCTTCCAATTACTTAAGAATGTGTTTGAAATTACTCTCATTTGAAATTATTACTCATTGCAATTACAAACTTCTATCCATTTTCATTGGATTTCTCAGCATATTTTACATGAAATCCAGCTATTTTTAGGGTTATAACCCTAAATGCTCACTGATTTAATATGTAGTATGTGTTTCTTTGTTGTTGTTTTTTAGTTCAGAATGGTTCTCAATGTCTCAACTGGTTCTCAACTTGTTTCTGCACTTCATTTATTACCACGTCTAAGCAAATACAGGCTATGGTGGATACTGGTGCCGAATGTAGTATGATACATCAGGATCTATACCACAATCTCAATAGTGTGGAGAAATTACCCACATCACCCTTGTCATCTACTTTTATTACTGGCGTTATCCCAGGTAGGAGGATAAGAATCACTACCCAGTGTCTGTTAGAATTGGAAATTGAGGGCGCACAATTTCCCCACTCCTTTCTAATTTTGCCTGTCATGGGACTGCATCTTATCTTAGGAAATTATTTCTTAGATTTCTATCAGTTTAGTATTGACTCACACCCGTCTAAATTGCATCTTCAACCTGATGGGCAGGAGAGGAGAGTTAGCACCACAGTCACTAAGATGGAGTCTGAGAAACCGATTGTAGAAAAGGACAATACTGCTAAACTGCTCAACAACCTACTAACCAAGATTCGTCACCAACCTGACTGGAGCAGGGAGGTTAAAGACAAAATATATTGAATGCTTACCAATAATAAGGACATCTTCTCCAAGCAACCAGGTCGTGTGACTCTTTTAAATGTAAGCTGGACGTTAAACCCCACAATGCTTATTTCAGGAAGTTTTATCCTATCCAATTTGCGTATAGATCTGCAGTAGCTGCCAAAATTGAAAGGATGGAGCATCTTCATATAATAGAACCATCTGCATCCCATTACAGCCTACCTATTGTCTGAATGGTCAAAAAGCAAAGTGGTACCGTATGCTTGTGTTTGGTTGCAAGGCCATGGGATAGAGGAGGATAGGATAGAGGAGGTCATGCAGAGTTTTCATGGGAAGCAGGTTTTACTTTGAAAATCTGAAAAAGATTTTACTTTGATAATAGATACCAGGTCGGCTATTCGTGCTATTAACCAAGAAATAGTTGAAAATTTCAAGATTTCCAGCATAGATCAGATTAGTTAAATTCCCTCTCAAAATATCAGAATACTTGTAGCAGCCGGTAGGAAACAACAGAAGGTTGATGAAAAAGTCATTATAGATGTATCTTTTAATAAGGAATTTTAGTTGCCTATTGCATTCTTAGTTGTTGAAAATTTAAATGCTGATCTTATTCTGGGATGTGACTTCTTCAAATGATTGAATGAACTAAGCCTATTATTAATTTTGATCAAGAAGTAATCAAAATTAATAAGCATGAATTACCTACCGTTCACGAAAGTATTTATTTCATTGTAAAATCCTATTTTTAGCATTAAATTGCAAAACTATTATAAATCCAATAATGAATTATGGGAACCAGTAGCGTAACTTACACCCCCGCAGCCCCCGCAGCACGGGGGGGCCCGGGGCTCTAGGGGGCCCGGGCTGGGGCCAGAATAGAATATAGTTTTCCTGAGAAATGAAGTACTTGGGCCCGAATATAAAATATAGGTTTCCTGAAAAATGAAGTAACTTACTTAGGCCTGAAATGATATCTCACATAATTTCTAAAGAGATAAAATTGTAGTAACGGTTTATCAAAAAAGCATGATTTCTATTTTGGCAAATACAGCTAAAAGCATTAATGTAGTGGGATTAATAATCTGAAAAGAAATTATGCATCAACAAAGCAATGTTGGTGACTTATTGTTGTTCCTACTTTTTATCGTCCATTTGTCTGCTATATATAAGCAAGTTCATATCACTGGCGGCTCGTACCCACAAAACAGATGAAGTGTCTGTATCTTTTACTGTACAGCACTTCACCTGTTTTGTGGGAACAAGCCGCCAGTGGTTCAAATAATTATTATTATCATTCCATCTCTTCTGAAAGCATGGATATTCAAGCTATTCTGAGTCAAATCAATAGTTGTCTGGAAATGATGCCTGAGATTAACAAAAAATTAGACAATCTAACAAACTCCATCACTGGCATCAAAGAGGAAATGAATAAATATAAAGAAAAAGTTGATGAACTGGAGAAAATGAATGAGGAGAAAGATAAAAGAATAGAATCACTGGAAAATAGGATACTTGATCTGGAAAACCATTCACTTGAAAATAATATTGAAATCATAGGCGTAAAGAAGTTACCAAATAAAAATCTCAACAATATATTTGATGCAATAACAACATAACTAAACATTCCAAGTGTATCATCAAATGACATAGAATCTATCTACAGGTACCAGTAAATAATCATAAACCAGAAAACACAAACATCATAATCAGAATGAAAAACAAGAGAGACCAAAACATCATTCTACAAAATGGGAAAATGGAAATAACAAACAAAGACTTACTGGGTGATGAAATTTATTACTTTTAATGATAAAATTGAATGATTAGGGTGAACGCACAGAAAGACATTTTTAGCCGGACTGCTCTATATTCTCCAGGCACTGCTGCCAACTTATACATTTGAACTTGAACATTTTTACATTAATATAAAATAAAAATATAATATAAAATATTACAGAATATTATTATTTCATTCAACACTGGGTACCGACGACAAAGAAAAAATCTACCAGTCCGAAAATCAACCAAGAGAATTCAAAAAACTATTCTAGGAGATAAAACAGGAGGCAACTCAACAGGGACTCCGCTACATATGGAGTAGGGACGGAAGAGTATACATCAAGAGATCAATGGATGATAAGAAAATACGAGTGAGATCTAAGGACAATATCCCGAAATTAGTGGAAAAACAAGAGTGATATATTGAAAGACTGGCTATGAATACTTACTTATGAAACGAAGACATTATATCCATATCAAGCAAACATGTGTGAGAGGTAAGAGGTAAGGAATAGGTATTATCTTTATTTGTGTAAACTTCAATATTATTATTGTTTCCTTCATCTCTATATCTTAATTATTTGAAAATAATCCAATCAAGTCGTGTGCACTTTCAATTAATTTTGTAATTGAATTATTCATATGTATACCCGTATTCAATTACATCGAATTGACAATAATTTTACTATATAGATAATTATTTTGGATACACCAACAGAATGCTTTAATATAGTTTCTTAACATTTGAACACAATAATCATGATTAAAACCGTATCAACACATCACTGTTAATCAAGGTTATACGAGACAAGGTTTTTCCGATTTTCGATAATTTGAAAAGTGGTGGGGGAACCCAAAAAATGACGTAGTTCAGATCAGAGATCCCAACTACACTGGACCACAACTACACTGGCGCATTGAAAAAATGAATTGTCTGATTTGTCCACAATAAACTCAGTTGAAAAGTCATGGCCCTGGCTATTTCTAAAGCCACGTTTAGGCCCTACACCAGAGTTAATAACAAAATTGTTAATAACTTTTATATAATAAGTTATATGATAGTCTATAGAATATTACAAATAATATTAATAATAATATTCGTGTGACCTGGCTGGCTCAGGTCTGGTGTCAGAGTTTTCAGGTCGCTCCTGATCAATTTCAGGGCCTCTGACATGACTTAACGACTGTTTTTAGGCAGCCGGGACCGACGGCTTAACGTGTCCATCCGAAACACGGGAGAGTGGCTTGAGAAAAATTCCTGGTCTGACTTGGGTTTGAACCCGGGACCTTTGGGTTGCAACGCCAGCGCTCTACCCACTCAGCTACGCCACCCCCGAATATTACAAAATTCATAAAAGTCATCAACAAATGTTATTAACACTCTGGTGTAAAGGTGGCATTACTTGTTTAATCTTTGTGTATGGGATGTTGAGCTAGTACCTGAACCTGTAAATGAATTTCCATTTTTGTACAAAAATATGCCTAAACTAGTTTGTTATTCACACTTATAGAACAATATTTTGCGTTATGACGGAAGAGATGTGATAAATTGACAGATTATAATCAATTTGGCCGATTTTGTTATAGTATCAATACGGAAATTATTTTAATATTAATGTTTTAATGATAATAATACTGTATTAATGTTTCTATAATGTAGGAATAGGATCTACTATTGGCACAATATGAAGTTGGTGTTTTCTTTTGAGAAGAAATAACGTAATATGTTGCTATTTTGTTCACGCTTCTCAATAATTAATATCATATTATGATATTAAAATATAAAAATTGTTTTGCTGATAAGATTGAAGGACCGCGCATGCGCCGCACTACGGCGCCAGTGTAGTTGTGCTCCAGTGTAGTCTGGATCTCTGATCTGAACTATGTCAATTTTTTGTCTCCCCACCACTTTTTCATTTTGCCCAATATCAGGCAGTTATGGAACAACCTTTTTCTAATAACCTTGACTATTAATTAATTATGATATGCACAATGTTTTAATCAGAACAGAGTAATCCCAATTTAATATAAACACATAGCCAGAGCGCACGACTTGTATGGATGTAATGGGTATAAATGATATTGATTTTGACAGGCCGTTGTTTACACAAGAACTAATGAAATAGTCTAAAGAAGGCGCAATACTCCTTAATATAATTTGAAGACAAAACCTTATTACCAATAACAGTAAATAGGCCTACAGATAATAATGAATGTACAAGGTTAGGGAAGTACCCCAGTTATTGAATTCCTTTACGTTTTTGAAGATTAGGAAAGTATTAATCTCCAAACTTCAATCAAAAATCTCTGTTTGGTCATCTAAGCCTTATTGTTTCAGATTTCATACTGAAAGTATGAATTACTCCCATAATTTGAGAGGTTGTGTGGGTTTTATTGGCATTGATGTGTTACACAAATAGGTCACTATGTAGGTTATGCTTTCAAAGGAGATGGATTATGAGAGTCCTATTCAATGATCTTAAAGGTAAGAAATCTCCAAAAGCTACAAAGGAAAACGTCAAATGCCATTTGAAAGCCATTGCTGATTAAAGTGTGATACTTTATGGAATCACAGTACATAGTTTGGCACCAAGGTATTTGAAACTGCCTGTTTATCCCTGTGGCAAACTTCTTCATGGAAAGAAAAACTAAAGAAGCATACCGCAGAGTGCTGCAGCACATGAGAAGGACATATTTAACATGGCCAATAATAGATTTGTGCACTTCTGACTACAAACTTGATTTGATTGATGCGGTGAGGGTCACATTTCCAAATATCAGGATACTGGGATGCTGGTTCCACTATACTCAGATAAGAGTCTTACTAATATGAGAGTATATGGGCAAAAAAGACTCAAACTCGTTGCCATCCCATTTAAAAGAGAGAACTCAATCATTCAGCATTTTTAGGTCAAGACTAAAAATCTTATTAATGAATGAATGTCCTTACAGTTTAGTAGACTACTGTAAGAAATATGCTCCTCAATATGTCAGCCAAGGGCTTTCATGAGCTAGAAGCTGGCAAGTTGATGAGCTTTGGAGATGTAGAGCAGGCCCATTCGCCAAGTGCAAATCAAATTTGCCATGTAAAATCCAAATGGTCTTGTCAATCCAGAATTGACAACAATCAAATTGTATCTCTGGGTGTAGCAATGCATGAGACCTGGTGTAAAAATACAATAAGAGTTGAATATAATAAAATTTACATATTTTAGCTCCACACCGATCCACGTTTTTAAACAATTCTGTAAAAGTGAAAATATCATTTCACTGGCCATTGATGCCACTAGTGGCTTAGTAAAAAAAACAGAGCACCTGGATGAAAATCTGGCAATATTTTTCTATAATCCATTGTCATATAAAATACTCTTTAAAATAGTAAAATATTGCCAATTTGTGATTTTCTCTCATAGAGATATGACACCAAGAGTATTTGCCACTGGCTGGCTGGCTGGCAACTTGGTAACTAGTGCAATGTACCTCAACCTCATGAAGTGGTGGTTGACATGTTGGTGGCACTCATGTTGGCTTGTGTGCAAGCTATTATGGGTTTACCATTTTTGCACAACTATTTAGACTGTTGTGTTCAACTGCTCCTTAGCTATGACAATTCTAATAAAGCATCTATACCAAAATGTTTTATTAGAAATGATGTTGCCCATGTTGTCAAACTAATGACACTATGGAATTGCTTAAAAGACACTTTACAAGTCACAAAGCATTTTTCATAAGAAGTCTATGTTTAGCGGTGCAATCTACTGAAATTGACCAAGTTTTTAGTATTCTCAATCACAAGGTAACAGTTTCACTCTCAGAGACTGAGGGTGAAGATCAATTTGGCGGACCAATTGAGTAAAACAGTGTTATGTCAACATATTGGTGGTCTAATTGTTGATGACAATGCTGGTACATTATTGGTATATGAAGATGTACCAGATACAAATAGTCACAAAGCAATAAATACCGGTACTTGAAACCCAAATCAATTGTAGATAAGGTGAAGGAGGAGAATGTTGCAGGAGATAGAGGAAATCAGAAGTTTTTGCCAACACTTGTACACCATATTTTGGGCAGATCATACATAATCCCCTTGTGGCAAGTGTGATGTGTCCCATCTTCAAATATGGCAATGCTGCTACTGCCTCTTTGGCTCCAGTTGAAACATACTTCCACTTACTCAAAAATATGATGTTGGAATAGATATGTTGAATAAAAATATATGAGAAGATCATAACAACCTTAAAAGTATATGTCATGAAATGATCGTTGGGCAATAGAAAGTTTCCAGATTTTCAATGACATTGAAAATATGAGTATTTCAAAAAATAGCTGAATCCGTCATTTTGTTTCACTCATAACTTCTGAGAAGTGGTCAATAGATAGCAGTACACCTAGAGCAACTGTTCAGACCGTTTTCTGACTTGTAGAGAGCATTAAAATGGGGTAGTAATTGGAAAAATAGATAAAAGTCCACTGTCCTAAAGTTACCCGCATTTCACAAAGTAACCCCCTCATACGGTAATATACATATTCTACAAAATTAATAGACTAAAGAACCTTGATATTATAAGAGAAATATATTTTGCATATGCTCACTCATTTTTCCAATACGTTATACTGAGGTTTTGATCCCCTTGTGGACAGGTGTGATGTGTCCCATCTTCAAATATGGCAATGCTGCTACTGCCTCTTTGGCTCCAGTTGAAACATACTTCCACTTACATAAAAATATGATGTTGAAACATGTAAGTCTTCCAGTGACAGTGGATGACTTTGTTTAACAACACATTGTAAGCATTAAAAGAGCTATGAAGCTGGCAGAAACAAGAAGAACAGACCAGGATTAATCCAAATGGAAAAGAGGGTGATACAGAACTGGATGAGAGAATTGCTAAATCGAGAGAGGAGGAGGATTAGAGAGGCCTTATAAGTAGTACTTCAACAGCAATTAGGAATGCATCTTCTTACTTGGTATTACATAAGTAAGAGTAGATACACCAATATAGGCCTTTTGGAAAATGGCAATCTACTACAGTTGCATCCTCTCCAAATTTAAGGGTAATATATGATAATCTCAAATACTTGAGCCTTTAACAGTTTGAGCCAAGTATTCTGTACTGCCTTTGAAGTACACATTTTCAATCTGTCATAAATAACTCTTCAATTTTTATCATGATGAGTGATATTGTCCTGAACGGAATCAACAAGAGAACATACAACTTCAGGGGACAAATTCTTGAAATTATGTGCAAATCACATAGCCTTGTGGAACAAGGTCTATAGACTTTGTTGTGGAGGGAATCACGCAGATAGCTTGTGAGGCAAACGTCTCAACTGTAGCTGCTCAATTACTCAATTCTCTCCATTCAGTATACATAATTGAGCAGAGAGAATGCTTGTTGGAGAAATGCTCAGTACAAATTAAACATTATTCAAAAATACCTCTCTCTCTATATCATGAAAGAGAAGAATTTGTCTCGACAAGAGAAGAAAAATTATATTGAAATGAGTAGAAAAGAAAACTCAGGTACCATTGTAGGATCCTTTGATTTAGAAGCTGTTATTCAACTTTCACATGGTGAAGTTTCTACATTTTATTACAAATGCAAGTTGAACACATTTTATTCCACAGTTTTCAATGCAACATCAAAGCAAGGATGTTGCTACATTTGGCACAAGGGCTGTGCCAAACAAGGGGCTTTGAAGTTTCATCTTTTATATTTGACTATTTAAAACACAAATGTAGTGAAGCATGCAAGAAAGTCGTTTTATACTCAGATAATTGCAGTGGACAAAATAAAAAACACTAGCTATGTATATTATTTTATGCAGCACAAGAACTGGAAAACTAACTAGAGCAACACTATCAATTCAAACTCACTCTATAATAAATGTTTTATTGAATTTTGGAAAGAACTTTTATCAATTTTAATATTGAATGATGAAGAATAAATATACAATAATTGAAATGTAAAGTTCTTAGAACAATAATTCTTATAATAATAAGTTAGTTTTTTTCAAGTTTAACTGGAGCTCAAATCTTGAATCATTGCTTTCTCATAAGTAGGAGTTTCTTAGTTGGTAACTATTGCACTGGTACAGCAATACATTGAGTCGCTTTTAGATGAACTGGAAAAAGGGAGCCAACTAACTTAGCAATGACATTATTCTAATAAAGCATCTATACCAAAACGTTTTATTAGAAATGATGTTGCCCATGTTGTTTGATTATCAGATTCCATTCAATATAATTAATTTTCAACCAAATTAAATTCTATTTTGGAAATCAATTCAAGTTGTTTTGGTAGTTTTGTCAACCAAGATTAGATATCAAAGTCTTCTCTAGCGTATAAAGCCTTCTCTAATGTATAACCATTTTTATTGAAAATATAGTCTGTTATGAGTTGTCAGACAGAGACAGAAGCTTCTTCATCCTTTCTAATTATCGATTGTGAACTTTTAGACGATTCATTCTGCTTCTAGTCCTGGTCTCATCAACATCTTTCTTGTTGCAAAAGTCTCTTCAAATTTGAATTTCCATTCAGGATGTAATTCCATCAGTTTTATTTGCTGAAATGTAAATAGTTAAAATTTAAATTTTACTTTAGTAGTCGAGTTTCCTTTTTTTTAAAGATGATATTATGGGAGACTTTAGCAGTTTATTTTATTCTTGAAATGTGCAAATCCGCTTCAAAAAGTAACTAAATTTTTAAACTTTTATTAACATCTTTTTCCTTTACTTGGTAAAACCTCAATGATTATTCTTAATTATTTATACAGTTTCTTTTGTAATCAGAAATTCATATTTGGTATTTTATGAATGATGTGAACTAAACTTTGGAGTATTGAAACTTATCTATTAACTGATTTTTAATAAGTAAAGCTATTGTTCCAGTTATTTGAAGATTTGTATTAACTTAAATTTCTTAAAAGTATTAATAACGTTTTGATAGTATTCTGTATTGTTTGTTATTCTATATGGTATTTGACAGGATAGATGAATTAAGAATAGAGTAATATCCTAGTTTATATTTTTTCCCAACAGCGGTCCTTGAGATTGGTTCCTTGAAATTGGATCATTGATTTGGTTTTGGATGTTTTCATCTTTGTGGAGAGTTTGTTGGACACAACGGTCCATCATCACGGGGTCATCCAAATTACATCTTCATGGTTACACCATCTTCATTACACCAGGTGCGTCCCTGGTCTTTCAATCAATTTCATCATATCATTGATTGCAAACTGGTATAAATGAATATTAAGGTAAAAAGTGTTGGGCCCACACTACCTACGTACAAGGTATTTTCTGAATATATTTTTGTAAAGATTTTTATTTGATTTTGTTTTAATACATGAATCTCGACTACTAATTATGGATTTCATTGTTTTCCTCCAGCTCCCTTTTCAATCAGATGAGAGTTCAAAATTAATTAATTGCTTTAAAATTTAACTTTCCTTTCTTTTCTTGAGCAAACCTTCGGTGTGTTTCAAAATGTCTATTTTATCTTTTTGTTTCACAAGAAGCATTTCACTGCGCCACTCTCAGCATTATCTCTGCGATAGTGCATTATCTTTCCCCTCTCATCTTTTTGAATAGCGGCAGGGAGGGTTAGATATTATTCGGTTGAATGATTATTATTTAGAATATTAGCAATTATTAATAAATGATTAGAGATAGTTATTATTGATTGAAAATGGCAGTAAATTATTGGGATGTTCAGAAAGAGATAAATGGAAGATTTGATTTTAGTTGTATTCCTATTAAAAAATTCAAATTTGAAGAGACTTTTACAACAAGAAAGATGTTGATGAGACCAGGACTAGAAGCAGAATGAATTGTCTAAAAGTTCACAATCGATAATTAGAAAGGATGAAGAAGCTTCTGTCTCTGTCTGACAACTCATAACAGACTATATTTTCAATAAAAATAGTTATACATTAGAGAAGGCTTTATACGCTAGAGAAGACTTTGATATCTAATCTTGGTCGACAAAACTACCAAAACAACTTGAATTGATTTCCAAAATAGAATTTAATTTGGTTGAAAATTAATTATATTGAATGGAATCTGATAATCATAACATACTCTGTGGTAGCAGAGCATGGTTAAGCTCAACAAGCGAGTCAAACTAATGACACTATGGAATTGCTTAAAAGACACTTTACAAGTCACAAAGCATTTTTCATAAGAAGTCTATGTTTAGCGGTGCAATCTACTGAAATTGACCAAGTTTTTAGTATTCTCAATCACGTGATAACAGTTTCACTCTCAGAGACTAAGGGTAAAGATCAATTCAGCCAACCAATTGAGTAAAACAGTGTTATGTCAACATATTGGTGGTCTAATTATTGATGACAATGCTTGTATATTATTGGCATATGAAGATGTACCAGTAACAAATAGTCACAAAAGCTACAAGTACTTGAAAACCAAATATAAGGTGAAGGAGGAGAATGTTGCAGAAGATAGAGGAAATCAGCAGTTCTTGCCAACACTTGTTCACCATATATTGGACACATCATACCTAATCCCCTTGTGGACAGAGTGATGTGTTCCATCTTCAAATATGGCAATGCTACTGCCACTTTGGCACCAGTTTAAACATACTTCCACTTACTTAATAATATGTTGTTGAAACATGTAAGTCTTCCAGTGACAGTGGATGACTTTGTTCAACAACACATTGTAAGCATTAAAAGAGCTATGAAGCTGGCAGAAACAAGAAGAACAGGATTAACCAGGATTAATCCAAATGGAAAAGAGGGTGGTACAGAACTGGATGAGAGAATCGCTGTAACAAGAGAGGAGAAGGATTGGAGAGGCCTTGCAAGTAGTTTTTCAACAGCAATGAGGAATGCCTCTTCTTACTTGAATAAGTACAGTACCTAGTGATTTTAGGGTATGGTTCAATACATAAAATAATTAGTAGGTTGGTTGCACATAAAAAATTTCTAGCAGGTATGATTTATTATTCTACTAAATTTTGGATAATTTGGTTATAATTGATGACGTATTAATAATACCAATCATGTAACAACTAATTAATTTAATAATTAATAATAACTGACAGCAAAATCTTGAAATGTGATGATGTTGCCTGAAGATAAATTCAATTGAATTGCAAATATATAAACACTATTGCCTTTATGACAATCCTAACTAATATCTAACACAATGCCAATAATGTATTCTAATAGAATCTTGCAATTCTCAATAATAAGAAAAAACTTAATGACATTTTCAGGGATTGTTAGAAAAAATAGACACACGCCAGAAGCAAGTGATGTAGAGATAAGTGAAGTGATCTCTGCCTGGTTCAGGTTCTCTGAAAATATTGTGATGGAAGGAGGAACATCTAACAGAATTAGGGAGGAGAATGAAGCTGTAGTGGAACAAAATATCAAATGCAGGAGAATTTACAAAGAGGACTCATCAAGAACTGCATTCAGAAAATTGGCAAACATTAAACAATTGATACAGCAAGAATAGGAAGATGTGAAGTCCATCCACCCAATGAAGTAGTCATTGATATGAGTGTGGCACTGATCTCTGCTTGTTTACAAGCCTTCACCACTTTACCATCTCTGCAAAGATATTTTAATCAATGTGCCCAACTTCTAGGCATTGTGAGAAGTGAAGCTACAAATATTTTGAAGCCTATGTGCTTCATCAGAAATGATGTAGCACATGTAATAAAATTAATGACAACATGGAAATGTTTCCTTGCATCAGTGACAATAACAAGAAGTTTTTTGTGAGATGCATGTGCCAAGTGGTAAAATGTACTGATGTAAAGGAGGTGTGCACTACTTTAGAACACATTATAAGCATTGCAATCTTGCCCACTAGAGGTGCTGATAAGGATATGGTATCCATTGCAATAAGTTGTGGCGGAAGCTGAAACAACAAAATGGAAAAATACCAGGAGGCCAAACAGCTCTTACAGCAGAAGAAGAGAAAGCAATTGCTGCTCATGCCATTGCAATGGCAACATTTGGATTTCCCTTCACCATCTTAGATTTAAGATGTTATTGTTAAGGCTTTCTTGGACAAAAAAGCGAAAAATGAAATTTGCTTTAATAATAATTTCTCGGGTATTGAGTGGGCTAGATTGTTCATTAAAAGATATAAAAATTTAACCTAGGCCAGCAAATGATGAAATTATTATAAATGTATTTTTTAATAATTTTGAGAATGAACTTCAGGGAATCCCTGCTAGTAATGTGTGGAATTACAATGAAACAAATTTAATTGACAACCCTGGTGATCAAAAAGTTATCACAAAACAGGGCACAAAGTACCCTGAGCAAATACAAAACTCTTCAAAAGCATGCACATCTCTCATGTTTTGCGGCAATGCAGAAGGATCATTAGCACCAATCTATGTAAATTATAAGGCCCAACGGATGCATATAGAGTGGACTGAGGGTGGACCCGAAAATGCTAGGTACAATCATACCCCTTCTGGGTGGTTTCACAGCAATGTCTTTGGTTCATGACACTTATGCTTCCAATTCTTAAAAAACAGGTAGGGACAAAGATTCTTATTGGAGATAATTTGAGTTCTCATTCGAATATAGATGTTCTAAAAATGTGTGAAATGCATGATATAAAATTCATTTGCCTTCCACCAAATGCAACCCATCTCCTCCAGCCACTTGATGTTGCATATTTCCGACCTCATAAGAATAAGTGGCAACAAATTCTAGGTGAATGGAATACTTCTGCAGAAGGAAGTAAGTGTAATCTTTTAGATCAATTTATAGCAGATAAGTCACTTACCGACCTGAATTTTTGTCATGTTTGAAAGTAAGGACCCTTTAACGATCTCAATCTAAGAATACCTCTAACTATTGTAAAAGTCATTGGATCTCAAAAATCCATAGCTCATTATTTTCAGCCCATCAAGACGGTCTAAATTCATATATATGTTAAATTCGGTCAAAATTGAGAAAAATAATTCATGAGAGAATATTGACTTTTCCATCATATACCAAAAAACTGCCATTTTTTGCTTACAAGTATATCTTCCAAGTCCTTTGAGATGAAAAATTGAAATTATAATGAAAATGTAGAGAAATTCTTCCTCTTTAATCTCATATGAATCACTTTTATGGCTTCACGCATTAAACATAGTTAAATCAACTTGAATAAATTTTGAAATTCCATACATCCAATTTTTAATGGCTTGTCAGGCAATCAATAGACTCAAAATCAAGTTTGGAGCAAGATAAAAACATGTTATCAGGCTCAAATTGTAGACAATGATTTGTTCTACATGTATGATCCTCTCATAAACCGTTGCACCATCAAACAAACTTAAATAAGAGTCCAGGACTTTTTATTTTATGAAAGGAATACCTTATGTTGGCCAAGAAATAATAAGAAGGAAAGGAGATCTGTCCTTGCCCACTCAGTATGTTATGAGGCTCACTGAAACTATTGCTGGCAGTAACAGGAATGTTACTGTCGACAACTGGTTCACTTCGATTGAGTTGGCAGAAGAATTGCTGAATAAGAAGCTAACTCTTGTGGGTACTCTGAGGAAAAATAAACCTCAGATCCCACCGTCTATGATCTCTACACGAACTCCAGTGTCACACACGAAATATCTCTATCAACCCGACAAAATGATACTGAGCTACATGCCCAAAAAAAATAAAAAGGTACTACTTCTGTCCACCATGCATTCCACTGGTGAAATGGGCGATTTGAAACCAGAAGTAATAGAGTTTTATAATATGACAAAGGGAGGGGTTGATGTTATGGACAAGTTGTGTCATGACAAGACTACCAAGCGGACAACCAGGCGCTGGCCCCTGAGATACTTCTTTGGTGTTCTGGACATTGCTGCTGTGAATAGCTTCATATTGTACAAGTTCAACCTCAACCTGAACCATTATTCAAATGAGGCACGTGCTGATTTCCTGAAAATGCTGGCTTTTGAGCTGATGAAACCGTTGTTGGCAAGAAGGGCTCATAATTCACATCTACCAAGAGAACTCAGATCAACAATCCAGTCCTTGTTGGGGGAACAAGAGGAAGATGAACCAGCTCCTGCTGCAACTGCTTCAACTTCAACCGCACGGAAAAGGAAAAGATGTTTTGTTTGTCCGCGTGGGAAGGACAGAAAAGGCAATTTCCTATGCCTGAAATGTGAAAAGCAATTGTGTGGAGAGCATAAGATAATATTATGCCCTCAATGTGCGGGGATTGATTGAATGACAATAATTATTGTGTGAAAAGATGTCAAAAATCTGATTTTTTAATGATATGATGGTGTTTTTCATTAAATTTTGTACTTATATTATGAAAAGTTTTCAATTATTCAAGTGTTTTTAACTTTTAAATATATGAATGTTCAAATAAATAATATTTTCATTCGAATTATGAGATTTTATGAGGAAAAAATCATAATTTGAGATGGGGTCAGAAACGACCACACGTGGTCTTCTACGTCTCATGCAACCACGTGGTACTAGGAGGGTTAAGTTTGTTTGATGGTGCAACGGTTTATGAGAGGATCATGCATGTAGAACAAATCATTGTCTACAATTTGAGACTGATAACATGTTTTTATCTTGCTCCAAACTTGATTTTGAGTCTATTGATTGATTGACAAACCATTAAAAAACTGGATGTATGGAATTTCAAAATTTATTCAAGTTGATTTAACTATGTTTAATGCATGAAGCCATAAAAGTGATTCATAGGAGATTAAAGAGGAAGAATTTCTCTACATTTTCATTATAATTTCAATTTTTTATCTCAAAGGACTTGGAAGATATACTTGTAAGCAAAAAATGGCAGTTTTTTGGTATATGATGGAAAAGTCAATATTCTCTCATGAATTATTTTTCTCAATTTTGACCGAATTTAACATATATATGAATTTAGACCGTCTTGATGGGCTGAAAATAATGAGCTATAGATTTTTGAGATCCAATGACTTTTACAATAGTTAGAGGTATTCTTAGTTAGAGATCCTTAAAGGGTCCTTACTTTCAAACATGACAAAAATTCAGGTCGGTAAGTGACTTATCTGCTAGAAATTGATCTAAAAGATTAATCTTACTTCCTTCTGCAGAAGTTTTCCATTCACCTAGAAATTCAGGTTGATATGCAATTTTAATTGGGTGAAAAAATACAAGAAATAACTAAAAAACCTAGCATAAGTAGTACACATAGAGAGCAACTTGAACAGAGTATCATTAACAAGATTAGTTACAATGAGAAAAGTAGATTTTTCAGTTTTGACTGTTCAAACCCTACAGTATTCAATTCCAAATTTGACTTTCAAATGGAGATCGACCAGAGAAATCCTATGAATTTCATTAATAACCTAGAAGCAAACAAAATCAGATTAATAATTGGAATGTAATTAAGTCAATTCTTGAAAATAACTTCATTAATAGTCCTGATCACAAGAATTGGTAAGAGTTTCTTAGAAATGACCTCAAAGACTTCGAGAATTTCAAGAAGAAATACATAAACAGACTATGGTCGGATGACATACAGGAAGCTGTTTGTGTAAATTTGCAGTTTGGTAAGTACAAATTTAATAGGGGTTTGACACTGACTGAGTATTACATCAGAAAACATAATGTTGCTAAGAACTTGATTCCTAAAATAGATGAAATAAGCATATTTAGATTTCTGAAAAAACACTTTGATGAATCAATAATGAATGCTACAATTGTAAGAAATATAAAAAACAGCCACGAATTCATTAAATTACTGGATGAATTCTCTCATACTGAAAAATACCGTGTTAATAAGAATTTTAAGAAAGATGATCAACATGTCATGCACAATACTAATGCCAATAGAAATGGTAGGGATGATCACAATTTTTCAAAAAAACAATGGAAAGGGTGGCAACCGAGTAGACATTCGTAGAAATAATGCATCCACCAATCAAAATACTTCATGTTTCAATGTACCGCAACCTGATTTCCAATTTCCGCCACCAGGCTATTTTCAAAATTCAAATACCAATAATTTTCAAAACAACCAGAAACAACGTTTAAACTGATTGATGGGCAACGAAATAGAATCCCTGAGTGTCCGAATACAGAAAGGTTCAATTCAGAAGTTAAATGTATTGATAATAATAATAATATGCAGGATAAACTAGTGTGTAATCTTAATTGTATTTTCGAAGATTTGATGGAAGAAGATGATAAACAACCTAAATTAGGATATGATTTAGCAGAAGTAAATGTAAAAGTCTTCAATAATGAGTATAACATGATCATAGATACTGGATCACAAGTAAATGTAATTAATCACAAACTTATCCAAGTCATGAAGGTCAACAACAATTTCAATATTTTTTCAGCACCCAATATTAGTATAATAGCAGCTACTGGTATTAAAAATAAAAAGATCAATAAGCAAGTAATGTTAGATGTTAATTTTGGACAAATTACTTTGCCTATAGTATTTTTAATAGTTGAAAATTTGAATGTACGTATGCTAGTAGGTTGCGAATTCCTAAAAGACGTGGATGCCATTATTAATTTTAAAGAAAATATTGTAAATATCAAGAACATTGAATTACCGATTGTAGTGAAAAATACTTCAGATTACAAAAAAAATATATAATATAAATTTAGTAGAGGAAGAGGAAACTTTTGAAGCTGCTTGGAACAAACAAATTGAACATATCAAAATGAGTTTGAGTAAAGAACCTCAGGAATTAGTAGATAAATTAATCAATGTATTCAATTTCAATAAAAACGTTTTCTCTGATGAGCCAGGATCTGCTAGGGACTATGAATGTAAATTAGAAATGAAAGGTGATGTAAATTTAGTCAGAAAAAGTTATCCCATACCTGATAGTTATAGAGATCAGGTAAAAGCTGAATTACAGAAAATGATTAGTCAAGGTTTAGTTGAATCAACAAGCTCGCAATTCACAAATCCAATGGTAGTAGTAAAGAAAGCTAATAAGAAAGATATCCGACTATGCTTAGATGCGAGGGGTATAAATCAATTTTTGAAGAAAGACTACACTGAACCTGAACCAATTGACAGTTTACTGATAAGATTTAATGAATGCAATTATATAACCAGTTTTGATCCAACACAGGGCTTCAACCAAGTGAAACTTACAGAAGATAGTAAACAATATGTAGCTTTCAACGTTTTTGGACAGACTTATAGATATACTCATTTGCCATTTGGACTTAGTGTAAGTAGTTCAGGATTTATTAAATGCTTGTATAAAGTACTTGGTGAAGAGGTCTGTAGTTTCACAATAGCCTACATTGATGATTTGGCAATAAGCAGTAAAACTCTTGAACAACACATCAGTAGATTAGAGTTATTATTTAAGAAATTGAAAGAAGGAAATTTGAAACTCAAACTAAATAAATCAAGATTCATTGCCGAACGTATCAAGTATTTAGGTTCCTATATAAGCAAGAATGGACTTGAAGCAGATGAAGACAAACTCAAAGTAATCAATGAATTCCCTGAACCAAAAATCTAAAAGAATTACAATCTTGGCTTGGTATCTGTAACTATTACAGAAAATTTCAACAAAATTATTCGTACTTGACAGCTAAGTTTAAGCATCTTTTAAATAAATAAATAAATAAATTTTATTTACTCAAGAATTTGTTACACAAACATGGAGTATTGTCAGAATATATTTTCAGTTTCAGACCTCAATAGATTTCAGATCAGTCTTTTAGTTTTAGAAACATAACATTTCTAGTTGAAAGCTCTAATCAATATCAAAAGTTGTCACAAAATAAAGTAAATGGCTCAGATAATATTGCAAACAGATAACATAGCCAGAATTTATATCACAGTAAACAAGAAACATACATTTAGAACATCTATATCACAGTTCAATGAAAAATCACAGCCTACATGTCAAACTCAGCTTCATTTAGAAACTCAACAACAGAATAGAATGGTTTCATCTCAAACCATTTTTGAAGTCTACTCTTATATTCATTATAATGAGCAATTCTTAAATTGAGAGGTAACCTATTATATAATTTTATACCACCAACAAGCCAGTGATCTTGTGTCTTTTCAAGTCTACACCGAGGGACATTAATAATATGACTAGATCTCACATTAAAGCTGTGCAAAGAGCCAGGTTCATCATAGTTTTAAATGGTTTTCTTAACATGTATTAAAGCTGTTTAAATAGTAAGAAACCATTTGTTTGGACAGAAACTGAAAGACAAGTATTTCAAGAAATTAAAGAAAAATTCATTCAAACCGTCCTGACTATAGTAGAGATTTCATTATGGCTTGTGACGCAAGTGATAATGGCTTAGGTGTAGAATTATACCAAGAAAATGAGAATACAGAACATAATGTAATTGCGTATGCTAGTAGATCCTTAAACAAGAGCGAATTGAATTATACGATCTGTGAGAAAGAATGTTTATCAGTTCTCTTTGGTCTAGGAAAACTACATAATTATTTTGGTGATAAGAAAGTAATAATCAGAACAGACCATAAAGCATTGACGTTTCTCAAACGATGTAAAGTAGGACATGGTAGGCTAGGGAGATGGATTCTCGCTTTGCAAAACTACAACATAAGTTGGGAATATATTCCTGGGAAAGAAAACGTAGTACCTGATTTGATTTCTAGAACTGATTTCGACGGTGATGTAGACAAAAGAAAATATAGTGAATTTAAAGTATTCAATATTCTAAAAAATGACCAGAACCTCAAAACAATAATTTCTAAAATTCAAGTCAGTCAAGCTAATGATGATTGGACTAATCAAATCAAAGAAAAAGTGTTATTAGGCAATGTAGATTTATGTAAATATTACACAGTTTGTGATGATCTATTGTTCACAAGAAAATCTGGCAAAAATAATTATTGGAAAATATGTATTCCGTTTGACTTGAGTGAAGAACTTATAGAAGAATATCATCAACGTATGGGACATGTAGGGATTTCAAAGAACTAAATTCATTCAGGAAACCTATTACATAAAAAACTGTTATTGTAAAGTAGCTAAAATCATAAGGTATTGTAAGTATTGTCAACTGATGAAGACTACAAATGAAAAAAAACTAGTAGAAATGCATACCATAATATCTGAAAAGAAGCATCACAAAGTTTTTGTTGACGTATATGGTGAATTACCTGGTGGAAGATATAAATGGATGTGCATTATACACGATGGTTTCACTAAGTTTACAAAACTCTATCCTTTAGTAAAAGCAAATGCCATAAGTTTAGTTAAATCAGTAGAAAAATATATTAATGAATTTGGAAAATTTGAGAACATAATAAGTGATAATGATACGTGTTTCCAGAGTAAAGTCTGGAAACAATCTATGCAAAGATTAGGAATTAAATATTACTATATTTCAGCTTATCATCCACAGTCTAATCTTAGTGAACGTCCATTAAAAGAAGTCAATCGTATACTTTATCCGGGGCCTCAGCTCTCATCAGATAAGACTGAGACTTTTGGAGTTTGACAAGCTAACTCTTGATGAAGCTATTGAAAAAGCACGTGCCTTGGAATCTGCCAGAAATCAATCAGCTTCTTACTCTTCTGAAATAACTCTTAATGCCACTTCAAATAATTCTTCAGAAAATTCATGTAAAGAAACAAATTTGTCAGCTGTAAAAACTGGAAGCTCAAGTTCTCAAAAATGTTATTTTTGTGGTCGTCAGCGACATAAAACACGTCAGCAGTGCCCTGCACTAAATGACTCATGCGAAAAATGCCAGAAAATAGGTCATTGGAAAAATGTCTGCAAATCAACTAAAACTTCTTCATCTTCGGCGCTTATTGCAGCCTCTACTGTTCTTGAAAATGCTACAGTACAAGCTCAGGTAAACAACATTCCTACTTCTGCTTTGATAGATACAGGAAGCTCTGAGACATTTATTTCACACTGTTTTGCTAAAAAATGTGGACTTGAAATGTACCCTACAACTGGTGCAGTGTCCATGGCTTCAACATCACTAAGAAAGAACATTTCCTTTTATTGTGTAGCTCACTTAGAATTTTCAGGTCAACATTACCCCAAAACAAAATTCAGTGTATTACCTGATTTGTGTGCTAATGTTATTGTAGGACATGACTTACTTAATCAACACTCTGAACTTGGAGTTTCATTTGGAGGAACTAAACCCCCATTGACTATCAATTATCTGGCTCCAGCAAAGATAGAACCTCCACCACTTTTTGAGTTTTTAACTAAAGACATTAAACCTATAATTACTAAATCCCGAAAGCATTCTCTTGAAGACACTAGTTTCATGGAGAAAGAAATTGAGAAACTGCTAGCTGATGGAATTATTGAAGAAAGCAGGTCTCCCTGGAGAGCTCAAGCATTTGTAGTGAAGAACGAAAATCACAAAAAGCGAATGGTAATAGACTATTCTCAAACTATTAACCAATACACACATCTTGACGCATATCCCCTCCCTAGTCTTGAAGATATTGTTTCTAAGGTCTCAAAAAACTCTGTATTCACCACTATTGACTTGAAAAGCACTTACCACCAGGTACCCCTACGAGAAAAAGATCAACCTTTTACTGCATTTGAGGCATGTGGCCGTTTGTATCAATTTCGAAGGCTTGCTTTTGGTCTGACAGACGGTGTACCCACTTTTCAGCGAGTTATTGATAATGAAAAACTTGAAAAAACGTATGCATACCTGGATGATGTGACAATATGTGGTAAGAATCAGAAGGAACATGATTTGAATCTCAAAAAATTCTTAGATGCAGAACAAAAATATAATTTTACAATCAATACAGAAAAAAGCAAATATTCACTTACTTCAATAAGCTTGCTTGGCTATAAAATAGAAAATGGGACAATTTCTCCTGACCCTGAACGTCTGAAACCATTGCTCAATCTTCCACCCCCAGATAATAGAAAGGCTCTTGAGCGAACAATTGGAATGTTTGCACACTATTCCAAATGGATATCCAATTATTCAGATAAAGCTAAACGGCTTCTTACAGCAAAGACCTTTCCTTTGACTTCTGAAGCTATAGCTGACTTCAATCAACTCAAAACTGAGATTTCTAAGGCAGTAGTTAGTACAATTGACAACTTTGAACCTTTTGTGGTTGAAACAGATGCATCTGATTTTTCAATTCCAGCTGTCCTATCACAGTGTGGACGTCCAGTAGCATTCTTTTCTCAGAAGCTGAATGATAGTGAGCGTAAACATTCATCCATTGAAAAAGAGGCTTTTGCTATTGTGTGTACTCTTAAAAAGTGGAGACATTTCTTACTTGGAAGATTCTTCAAAATTATCACTGACCAGCGCCCTGTATCATTCATGTTTGATATGACTCATCAAAATAAAATAAAGAATGAAAAAATACAATGATGGCGATTGGAGATGTCATGCTACAATTACGAAATAATTTACAGACCAGGAAAGGACAACCAAGTAGCAGATGCACTTTCCAGAGTGTGTAATGCAACTCAAACCGATAAATTACACTCCCTACACTGTGACTTGTGTCACCCTGGAGTGACCAGAATGATTCATTGGGTAAGAACTCATAATTTACTCTATTCAGTTGAGGATGTCAGAAATATGACTTCTTCATGTCAAACATGTAATGCCATAAAACCTCAATTTTTCAAGAAATTGAAATCTACTCTCATAAAGGCGACACATCCATTTGAAAGATTAAGCATGGACTTCAAGGGTCCTCTTCCATCAAAAACTAAAAACAAATATCTGTTGACAATAATTGATGAATACTCTAGGTTTCCGTTTGCATACCCTTGTCCAAATATGAATTCATCAACTGTAATTCCGTGCCTTGTGAACTTGTTTACCACATTTGGTTTACCTTCTTATGTGACTGACAATGGAACCTCTTTCAAATCCAGAGCTGCAGGAATTCCTTCATAATCGAGGAGTAGCCACTTCCATGTCATCACCTTATAATGCACCAGGAAATGGCCAAATCGAACGAGAAAATGGTACAATTTGGCGCACAGTGTCTCTTACATTGAAGCATAGAAATTTGGATGTATCTGATTGGGAATCTGTGCTCCCAGATTCTCTACATTCTATTCGATCCCTATTGTGCACGGCTACTAATGAGACGCCACATGATAGGATGTTCCGACACTATAGACAATCATCTAATGGTATAGCACTTCCAACCTGGCTTGCCCCTTCAAACAAAGTCCTAATGAAAGTACCTATACGAAAAAGTAAATTCGATCCATTGGTCGAGGAGGTGGATATTCTTCAAATCAACCCACAATATGCCAAGGTACGGCTTAGTGATGGAAGAGAGACAACTGTAGCATTGAAAAACCTTGCCCCTCGAGGAGAAGAGAGCATTCAAGAAGATAACGATAAAAATCAAGATGATACAAATACAGGATCAAGCCTTAGTGATCACGCAGAGCCTGAGAACAATCAAGAAAATTATCATGAAAATCAAGATGAAACAAATACAGGATTCCCCCTCAGTGATGAAGAAGAGCCTCCTGATGGCACCCTGCGAAGATCTTACAGAGATCGCAAAATGCCTTCCTATTTGAAAGACTATTCATTGAATTCCTAAAGAATGTGATGATATTGAATCATCATATGACTAGTGTTTTCTTCTCATGTTTCTGTTATGAGATGTTGAACTATTTATTCTAATTTTGAATCTGTTATGAATTCATTACTGATCAATAAAGCCTAGAATGCAGAGGTTTTTCATTACAAGGGTTATGTACAATTGTTATGATTCTGAAATAATGGCCTAGAGGGGTATGTCATTGATGATGCCTAGAGGCATTGATTGTTCAATTGCTGCCTAGAGGGGTGAAATCAATTGCTGGTCATGTACGTTTCATTGGATAGGTTATGCTTTTCCTTGCTCTCTCTTGTTACAACCTCTGAAGATGCAACAGCTAAGGATTTCTGCTCTGTTCTAATATAACTTAAAGTTTTTATTTGATTTAATATTTGTGAAGTGTAATTATTATTGTGAATTTTGGAAAACAAGTTTAAATTGAGAACAACAAACATCATCAGGTAAGTACCTAATGTTAAGAATTTTATTATGTCTCATTGATAGTTTTTTGATAACTTTGTGCACCTGTTCCTAAATGTAATTTCTAAATATTTGCAATTCACTCTATGTTTTTTAATATTAAATCTTCATTTGATTGTATGATTCATTTATTGTTTTTATTTCTATATACACTGCATTATTTACTTCCATTCATTAACCATAATCTAGTTGAAAAAGTTCCTTATCCATTAGGCAAGGAGGCAGGATTGCTGGTTTCAATAGAGATATTGATCTTTATTTGTGCCATTGCAATATAAAGAAATATCAACACCAACAGTAAAAAAATGGTGAGATGAAAGGTTCTATGTTACATAGTGGTTTCAAATGTGTGATGTAAATGAATAGCCAGAAGGTTCCATGTGAACAGTCTTCTGTATTTTCTCAATTTGCAAAACTATTTTTCAAATTATAGCATTGTTCGAATTCCTATGATGATTAAAAAGGTATATGTTCAATAAAACATTTAAAAAAATTGGAGAAAAGATAGTAATTTTGGGTGTGAGTGTGTTTTGAGCTTGCTTGGAAACTTTAAACGCTGATATCTCCAAAGTAGCAAAAATACACGTAGAACCTTATGGAATTAGAGCGACGACATGGAACCAGCAATGGCCAAACTATTAAAGGAGGCCGGTAGGTTGAAAATTGGCAACTGTATTCATTAATCTATCCAAAGTTATCACACTTATACAACAGCTTGAAATAACGACACTGCTTCTCATCTTAATCAAGCATCTCTTTATTGACAGGAGCAATACACTCCACATATTCCTAGCTGAGCTTCCAACTCAGTTCATATCCAGACTCATCATTTGTATTACTTTTGAAATTTTTGAGGTGTGTAGAAAGGATAGAATAGAAAAACTACAAATCTTTCAAAACATGTAAAAATGCATGGGAGGGTTCTGAAAGCTAGATTAGGAAGGAGATCAAAAAAAGATAGACAGTAACTCCATCCCAGATCGAACTTCTACAACACAGAAGGAACCAATAATCCAGACAATCTTTTGAGTGATGATTATGAGCGATTATTCAGTTGTAGTGAAAACCTATGAATAGCCATAGTGAAAACCTAGCAAAGAATTCAATAAGAAACCAAAGTTAGCAACAGATGAAACTTAAATCACATATTCTTAGTAGGGCTTCAGCATAATAATTATACAGTAGGCCTAGGTAGAATGCGCCATTGAAAAATTGTAATGTGTATCTTACTTTTCATTTGTAAAGACCGTTCAGTGTTTTAGAGAGTAAAGGTTTTAAAAAACTTTATGAATTTGCACCTACATTCAAGATACCTTCGGTGTCATACATAAAACTCAACTTCAGCTCAGTTATGAGATTGTATAAACCAAGATGAAAATTCTCAAGGAAGCACATGATATGAGAATATCAATAGACGTATGGACAGATACTGTGTCTGAAAGGGCTTTTCTGAAGATAACAGTACATTTTTAGTTGGAGTAGACATTTTTCAATGGATATTGCTACTTAGAAATAAAATCAAATGAGCCTTCTTACTGGGCTCTTTTTGAAATTCGCAACTGGATCAAGCTAATGTATTGCTTTTAAAGAGTATATTAAGTACCAAGTACCAAAAAAACATAATGAACCAGTAATCTATATCCTTGTCATTGATGCGAAAGTTTTTCAATACTATGCATTGCTGAAGAAATCCCTGCACGACCCCAAGACAAATTACTAAGTTTACATAGACGAATGGAAAGTGTGTCACAGCCATAGTGTGTGTTAGTTAACAATTTGCATCTAACAAACATTATAGTATCATTATAGAACCAAACCAATATTGTTTTTATACCAAATATCATGAATAAATATTTATGCCATGCTGATGCAGCCGTTTCTACGCATTCTGAACTCTGGTGAGTAATTCAAACTCAACTTTCGAGTTTCAATGTTCATTTTCAATTTCTGAGTTTGGGAATTAAATAAGCTCGGTGGTCCTCTAATTTATTCAACCAACACTTTGAGCTACTAAGTTATCTATGTTGGCTATAACATGTGGTCTATGTCAATGCCACAGTTACTGAAATTGAATAACACATCAGGATTCCTTGGTGAAACAATGAAGTCTAGAATAGGAGATCCCGCAAGAAAAAATGTTGCAAACTTAGTGAAAACTGTGCAACACTCAAATGTAAATGGTACATTTAAATGGTTTTGCGCATACATTGAATCTAGTAACATTTAAACATTCAAATAAATGTTTGAATGAATCATTTAATTTCAAATGAATCATTTAATTTCAAATGAATCATTTAAACATTTCAAATACTATTAAGAAAGTGCAAGAAAATGTAGAAAATATAAAAACCGCACATTGAAATCTCAAGCCGTTTCAAAGTTGTTTTAAAGCAAAGGACAGACTCTAATCATTGAGATAGTTTACAAATACATCGAGAAGCTTTGCTGAAACTTTCTAGAACAAGTTTAGGATTGAATAGCTTCCTTTGGGTTGAAACTGTTCTTCCTTATGTATTCTACTCCTACTAACTCTACAAATACCATAAGTATAATGAGTAGAGAAATTTCCCATTTTAAAATATTCTACATTTCTAATTCAACCTAATTCATCATTCCTCTCGAATCCACATCATATCAGTATAAATCCTAATACTATTAATGTTGAATAACCAGTAAATATCCTAACATTTTCCTTACAGAAAACATCATCATTGAGTCTTGAAATGAACATTATTCCAAATTTTAAAGAAGCAAAACAACAAACAATAATCTTAATATTTTTGTATTGGAAATAGAAATTAAAAATTACAGTAGCCTTAGAGTATTTGTTTCAGCACATTTTCCGTGCCTCAATTACCTCGAAAATTTGCACAGTTCTTCCAACAATCTAAAATGTATTGGATTGTCTTTTGAGTAGAATTGAAATTCTGCAAATGTAATTCAGACTTATTACCTGGTTCAGCTACAACTTCAATTCTGGAAGTATAATTAGGCAGTAGTAGCAGTAGTTGTAGAGATAGGAGTGAGATTGGCAAAAGAAGAGCTGCAGGACATGTAGATACAGTTGTAAAGATAGCTGGAACAGCAACAGAAACAGCTAGTGTTGTAAAAGTTGCAGTGAGTTGTCTGCGATGTGAAGTGCATGGCGGAGGCCATGTAAAATGGCGGCAGCCAACTCCAATAGCCAGTGAGAAGATGTTGGATAACCAGATTTGTTGGACGTTCACGGCCTCAGAAATCTTGCTGGTGGTTGCAGTGGTAGAGATAGTAACAAATTGACTGTAACAAAAAATTTCACTTTAAAGAATAAGCAATAGATATGAAGATACTGTATAGATGACTCCAACAGCTAATGTTGCCAAAAGTTTCACTATAAAGCAATAGATATAGAGATACTGAATAGATAGCTCCAACAGCTAATGTTGTCAATTAGAGTTGACATTTAGCTATACCTAGATAATGTTTTTGAAATTAAAAGCGACAATAGATGCTTTACATCAGCTGCTCGTAGGTTAAATCACGTACAAGAGACAGACAAAACCTCCCAACTTTTTGGCGTCAGCTATCCACGTGAATTACCAATTATGCACATGACAAAACATCATGTATGAGTCAACCATTTCTTTGATAACTATAAAAACCATCGATTGAGAGTGCACGGTAGCAGTCACCACAGCAGATTAATTATGTCCCAAAGGAACACTGTAATTTTTACTTTTTCTATAGACAGAAATTCAAGTTCTATGATTATGGCATTTAGAAGAGAATGCAATTTCCCATTGGATGTAATTTTTTACTTTTCTTGATTATAAGATTATTTTGATTACATTGAAGTTCAATGTTTTAAATAGTTTTAAAAAGTTTAAAACTACAACCTTGAACAGGGTGGGGCAGAGCCGACTGACGAGTTTTTTTTAAATGGGTTGGGCTTTGTAACCCTTAGCCACCGCGACCGCTATTCGATCTTTTGTGGCATCTTGACTGACAAGTTTGGAAGAGTGATAAAAAATGAACCCAACGAGTTGGAAAAAAATGGTTCGGCTCATTCAATTCAGTGGGAAATATAGTTTTTATTATCAATATTTTTGAAAATTTTATCAGTTAAATGGCGGCCATCAGCAGCGATAATCGAATGTAGCCGATTTTTCAAGTTTTCAAACTAATTTTGGCTTGGTGCGATTGGTAGGGTACGTCCGAATTTCTATTCCAATTCTTACAAGATGTCAAGGCAAGGTTTATAAACTTTATGGTAGTCCCATGGAAAAAATCGCATACACTTCGCATCGAGTGTGCGTACCGGCCACCTCACGTCCCCCCTCATCTCATCGCCTTCACTATCACCTCCGAGCGTTGTTGCAATGTTACAAACGTTTCTGCACCCCAGGAAGAACTTGCTGAGGAACAAGACTTGAGGCAAACATGAGGCAAACACAAAAATCATCCAATTAACGAACAATTTACTGCTTTAAAAAGATCAGTATGTGTAAATTTCACCTGGGAAGATGAATTTTTTGTGAAATATTTCACCCTGTATAACTCGATAACAACGCACTCTAGGGCACATGTTTATCGGAACTTTTTCCATTATTTGGTGTGAGGAATCAGCCTGAGAAGTATTGCACATTCCTCCTGAAATACCCTGTATAATTAGAAAGAGAATTTAATTCTTCAGCAGCTGGACTTTTTACTTTTTTCTATATCAAGTTTACCTTAATAATTAGAGTTCAATACTTTTATAGAATTAATAATTATTAAAATAAACTTAAAATAGAAAAAGTGAAAATTGGAGCGCGTAGAGAATTGAATTCTCTTTCAAATAACATAAAGAACGTAAACTTCTGTCCATAAATACAGGCTCTATCTGCTCCAAGAGATTAATAAAAATTACATTGTTCTTATGGGGCTTGATTCTGCTGTTTGGCAAACGGCCGACTACAACCACCCACTTCTAAATGAAAAGGCGAAGTTCAGGCACTTGGATTTCCATTCTTGAATCCATTAAACGCTTGTGTATTTCCACGCACAGTAAGTAAATTAATATACTTTTAAAGTACATTGAAATTTTATCAGATGATTCAATGAAATAAATTCTCTGAAGCAATGTACTTGGTCAAGTCTGAAAATAATTTTACTAGGCTTAGAAAAACTTATGCATTGAAGGAGTCTTAGAACCATTAACATTAGGCCACAAAAATGATAAAGGGATACTGAAGTTAGAATTTACCCTACTCACTTATGAAGCTCCAGAGATGTAGGTTCAATCCTAATGCACTTGAAAAGTTCGCATGAAACTCGAAGTCTTCATTGGTGCGCCTGGCAGTGCTGAACTTTGAAAGAGCTTGATCCCCAATAACATTCAGCCGTTCTCAATGGAAATGGTAGGAATTTCAATTCCACGAGAGGCCCAGATTGTGCAAGTAGATGTGGCATGTCTAGTATCATTTTTACCACTTGTCTGGCAGCAGCTTATTACCTGCACAATGCCGCCAGTCCGTGGTTAATGACATATTTCGTATTTCCAGACTATCTGAAACAGGATTTATGCATTCATTTTCTTCTACGAGCATTCATTACCCAAATAATTAATAAATATTATTGAAATTGGTGCGAATCAGTTCAAAATTGGGTTTAAGCTTGTTAAAAAATAAGCTTATACTTGTGTCTAAGGAGAATATGCCATACTTCTCAAACTGATTCCTCACACTTAATAATTAAAAACTTTCTATTGAAACACAAAAAACCGTTGTTACCGAGATAGGAATGGCAGAAAATTATACATTTCTCATCAAATCTACAAATTTTATCCCTTTTTAGGCGTTTCAAGAAGGACCATAACCATCACTTCCATGAGTAAAAAAAGCTTGGAGATGACGTAATATCATTCATATGATTTGTTACTACAGATATTGCAGGTTCTTCAGATAAATCATCTACCCTCCAGCCACCACTCAGTGCGGCTGCAACTCAACGATTTGGCAACTGCAGTCCTCTGAACACTCAACAACCTTCCAGTGTCATAGCTAGTATCGCTTATCACAGCTCCGACCCGAACTGTTAGGCATAGCCTTTCAATAATTTAAAAGCATAAAGCAGTATGTGTTAAAAAACAGATAAAATCATGGCTTGATTTCAGGGGAACGTGGGAGAACGGCGTTCCCACAACTTACTTTTTTCCAAAGTAATAACACAAGATCAAATAATAAATTCACAAACAACAATTTCTTCTGCGTTCGTTTTTCATATTTAATATTATTTTTCTGATTCACTAATTTGAAAATAGTTAATAGCTATGTATTCAACTAGAATATAATATTGCTAGAAGTTTGTTCAGAATAATAGGTGAATGCTAACGCACAAAGTACAGTATATAGGCCTCGGCTGGCTTCTTTTAAGTGGCGTCAGTAAATAACTATCTTTGTAATTGGTCATTGCCTAATGCGTCACCCAACACGGCGACAGCACCGATGCAATCAAAAATGCAGTCAATGTAGTTGTTAAAATGGTGAAAAACATGCCTGCTCCCAAAAGGATTTGTAATTTTTATTTAGCCTTTGAGAATTTATTTCGAGTTTTATAAGTCAGCTGGGTTACCAAACATTATTCAGATTTGCTAAAAACGCAATTCAAATGTGATTTTCTAGAAATCTTTAGGAGGAGGGCCCTCGGACCTCTCAGTGAGCCAGTTCCCTTAACTCTTTTCTTCAGAAAACAAGCACTTGATACAATTATTAATACTGGATTTTCAAATTAGATAGCCTATATGTTTTTATCATCGAAAAGTAAGCCTGAGAAATCGCTAGAGACGCTTTAAGACGCTTTCATAGTAACCATAGCCTTAGGCAAACTTTACATAATGGAATAATGTAATAATATGCGATCATCTGGTTAGTTCATGTCCCACTGCCACGAGCAGTAAAGAAGAACTGTCTCAGCCAAACTTGCTTTATTACTTACTTGACAGAAATTGAACCAACAGCCTTGGTGTTTGGAGCCAAGCAAAAAATCTCTTCTACAGACATCACTAGTGCTTTTTCAGAATCTATGGTCACGACATCCACTGCCCATGTAGCTAGGTTTTCTCTTATATGTGTAATATTTCCCGTTTTCCTCATTTTTCCTCTCATAGAAAGCGACTGTGAACTCCTGAAAATAATTACAATCATCTTAGTTTTAATAGGAATCTTTTTGTAGCTCAAATCAAAGAATATGTAGATAATTATATACTTTATATTCACTGCTCAAATTGACTTAGGCTACAATATAACTTTCATACTTGAAACTTCTTTCTAAAGTGAGAAATGTTCAATTGGAAATTTTTAAAACATAGCCTACATGTAATATAACTACATAATTTTCATATTCAGAATTTATACAAAAAAAATTTCTATTGAGGTTATAGAACAACTGATTTAAAACGATTACACAACAAAACCTTGTTAAGTGATATCATAATCAAAGCAAATTCTTTCAAACGGAAATTGCAGGCGAGTGAAGCGAGCCTCTTTGACTCACTGACACTGCTGATACTGTTGGGGTCCAGAGGGCGGAGTCCCCTTGCTAGCCGGAGAATTAAGGCGAGGGGAGCGGCCAGCTGGTTTAATAATAATGATAACTTACTCATATCTTCACTAATCAATACTATCTGAACCTATTCAACAACTATAAGTTAATATTTTCATCAAAATTGATACTATGTTGAGCCCACGTAACATTTTCTAATATTTTAATATTTGAGCTCAGCCTACGTTAAGTTTTCTTACCCCATTGCATGGTGGAGGCTCCGGGTAAATATTTTTCAAAATTGTCAATTGTGGTTGAAGCGTTTACGGCTATATATTTTGGGTATCAGCATCTCATTTAATACAGTTCACCTGGAAATAAATGCAATATTTCAGCTATGCATTATACTGTAAAGGCAATTTAGATGCTAGCGATAACTAGAAAATGATTCTGGTGACTTCCGAATAATCTCCAAAGTATCTATTGACTAAACTAATAGTTAGCCCACATAATTGTGAAGAATTTTCGAAATAGATATAACAGTTTGGGTTCAAAGTAGGCCAACAGTGCGAGAGCGAAAACACGGGTCAAGTCGACTTCGTCAGATAAAAGAGAAGAAATTCCACTCAGGGCCGAATAAGATGTAAGCGGGTAAGCAACCGCTAGCTAAAATTCTAAGAATGAAAAAAAATATATATTTTTTTGATCAAATTTATAAATTTAGTTTATGAATTTTTAGGTTACATTGTATCATCAGGTTAAACTTATAGAACCATTAGCCTTTGAACTTAAATTAAATATTCTAGTTATTTCAATAATGAAGTTTTAACTTGTTTTGAATGTTCGAATTTCTAGCTAACGACTAACCTACGCTAGATTAAGTTTCTTTACAGTTCTTTTGTAATGCGACGAGATGAAAATAATATTCCAAACATAGTTAGACATGAATTATCAAAGAATGGGCCAACTTTGGCTAAACACACAATTACTGGCGTTTTCTCACCCACTATTACTTTTCTTCATGAACAAAAATTGTTCTTGTTAATTTTTAGTTCATGTGACTAGCTTTTACTAGCTCATCTGTTTCATTTTCTCACTTTTCTTCGACAAACGGTAAGTATTTCTTAACTTTGACATTTTATTTTCTTACTTTTCTTTAACGAACGGTAAGTATTTCTTACTTTTGAGAAAAAAATACCAAATAGTTTTTTCACCTTCCTCAATTTTAAACATTTTATAAGTCGTCAAGAACTAAATTGAATAATCTACCTTTAGTCTAATCTTAAAGCGGGAATAAAAACCATTTACTCTTTACTATCTTCCATATTTTGAGTATGATTGGAAAATAGATTTTGAAATGTATGAATAGCCAAAGTGTACATACTTTACCTGTCTGTATAAATTATAGGAGTATTAGTCTTAGTGATTAGAATGTAAAATTGTGTCAAATAATGTACCGGTACTTCTAGGCTGTTTGTTGTTCTGTTAGATGAAAAACCTCGTTTTTCATTCTGCTCTTATAAACAACAGTATTTTGATGTCTTGCCTATAAGATAATTTATGCAAAATTGTGATACTGTAATCTTTTGAGGCTTGTAAAGATATTCTATTCATTCTATTGCAATGAATGCTTAGTAACTTACTCTTGCACTTGCACGTTAGAAGTTTGGCCATATGCCAAACAGCAGAATTAGATCCCATATAAGATCAATCTTGTCTGATAATGACAAGTTTCATCACTGGCGGCTCGTGCCCACGAAACAAGTGAAGTGCTGTACAGTAGAGATACAGGCACTTCACCTGTTTGAGAGTACGAGCCGCCAGTGATTTTAGTTAATCGTTATTTCTTACCGCTTAAGCCCCGTTTCTATTCATACATTTCGTGCAACAGTGTTGCACAAGTCAACACATTGGCAACATGTTTTTACGCTTTTTCACCGTGCCTGGTGTACCGTTTCCATTCCGCCAAATGTTTTGAGCAACATCAGCATCTAGACTACTTGGACTCGAATTCACTGGTCATCAGAGCTCAGTTCGTTGTGAGCATTTGAAGAAGATGGCTCGCTCTAGCAAGTTTTGTTGTAGCAGGGGGTTATCAAATCCTTAAAAATAGGCAAAAAAGACCACGGTGGTGGATTAGAAGCATCCTCGCAAAATGGCTGTATGAGGGTGCTTATAATAGTTTAATGAGGCACCTTACATTACAAAGTGGTTCTGAAAACTACGTGAGAATGAGTGCTTCCGATTTTGAATTCCTACTAAATCTAATGGCGCCTCGAATTGCCAAAAGTACTCACTGCCGACAATATATCGTTTTAGGGGCGTCATTTCTGCAATTTGAGTTCTTATGGTTCGCGCTAGATACATTCCACAGCACTGTTTCTGTTTCGAATTGTTCAATTAATTTAATTAGACTTTTTAGTAACCTTGCTCTGTAGTAACAGAAGTGAAACCAAGTAGAAGTATTATTAGAATTTGAATAGGTCGAATGCAAGAAATAAAATGACTTGAATATCCGATAAATATAACTTCCTCAATTTTCATAATTTCTGAGCAATCGCGGGGATTCCTACTAATTTTTGAACGCTGAATTTAAATCTGAAATCCAAATTGTTCTATTTCTATTGTTACGCGTTTTAGAATTTTTAAAATTCTAATTTGTGCCACAGCAACATTTCTTGCCGTTTCCATTCCCCAGGATAGAATGTTGTGAGAACGAGTTGCAAAACACATTGGTCTCCAACATGTTGCCCGGCGCAACGAGTTTTGAAACATTTTCAGACCGTTTCCATTCGTACAATTTTCATGCAACACTGTTGCTTAACACGTTGCAAAACATTTTTGTGCTAATGGAAACAGGGCTTTAAGTCCCATTTCCATTCATACATCTCGTGCAACAGTGTTGCACAACACATTGGCAACATGTTTTTACGCGTTTTTCACCATGCCTGGTGTACCGTTTCCATTCTGTCAAATGTTTTGAGCAACATCAGCATTTAGACTACTTGGACTCGAATTCACTGGTCATCAGAGCTCAGTTCGTTGTGAGCATTTGAAGAAGATGGGCGATAGGTTCGCTCTAGCAAGCTTTGTTGTTGTAGCAGGGGGTTATCAAATTCTTAAAAATAGGCGAAAAAGACCACGGTGGTGGATTAGAAGCATCCTCGCAAAGCGGCCGTATGAGGTTGCTTATAATAGTTTAATGAGGCATCTTACGTTACAAAGTGGTTCTGAAAACTACGTGAGAATGAGTGGTTCTGAAAACTACGTGAGAATGAGTGCTTCCGATTTGGAATTCCTACTAAATCTAATTGCGCCTTGAATTGCCAAAAGTACTCACTGCCGACAAGATATCCTTTTAGGGGCATCAATTCTGCAATTTGAGTTCTTATGGTTCGCGTTAGATACATTCTACAGCACTGTTTCTGTTTCGAATTGTTCAATTAATTTAATTATATTATTCTTCGTACACTCCATTTTCAATGTATCAAGAGTTAAGACAATACGAAACACACAACACACTGGAAGTCACCAACAGTGAACTGAAAGTATTTCTTGTTTGCATCACATCATGGTCTGGAAACTATTTCTTCAAATCACAAAAAAAATGCAAAATAAACAGAAGTCGCGACTACATCCTTTTTCTCTCCAGCTAATAGAGAAGACAAATGCATTGTTCAGCAAAACCATTTATTCAGCTTGAGTACCTACCTACAATTCCTCTTTTATTATTATTTTTTTGTCACGTTGCTCAAATTCAATTACTTTTTCAAACAACTGACATAAACATAAACTAAATATATCAATTCATCATAATTACATTGTAGTCACGTACAGCCAGCGAGAATAGCGAATATAGAAATATTCTATATTTATTTATTTTATATATTCTATATAAATAGGTATTTCATATTCTATTCTCTATGCGTACAGATATAAGCAGGAGAAGAGAAATTTGGATAGATACAAGTATTACGGACTATATTATTTTGTGTTTTTTCAAAAACAATTTTCGCCTTGCTGAATTGCGAACTCCTATCATATAAGTTACTCTCATAATATAATATTATAATAGTATCCACTGTGTTAACAGTAATTTAACAAAGTAAAACCGAGTAAGTTTAGTCTTACTTACACTGTAGCAAGGTTATCAAAGATTTTTTAGTCTTAAAGAAAAAGAAAAAGATTAAAGACTTTTTAGTAACCTTGCTCTGTAGTAACAGAAGTAAAACCAAGTAGAAGTATTATTAGAATTTGAATGGGTCGAATGCAAGAAATAAAATGACTTGAATATCCGATAAATATAACTTCCTCAATTTTGATTATTTCTGAGCAATCGCGGGGATTCCTACTAATTTTTGAACGCTGAATTCAAATCTGAAATCCAAATTGTTCTATCTCTATTGTTACGCGTTTTAGAATTTATATTTATAATTCTAATTTGTGCCGCGGCAACATTTCTTGCCGTTTCCATTCCCCAGGATAGAATGTTGTGAGAACGAGTTGCAAAACACATTGGTCTCCAGCATGTTGCCCGGCGCAACGAGTTTTGAAACATTTTCAGACCGTTTCCATTCGTACAATTTTCATGCAACACTGTTGCTTAACACGTTGCAAAACATTTTTGTGCTAATGGAAACGGGGCTTTAGTAGCAAGAAACTTAAACAATGAACATATTTTTCGAGCTTCACATAAAATTTTTACTCACCGAGAACATCACTGAGAAAATTCATCCAGTAGCTGCAGGTACCCCATGCTCAAGCTCATCCTAATGTGCTCTTCTTGCCTCTTGTGCTTATAGCTGTACATTTAGGTTAGTTTGAATTTTGAAACAACAACAAGCACTCCTCAACCTCATCACCTGACTTCCGGTTTCGATACCAACGTATCAACACAAAAAATATGAAAATAATATTATATAACTATATTAAAAAACAATGTGATTTCCAAAAATTGATTGAAAGAGCAATTGATTAAAGGAACTTTGACTACAACTTGACTGCAACTTTTTATGATATTCATTATTGATCATTTATGATTAATAGTGAAGGGACGGCGACATTCTGTACCTCCGACATTTTGTACCAACGACAGCCTGTTATACTTTTAGTCAAAAAATGGTACAGATTGTCGTTTGACGCAGCCGACAGATTGTACCATTTGGTACAGAATGTCGTTAGCACACATTATCGGAACGCGCAGAAATATAGAAAATGGAACAGAATGTCGTTGCACGCAAACGACAGATTGTGATAGCTTAGGAATGTGGAACAATCTGTAGTTGGTACATTTTGTTGGATTGAGTTGGAATTTAAATTGGTACAGAATGTCTTTGCATGCAAACAACAGATTGTGATAGCTTAGAAATGTGAATAAAGAACTTTAAAACAGGGCTGTTTAAAATAATTGAAAATGGGCTTAGATCCCGAAACATGTATGTGTGTTTTATAATTTTTAAAGTTTTCAAAAAAAGGGTGTTTGATTCTTATTTATGTTTCACTTAGAAATGTGGTACAATCTGTCGTTGGTACACATTGTCAAGAAGGGTAGGAAAATAAATTAGTACAGAATGTCCTTGCATGCAAACAACAATCTGTACCAATTTCAGAATATATCGATTTTTATCGACTTTCTCTATCGATTTTTTTATTCTATCGATATGCTACCACAATGGAAGTGAAACTGAACGCTGTGGCTAGAAGCACGGCAGCCGGGCGTCAATTCCACACACGGCAGATAGAAAACTCTCTTAAATACAGCACGAATAGGAGTGGGATAATAATTTAGTCACTCCACTCTATTTGAACACAGCATAAATTAGAGCGGCTAAACCAGGAGCTGGTCAAGTGTTTACACAAATTAAATTACTAAATAAAATTAGAAATGAGAAATAAATAAATTAGAATTACAAGTATCAGTGCATATTTCACTTTCTTATAGCATATAGCTTATAGAGTAAGTTACCGTATTACGTTTTAAAACCATTTTTACCGGTCTATGATTTGACTCAGATTTCCTTTTGTCTTGAATACTTAGATAGGTAGGTAAAATGCCTTTATTTTCCACTTAGTACAATACGAAAGTGATGTGGGCGAAGTTGAGGCATAATAGCCCCCTCTTCCACTAAACCCACTTAGTATGTATATGTATGTATGTATGTGTATGTATATGTTCCATAAATACATCTAATATCTCTTTTTTTTCTATGTTTTTGGGCGTTTTCTTACTTTTTTCAAGATCTTATTGGCAGAAAATATTGAAATTTGGTAGACAGGTTCAGATTAGGTCTAGAAATATGTTTGGAAATTTGAAATCTTTCTGAGATTATAAACTTCAAGATCTTGAGATCTTTCTGATATAACCAGGTTTTATTTTCGCCCTTTTGCAGATTTAACAGAAACAATAACTGATCTATAATAAATACGTTCAAGTTAAATAAGGCCCGTATCGACAGTACAAGGCATCTGCCGCGAATGCCTAGGTATAGTCTGTCCAAGCAGAGAAAGCCCTCTGGCAAGACGAGAAAACTCCAGCTCGGTCAATATTGGTCTCGATTATAGGAAACATTCTGATCTTCAATTTGAGACCAAATCAATAATTTTTGAACCAACATTGACCGAGCTGGAGACTGGAGTAATTTTCTCATCTTGCCAGACGGTCTTAATTCTTTGCTTGGACCAGACTATACCTTGAGGCATTCGCGGCACATGCCTCGCACTGTCGATACGGGCCTTTACACATCGCCACGTTGAGCTGAGGTAGTAAAAGAACTACCGGTACCGTACATAATAATTGCGCAAAGCCCAAATGCGACCATTTCCCAATAATCGTTTTCAAGATAGACGCATTTGAACACAATTAGTAGCCTTTTTCTCGGTACATGAGAAATGACTCAAAATACTCAAGGTAGTAAAATTCTTTAATTTCAATCAACTTTAAAATATACAAAAAAAATATACAAGATAGGAAGTCTTTCTTGGTCTAAAATTGTAGAGAATAAAATTAACCCCAGAGAGACTTTGAAAAACACCTTTCTAACTCATCAGACGGAAGATATGAGCAATAGAATACTGAATAAGGTAAAATTTTCATTTTTCTCAAAAAATACCACTTTTTTGAAGCCTCATTCCTCGGTCCTTGTTCAAGATAGAAGGTTGAATGTGATACCAATCTCTTGGAAATTTTATTAGCTAAAAAAAGCATAAGAATGATATTTTCTGTCAGACGCTTCGTTTTGGCGTAAATTGCGAAAAACTAAAAACAGAACCAAAATTTGGTGTTTTTCTAGTCACCCTGTATTATGCACACCTCGGAATCCGTCGCAAACTCATATATAATTATTATGCTTTTTCATAGCAGTAGCCTATAGTATATTTTGTATTATTGTGCGTTACTCTGGCTGATTTCTCAAACGACTGAAGTAAAAACGCTCCAATAATTGCATACAAAATGGTTCAGCGTAGGTATTAGATGAACTAATTTGAAAGATTTTGAATCAATCCTTAAACTGATATAACTTACCGGTAGCAAAATTCCTAGTTATAGGATTAATTCCTAGTTCCTAGTTTTCCTAGTTATGTTTTCGTTTTGATGAGTTTGAAAATAAATTCGTTCAAACTCTATACACAGGTTCAGCCAATAAAGATAATTAATACTTACACATGTAATTTACCATGTGTGGGTGGCTCGTTGGAGTAAGTGATAACGCGCGCCGATCTGATAGCCCAAAGGACCTGAATCCGATTCTTGACCGGGGAACAATTCTTTGACCACAGATCAATCACGTAGATACAGCATCCTCGTCGGTCCTGACTCGGTACCTAAAAAGTAGCCGTTATCTGTCTTCATCATCCCTCTCATTACTCACGAACAAGCCTATAAGAACTCATGTGGGCATCACTTTGGAGAAAAACTCATTCATAGTTTTATAGTTCGAGTTAGAACATTTCAAAATAACTGGTGAGTAAAGCTAGACGCTGAACAATACAAAGCAAATCCGTTTTGATGAAATCAATTAAAGTTGTTGAAGAATTTAAATTAAATTTCAAGGAATATTTGGTCGCATTGACTCTGTACTAAGTTTACAGATCGGACTGTTCTTGTTTGGATGATTCAGTTCAATACCTACCGTACTTTATCCATGATTCAGATTTTTTTGTTTTTCGTCAATGGCTCAACAGCCCAAGAAGGGCCTAGGCCTACCATGCAGTTGGTTGCAAGTTTCATACTCACTCCACTATACAGTCCGTCCAAGCAAAGAAGACACCCCGGCAAGACGGGAAGACGACTCCAGCCTGGCCAATACTGGCCCAAAAGCCATAAATTCTAAACAGAATCCACAGTCCCCGATCCAACACCGACCGAGCCAAAGTCACTCCTCCCACCCCACCCCGCCAGAATGCCCTCCGCGCATGGACAGAACACATGATTATTGACGTTGATGATTATTCGCAGCAAGTGAATAATCATCAACCAGGATAGAAAGCATGTGCAGTTAGCACGTTAATCCTCTCAACCATAAACCAGTCTTCACAACCAAGTGAAGGGACAGAACACCTCTGAATAACATGCAGTCAATCAGTTAGACTGGAAACAACTGACTGCCTTTACTATAACGATAGCCAATCTCCCAACGGAGGTTTCAGATTAGCCTATTCTGTTAAAATGTTCAGTTCCTTCAAGTAATTTTTTTGAGTTTTTTAGGTTTCTTCTTATTTACTTTATAATATTAGTTATGTATTACTTTTGGTAATTAGTATGTGTATATTGAACTCATTGTGGAAAGATGGAATCATCTAATCACTGTGTCCACATCTTAGCGACTTTTGGCATGCTGGTTTCAGCCAGCAGCACGCCACACGTTGCAACAAAATCGAAAAGCGCAAGCCGCAAGCAGCATGCTGCGAGCATGCTCATCTGTTTTTTTCCATAAAGCTGTTATTTAGCAAGCTAATATGATACCAAATCGAGATGAAAAGCAATATTCTTCTAATTCCAATTGAAAATAAAGTATAAAATAGCTGATTTAATAAATAATTTATTTTGAGTTGCGGTTATGTTTTCGAGGGAGTCATAAAACTGAGCATCTTACTGCGCATGCGCGGAGTCTTCAAACCAAATTTCCAGCATGCTGGCTCGCAACAATGTCATTTTGTCAGAACGCTTGAAGATTGAAGCTGGGCTTTCGTCTTGCTGCTTTTTATCTGCGGCTTCTATCTGTTTGTTAAAGGTTATGTTCTTTTGTTTATTTTGATAGCTGTAGCTGTTGCAAGTGTCATCAAATTGAATAAACTCATTATAAAAGTACATTATCGGTCGGTTTTGGTAAGTTTGGTCAGTTAAATTACTTTGGTTTTCTTCAATTAAATTAATTGAAGTTTATTCAAGTAATTTTGCTTAGGCTACACAACGTTTTTAATAAGCAACATCCAACCAAAATTTTGGAGTTGAAAAGGGTATATATTTTGCTTTGCAAAAGAATTGACAATCAAGAATTTGGTTGTTTAAAAGAAATATTTCGAGATCTCAATTAATATCCTATCTTTTCGAGTGATTTTAAAGAAATCTGTCTACCTGTTTGTAAAAAAATAAACGTCAGAAATGTAACATTCATTTAAATTTTCAGATTAACCAAAAAAAGCCACATTCTATTTGGGTAGCTTGAATTATAGGTAACATTCAAGTAAAATAGAAGTCTTGATAAGATAACATTTAAAATTCCATCCGAAGTAAAAGTATAATTTACCAAAGGCTAACATTTTATTCTACGGTAGCCTACTGTAAATCTTAGGCCGGCATTACACGGTAATAGTTCTATAATCATAATTATGAAAATATGATTTTGTATCTACATCTCTTTTCATATGATTAACTATGATAATAGGAATATTATACCGGCCTTGAGCTGATGCATAATGTATTCTAGAGAACTTCACTAACGTAACTTAATGATCAAGTCGCAAAGAATAAGATCATTTTCACTGTCTCAAATTAAATAGAGGATCACTTTGCTATTAGGACTAATAATGTAAGTTATAATTACTCAATGAGTATTGAAATTTACCCTTTTTGAGTCATTTTCAAGTGAATTTTACTATTTATTGATTTATTATACTTTGCATGTATGTCTGGCTCAACAGCCCATGAAGGCCCTAGGCCTACAAGCTGGTTGCCAGTTTCAAATTCACTCTACTATACAGCCCATCCAAGCCAGCCCCAAAGGAGTTTATTATAGATTAGTAGCCCTAATAACGAAGTGAACATTTATAATAATATGGTAGGTGTGATGGCTAGACATTGCGACTTGAGCGCCGCTTGGGAATAAAGGGAATCCACCCCTTGGCCCTTGAGAATCCAATATAGTTTCACGTGGTCATATTCACCAGTGTTGTATCTCTCAGCAACATACAACAAAAATATAGTGATACATTCGATCGTCTCTTAAAAACTCATCAACACTCTATGAAAACAAAATATATTTAAAAACAAAAATGCAGGGTACCTGAAGAATATACATATTTTTGAAGTAGGTAATCCCTATGAAAATGATTAACCCTTGTACCCGCCAATAAACAAATTACACGTTTTAGTGAAGTAGATATTTTGTTAATAATCTGCAATGATGAGTTGTAACATTCTTAATTTTTATGAGAATATGTCATATTTGTCTGTAATTAATAAATAACCATGATAATAATTCATTCGAATCTCCATTTATTTAATATAATAAATAACTATTTTGCAGATTTTTCAAACAGTTTTTTTTTCTTTCCAGAAATCCAACCTCAAATCCCACATCATCCTTGATACTCCACTTCATCCTACAACTTCCTTTATAAGAATTATAAGAAAATGGAATGAACTACGGAAATGCAATGAACTTTTTTATACGTACATGTCCGTGGCCCGGCCATGAAAGAATTTCATAAAACTAATCATGTCAATATTAAGTACCTATTAAGTACTATTTCGTACCTCCAATCGTGGAATTATTACCTCAAAAGTGATGGAGATATTCAATATTATAACATGGGCGGGCCAGCGACATGCCTCCCCGGCCATGGCCGAATTTGATCGAACTGATAATGCAAATTGAAAGTACCTATCAAGTACTATTTAGTACCTCTAATCTCGGAATTATTACCTCAAAGATAACGGAGATACGGCAAGAAAATGACAAAGGTCAATGACCTCTCAGCCCGGCCATGTCCGAATTTTTAAAAAATTACCATATAAATCTTAGGTACCTATTAAGTACTATTTCGTACCTCAAGAAAAATTAATTTATCATGAAAAATAACCGAGATATTGCACAATGAAGTTTGGGGTCAATGACCTCTCAGCCCGGCCATGTTCGAATTTTGAAAAAATGACTATGTAAATTTTAGGTACCTATTAAGTACTATTTCGTACCTCTAATCACGGAATTATTACCTCAAAGGTGACAGAGATATTCAATATTATAACATGGGCGGGCCAGGGACATGCCTCCCCGGCCATGGCCGAATTTGATCAAACTGATAATGCAAATTAGAAGTACCTATTTAGTACTATTTCGTACCTCCAATCTCGGAATTATTACCTCAACGATAACGGAGATACGGCAAGAAAATGACTAAGGTCAATGACCTCTCAGCCCGGCCATGTTCGAATTTTTAAAAAATGACTATGTAGATCTTAGGTACCTATTTAGTACTATTTCGTACCTCTAATCACGGAATTATTACCTCAAAGGTGACAGAGATATTCAATATTATAACATGGGCGGGCCAGCGACATGCCTCCCCGGCCATAGCCGAATTTGATCAAACTGATAATGCAAATTAGAAGTACCTATTTAGTACTATTTCGTACCTCCAATCTCGGAATTATTACCTCAACGATAATGGAGATATGGCAAGAAAATGACAAACGTCAATGACCTCTTAGCCCGTCCATGTTCGTATTTGGAAAAATAATAGTATGTAAATCTTAGGTACCTATTAAGTAGTATTTCGTACCTCAAGAAGAATTAATTTATCATGAAGAATAGCCGAGATATAGCACGATAAAATTCAGGGTCTATGATCTTCAGCCGAGGCGAAGTTCATATGGAAATAGTCTTGCCAAGCAAAGAAGACCCTCTGGCTAGATGAGAAAATGATTCCAGCTCGGTCAATATTGGTTAAAAAAATATTATTTTGGTCTCAAATTGTAGATCAGAATGTTTTCTAGGATTGAGAACAAATCAATAATTTTTTGACCAATATAGACCAAGCTGGAGTCATTTTCTTATCTTGCCAGAGGGTCTCCTTCGCTTGGGCAGACTAGACTGAACACTGTATACGGAAACTGTAGATAGTCTGTCCAAGCAGAGAAGACTCTGGCAAGATGAGAAAATGACTCCAGCTCGGTCAATATTGGTTCAAAAAGTATTGATTTGGTCTTGAATTGTAGATCAGAATGTATCCTAGGATTGAGAACAAATCAATAATTTTTTGACCAATTTGGACCGAGCTGGAGTCTTTTTCTCATCTTGCCAGAGTGTCTTCTTTGCTTGGACAGACTAGACTATACACCGTATATGGAAGCTGTAAATAGTCTGTCCAAGCAACGAAGACTCTCTTGCAAGATGAGAAAATGACTCCAGCTCGGTCAATATTGGTTCAAAAAGTATTGATTTGGGCTTAAATTGTAGATAAAAATGTTTCCTAGGATTGAGACAAAATCATTGATTTTTTAACCAATATAGACCGAGCTAGAGTAATTTTCTCATCTTGCCAGAGGGTCTTCTTTGCTTAGACAGACTACTTGTAGTTCTATCTCTATGAGCTATAAGTAGAACTGACATGGTTTGTGTAGATCCACTGAAAAACAACAAAAAATGAAAGACGTTTGGAGAAAGTTGGGGTGACGTGAGGTTGAGAGAGAAAGCGAGTGAGCGTGAAAGTGTGTGAGAAAGAGTGAGAGGGAGCGAGTGTGACAAAGCTTCATTGAGCTATCCAGCTGTAAAGGGTAGAAACCCTTTTAACTTGCTGTTGTTGACGAAGGGAAGGAGTCGAAGAGCAGAACTGGTAATGAATTATTAAGGAAACATTGCTAATTTTTTTCACATTTCCAAACAATAGGCTCACTCCTCACCGCTATCGCCAACAAAAGTTGACTACCTGACGTTCTCTGTCCTTCTAGCTGAACAATCAAAGTTATAGGCTCCTATATTATTATTAGCTAATGCACAAGCGAACCGAATATTGAATACTAATTCTTACTATACTTTAGACTGTATGTTTCTCTATTGAGTCAGATCTTAGAAGAACACAATAGAGAAATAACGTAATTTTCTATCGCAATTGATTATGCTCAAATTCCATATGAATCTATGTAACATTACGATTTCTAATATAGTACAGCTAGTTAATTTTGTCTCCAATAGGTACTACATTTCTTTGAAGCTACTTAGATTTACAGTAGAAAATCTTCCTATAGTCTACTATGACTATTGTAGGCACAAATAAGTGATTTGTGAGTCCATTCACGTAATAAATTTCTTCAATTATCATATTTTCTTGATGTTAATCTTAAAACTGACATTTCAAATATCAACTACCTAGTTTCAAGTATATTTTAGCATCAATAAAATAATAAGTACCTAAAAAATATACCATGGATATTTAAAATTTCAAATTTTCTCAGCCCGGCCATAAGCAAATTTAATCAGAATGATTATTGAAATATTAAGTACCTCCAAAATATTTATTTATTTAGTAAATATTTAGTACCTCCAATCAAAAAGTTGATATATCAAAGGAACAGGGTGAAATTCAGATTATTATCAGGCCGGCCATACACGTACATACTCAATGATATGAATCACACGTTATAATAAAGAATGAAATTGAATAATACAATAAAATAGGCTGTCATTTCCTTTAATTCATTTTTCCACACTAGACCGCGGTTTCATACATTTTCATTAGTTCTTAAATTAAAAGTATAACACACAAGAAGCTATTTAAATAAACGCATACATTTGTTGTATTGTCTAACTATTGACAAGAATAAGTCAAATCGAGATATGCCTATAATGATTATTCTTCAGATTGAACCTGTATTCCATGTTTTTTCAATTCAAGGGATTCATTTGTTTTTTAATATTTCAATAACGAATCTTAACGATGATACACAAGATCCGATTCATGGAATTTATAATTAGGAAACAATGAGTAAGCCTATTTTCATATATCTATTCGAATAATATTGTACGACTTTCATCAATAAGTTCTTCACAGTAAGAAGTCCTTGAAGGGAACTTGAATATGATTTTTACATTTCTTTCATTCAAAGAAGTTATTAATAAACATTATTTTGACGTATAAATGTAACTGTCAATATTGAAAGGTATGTTATAATAGATTGTTGAAGCCAGGTAATCTACAATGAATAATTTTGGACTTGATAATTTAGATCTTAGATTAGTATAAAAAATTTTCAGATAATGATAATAATAATAATAATAGTCAAGTTCAAATAATCCAGGTATTTGGCGATAATAATAGAATCATGAATCAACTTTATAAATAGCATTAAACAGGGTTTAGCCTACAGGGGGAAATAAACACCACTGTATTTTAAAAGACAATACAAACAGAAATGTAATTGGCAAGACATTTTCAAACCCTACTACTTTTCCCTTATAGGTAGCCATCTCTTAGATTAGATTTATTAGTGATACAGGTACCAGAGATGACAATTTTGAAGATAGAATACTCATACTGAAGGCTAACGAGTTTCATGGAAAAGTATTCATTCATAAATCATTGAAAACTGATATGGGGGATCGCAGAAAAATTAAGGATAATTTGGCATTTTATCATTCTTGGTTAATTCAAGATTTACAACACTTTATTGAAAGGATTTAATACATACAAACCTGTATATAACAAACTCTCTGAAAAAAATGTGACTATTATTTGTATGAATTGAAGATATATCATCAATAACCTACTGTGCCTATATAACGTGTTTATAAGGGAAGAGATATGTCAAAAATCAGTATATACTATGTAGCACCCGCAGCCTCACCATATTTGACATGTTCTTACCCTAACTAGCCTCTTCAATATAACTCTTCTCGAGTATACAGAACCTCTTTAAAACTATATATGAATAAGTTATATTTATGTGTATATTTCCTTGTGAATTATATTATTATTATAGTATTTTAGTAAATGTTACAAAATATACACATGTTGAAAATATTTCGTAGTATATAAGGAAAGATTAGAATCAAAATTACAATATCCTTTCCTTCTGCTATTTCTTATCTTAATACATGTTGGCTCTACTTAAGGTACGTAAGGTACCTTTACGTTAACCTGCATGCCTTCAAATCGTCTGACGATCGGACGCAGTCGAAAATATGTAGCCAATCACAGTAATTGTCTTGTCCTGGGATTTAAACTACAAGAGCTGTGATTGGTTACAGTTGTTAGACTGCGATACATACTCCAAATAGAATTGTATAACTTGTTTGAACGGTAGTTCATGGAAATTCAAGATGAAATAGGATGTAAGTTGACTTGCACACCTGAAGTGGAATCTGTTTGTGAACTATTAAAACATTATCAACATACTGATATACAAACCCTATAACATCTGAACAGAGTTTCGGCAACAACATTTAAATTTAAAAAAATACCACTTTGGTATTTGTTTTAGTATGAGCTTTTGTTTCTCTTGTAATTCACATTCAAATCAAGTACAGACCGAGATGCAACCATCCATAGAGTCCGGGGGCAGCTCCAACTTCGGTACAGTAGTCGTAATCGTGATATTTACTATTGAATTCCATATTTTGTGGCAGGTATTGTCAATTTCATTATGATGGCAACCAACTCGCGATGATTCACGTAGAACAGTGTGTGAGCATTGTACGAAGTAGTGTTCTGTGTGATCGTTTATGAACTTCATGTTTCACCTATGACATTTGAAATCAAAATTAGGAAGTACACCGAGATGCAGGCGCAGAGTAGGATTGTATTGAAATTAAAGAATATTTTTACAGGCATAAAAATTTCAAGATTTGAAATTTAAGTCACTCTCTTTTTATAAATTAAAATAAATGCCTCACAATAAGGATAGGTTCATACACCTTATAAATTTCGATTGATCGAGTCGATTGATTGATAAATTCATCACAATTTTATCGCTCTATTCGTATTACCTTGTTGACTAATGGCGTAAGAGATAAGTATGTAAGATGTTTTTCTGATGTAGAATGATATAAACAAACGTTTACATGACGCTTTTTCAATGATCTTTTTCATTATCTCAATTATTGAAATTTCTTTTAAACATTATCTTAGAGGATTATTCTCAATCTGAGACATTTAAAGAATATATGAGACATCGGCTCACTCTGATTATCATTGAGATAATTATTAGAATTCTATTAGAATGGAGTTAAGAAGGAATAAATCAACTCAATAATTATGAATTGGAACGTACCTCTGATTAAATTGTATAGAACAAAACTTGGCAAGGTACTGATTTGCTAGCGGACACGCTAATCTTTGAGTCTCTGGTATCGTGGCCCGGCCATGAAAGAATTTCATAAAACTAATCATGTCAATATTAAGTACCTATTTCGTACTATTTCGTGCCTCTAATCACGGAATTATTACCTCAAAATTGACGGAGATATTCAATATTATAACATGGGCGGGCCAGCGACATGCCTCCCCGGCCATGGCCGAATTTGATCGAACTGATAATGCAAATTGAAAGTACCTATCAAGTACTATTTAGTACCTCTAATCTCGGAATTATTACCTCAAAGATAACGGAGATATGGCAAGAAAATGACAAAGGTCAATGACCTCTCAGCCCGGCCATGTCCAAATTTTTAAAAAATGACTATGTAAAACTTAGGTACCTATTAAGTACTATTTCGTACCTCAAGAAAAATTAATTTATCATGAAAAAAAAACGAGATATTGCACAATGAAGTTTGGGGTCAATGACCTCTCAGCCCGGCCATGTTCGAATTTTGAAAAAATGACTATGTAAATTTTAGGTACCTATTTCGTACTATTTCGTACCTCCAATCACGGAATTATTACCTCAAAGGTGACAGAGATATTTAATATTATAAAATGGGTGGGCCAGCGACATGCCTCCCCGGCCATAGCCGAGTTTGATCAAACTGATAATGCAAATTAGAAGTACCTATCAAGTACTATTTAGTACCTCCAATCTCGGAATTATTACCTCAAAGATAACGGAGATACGGCAAGAAGATGACTAAGGTCAATGACCTCTCAGCCCGGCCATGTTCGAATTTGGAAAAAAAGACTATGTAGATCTTAGGTACCTATTTCGTACTATTTCGTACCTCTAATCACGGAATTATTACCTCAAAGGTGACAGAGATATTCAATATTATAACATGGGCGGGCCAGGGACATGCCTCCCCGGCCATAGCCGAATTTGATCAAACTAATAATGCAAATTAGGAGTACCTATCAAGTACTATTTAGTACCTCCAATCTTGGAATTATTACCTCAACGATAACGGAGATATGGCAAGAAAATGACAAAGGTCAATGACCTCTCAGCCCGGCCATGTCCGAATTTTTAAAAAATGACTATGTAAAACTTAGGTACCTATTAAGTACTATTTCGTACCTCAAGAAAAATTAATTTATCATGAAAAAAAAAACCGAGATATTGCACAATGAAGTTTGGGGTCAATGACCTCTCAGCCCGGCCATGTTCGAATTTGGAAAAAATGACTATGTAGATCTTAGGTACCTATTTCGTACTATTTCGTACCTCTAATCACGGAATTATTACCTCAAAGGTGACAGAGATATTCAATATTATAACATGGGCGGGCCAGGGACATGCCTCCCCGGCCATAGCCGAATTTGATCAAACTAATAATGCAAATTAGGAGTACCTATCAAGTACTATTTAGTACCTCCAATCTTGGAATTATTACCTCAACGATAACGGAGATATGGCAAGAAAATGACAAACGTCAATGACCTCTCAGCCCGGCCATGTTCGAATTTGGAAAAAAATTAGTATGTTAATCTTAGGTACCTATTAAGTAGTATTTCGTACCTCAAGAAGAATCAATTTATCATGAAAAATAGCCGAGATATAGCACGATAAAATTCAGGGTCTATGATCTTCAGCCGAGGCGAAGTTCATATGGAAATAGTCTTGCCAAGCAAAGAAGACCCTCTGGCAAGATGAGAAAATGATTCCAGCTCGGTCAATATTGGTTAAAAAAATATTATTTTGGTCTCAAATTGTAGATCAGAATGATTCCTAGGATTGAGACCAAATCAATAATTTTTTGACCAATATAGACCGAGCTGGAGTCATTTTCTTATCTTGCCAGAGGGTCTTCTTCGCTTGGGCAGACTAGACTATAGACCGTATACGGAAGCTGTATATAGTCTGTCCAAGCAAAGGAGACCCTCTGGCAAGATGAGAAAATGAATCCAGCTCGGTCAATATTGGTTCAAAAAGTGTTAGTTTGGTCTCAAATTGTAGATCAGTAGGTTTCCTAGGATTGAGACCAATTCAATAATTTTTTGACCAATATAGACCGAGCTGGAGTCATTTTCTTATCTTGCCAGAGGGTCTTCTTCGCTTGGGCAGACTAGACTGAACACTGTATACGGAAACTGTAAATAGTCTGTCCAAGTAAAGGAGACACCCTGGCAAGATGAGAAAATGACTCCAGCTCGGTCAATATTGGTTCAAAAAGTATTGATTTGGTCTTAAATTGTAGATCAGATTGTATCCAAGGATTGAGAACAAATCAATAATTTTTTGACCAATATGGACCGAGCTGGAGTCTTTTTCTCATCTTGCCAGAGTGTCTTCTTTGCTTGGACAGACTAGACTATACACCGTATATGGAAGCTGTAAATAGTCTGTCCAAGCAACGAAGACTCTCTTGCAAGATAAGAAAATGACTCCAGCTCGGTCTATATTGGTCAAAAAATTATTGATTTGGTCTCAATCCTAGGAAACCTTCTGATCTACAATTTGAGACCAAACTAACACTTTTTGAACCAATATTGACCGAGCTGGATTCATTTTCTCATCTTGCCAGAGGGTCTCCTTTGCTTGGACAGACTATATACAGCTTCCGTATACGGTCTATAGTCTAGTCTGCCCAAGCGAAGAAGACCCTCTGGCAAGATAAGAAAATGACTCCAGCTCGGTCTATATTGGTCAAAAAATTATTGATTTGGTCTCAATCCTAGGAAACATTCTGATCTACAATTTGAGACCAAAATAATATTTTTTTAACCAATATTGACCGAGCTGGAATCATTTTCTCATCTTGCCAGAGGGTCTTCTTTGCTTGGCAAGACTATTTCCATATGAACTTCGCCTCGGCTGAAGATCATAGACCCTGAATTTTATCGTGCTATATCTCGGCTATTTTTCATGATAAATTGATTCTTCTTGAGGTACGAAATACTACTTAATAGGTACCTAAGATTAACATACTAATTTTTTTTCCAAATTCGAACATGGCCGGGCTGAGAGGTCATTGACGTTTGTCATTTTCTTGCCATATCTCCGTTATCGTTGAGGTAATAATTCCAAGATTGGAGGTACTAAATAGTACTTGATAGGTACTCCTAATTTGCATTATTAGTTTGATCAAATTCGGCTATGGCCGGGGAGGCATGTCCCTGGCCCGCCCATGTTATAATATTGAATATCTCTGTCACCTTTGAATTCCGTGATTAGAGGTACGAAATAGTACGAAATAGGTACCTAAGATCTACATAGTCATTTTTTCCAAATTCAACATGGCTGAGAGGTCATTGACCCCAAACTTCATTGTGCAATATCTCGGTTTTTTTCATGATAAATTAATTTTTCTTGAGGTACGAAATAGTACTTAATAGGTACCTAAGTTTTACATAGTCATTTTTTAAAAATTCGGACATGGCGCTGAGAGGTCATTGACCTTTGTCATTTTCTTGCCATATCTCCGTTATCGTTGAGGTAATAATTCCAAGATTGGAGGTACTAAACAGTACTTGATAGGTACTCCTAATTTGCATTATTAGTTTGATCAAATTCGGCTATGGCCGAGGATAGGCCCGCCCATGTTATAATATTGAATATCTCTGTCACCTTTGAGGTAATAATTCCGTGATTAGAGGTACGAAATAGTACGAAATAGGTACCTAAGATCTACATAGTCATTTTTTCAAAATTCGAACATGGCCGGGCTGAGAGGTCATTGACCCCAAACTTCATTGTGCAATATCTCGGTTATTTTTCATGATAAATTAATTTTTCTTGAGGTACGAAATAGTACTTAATAGGTACCTAAGTTTTACATGGTCATTTTTTAAAAATTCGGACATGGCCGGGCTGAGAGGTCATTGACCTTTGTCATTTTCTTGCCATATCTCCGTTATCTTTGAGGTAATAATTCCGAGATTAGAGGTACTAAATAGTACTTGATAGGTACTTTCAATTTGCATTATCAGTTCGATCAAATTCGGCCATGGCGGGAGGCATGTCGCTGGCCCGCCCATGTTATAATATTGAATATCTCCGTCAATTTTGAGGTAATAATTCCACGACTGGAGGTACGAAATAGTACGAAATAGGTACTTAATATTGACATGATTAGTTTTATGAAATTCTTTCATGGCCGGGCCACGGACATGTACGTGTCATATAGCTCCCATGTATCATTGCTCCTTCTCACATAAGCAACATAATGTCCGATAGTAGTCAAGCTCGATCTCCTTCCACTGAATCCCAAAAAGCCTCGAAGAGTATATGTTACTTGATTTAGAGTAACAACCATAGGTATATCACAAGGCTTTGTCTGGAAATAAAATAAGATGGGCATGTATATTATGAAAGTTGTTACTTGAGTGCATTATTCTTATGTGAAGTCAAATTAAATCAAGTAATTAGGCTATCACTTATTCACAATATACACAATCAGTAGAAATACGCCACTTCAAAATTTATACTGGAATTATTTTCTACAAGACAATATGTCTTGGACAGCTGTGGGCCTAACTTTTTTAAAAATAAATATATTAAATATAATTATTCTTGTATGATGTAGAAATACAAAAGGAATTATAGTGAAACACTATCAATTAATTTGAAACAGTTCCTCTAGATATTTCATAATTCAGCGTGTTAGGAGATACAGTTTAATAACGTATCGTACTTATGTATCCTTGGAATATGAAGCTTGTTATATTGTTAATTCAGTCACAACCTGCTACTGAAGCTTCGAAAAGAACAAGTCAGAATTATACATGTTATGTATTATGTGACTGAGAGAAGAAATAATATCACATTTAAGTATGTTTGTATGGAAATCAATTACAATAACAATAGATAGTACAGAGTGACTCACGGGAGTCGGATAATTCTCAATGAAATAATACCTACACTACATTATTGAAATAATTGCATATTTTTACACGAAATCAAAGCTGAGTATATACCATTAAAGTTGACGAAGCTCATCACTTGCAATTTTAGATATGTGTGAAAAATAATCTATTTGACGACATTATTTATTGAAAATAACTAATATTGCAGGTTAATGAGCTTTGTCAACTTCAATGACATATAATGAGGTTTGATTTCGTCTGAAAATTAAGCAATACTTTCAGAGATGGCCGAGTATTATATTATTGAAAGCCGTCCGACTCATGTAAGTCACTCTGTATAATAAGTGGATATTTTTCTTTTCCTACCTCATACTCCTTCAAAATGTCACTTGTCCCATCATTGTTCGAAATGTCAATTAGTTCTATGACTAGATAGATTCGAGACAGATTCCTCGTGATTTTTTGTTGTCCTCCACATTCACATATGCTGTGTTCCTCTTTCGTCGATTCTGCCAATAAGTTGACAAGTTGGCTCAAGTTTGACCCAGTGAGACAAAGTGAAAAGCAGCCATGGAATAGCGTTTTTTCAAATTGACAGGCATCACATCTTGTCTCGTCTGTTTTGACGGGACAATCACGTAACAGTATTCCAATTAAATTGGCAGCTGTACTTTCTGTGCTGATCAATGTAATATTTCCAGGCAATTTGTCATGTTTCGGAGAAGTGCTAAGTAGAATGTTAAGACGATTCTTGTAAGTGATTGCACTAATTCCTTTAGATCCCAATTTACAACAGAAATCGAAATAGGACTTTGTCAATGAACCTTCAGGATAATTTTCACTATATTTCTTGAATTCCTCACTGTCGTTAGTAGCACATGCAAAAATTTGTGCTGCACTATCAAAAGCACACGTATTTTGCAAGGTGATCTTCTCATTTTGCAGAAGTGTGATTGGTCTCAACTCTTCGCACCGGTTACCGTTTTTTAAAACCCCTACTGGCTTTGGTCCCCTTCCCTCAATACTGATATGTGAGAAATCTGGTTGACGGATCAGATATGATCTGATATTTCTTACTTTTCGAGTTCTTCTTTTTGAAGAATTGGAAGGTCTTGGAGAATTGCCCTGTCCACGCCAATTCTCTCGGCACCTGTCTTCTGAAGAATTGAAGCATTTAGTGCAAATTCGCTTTTCCCCGTACCCTTCATCCCCTTCATCGACGGCTCTGGAACATGTATCAAATATGATGTGGACCGGAGCTTTGCAAACCATACACAAGTGTGCTCCACCTGGAAAATTTCCTCTGGAGCATTCTGGGCAATCCTGCCCTGAAGGTTGTTTTTCTGGTAGGCCTACATTGTCGTTGGGGAGATTTGATGACATGTCTTGTGTTGCATCGTCCTCTACGATAGTCTCTTCGGATCTCATTCTCTGATGAGAGGCAGCCGATAGTTTCAGTTGCCCCTCGATTTGAGCTATATGCTTCACAATAAAATCGTCGACCCTCATTGGAAGCTCATGCGTTTGGAAAATGACATTTTTTATAACATTAAATGTGCTTTCCACATGGGCCGAGCTGGCTGTTTCAGTGGCATAATTAAAATAAGGACACATTATGCTTGAGATTAGAGGAAGGTCCTTCATCAAATTGACTATATCATTCACAAGTTTGGGGCAATACAAAGCATTGTAATGCTCTCCTCTCACGTCCTCTTCTAATTTTGCCTGAGCTAACACTGTTTTGGTCCACGAGTGAAATTTGTTGGTGGTTCTTTGATCAATTTGCGTCGCAGTACTACTTGTATCATCCTCTTCCAATGCATCAATATCAAAATCCATGGTTGTAATACACTTGTTCAGGAACTTTCTTGATTTTTCAGCTGGCGTGTCCTCACTTGTGACAGTATCACCTTCCATTCGTTTCCCAATTGTGGTGCTCTCACACAGAACAAACAGAGCTTTCAACATTTTTCGTATTAAAAACATGTCGTCAGATTTTAAAATTTCTGTGATTGAACGAACATACAAGTTTTTCACTCCAAAAGTCATCATAGACATTACTTTCCACGAAGTAATGTTTTTGATCACATGCGCCACATCGCATCTCACAAAAGTCTTGGGGAGTGGATCTTCACACCCTTCTCTTGAAAATATTGAATCGAAACATCTGTTGACGTATTCAATCAAACTGCAACAGTTTGTGTATGATCTAACGATTCCTGAGAGCAGAGCTTTAGATCTATCGCATGTTACGCAAGTTGGTATTGGAGCTCCAGCTCTCTTGAAATCTTCCAACCAGCATTGGACTGAAATGTTGTCGTGTCTCTCAGTCAACATTTGGGTGACTGGGAATGAAGTTTCACCTGCATACACAGCCTGATACAGGAAAATTGAACCAGACTTATTATTGAATGGCCGGTTGATTTTTCTCACGACGTTGCCGGTTGCATCAATGATTAATGCACTTCTCTGAGAGGATTTGCAGACTTCTCGATAGCAGTTTATCTGCGAAGGCGTCCAATAATGAACAAAAAATTTGTCAAGACCTACATTGTGGATAGATTCATTGAATGGTATCGTATATTTCATACTTGAAATTGCATCTATCACTTGCTTATTTATGTGGCCTTCCATTTTTTCTTTGTATTTCACACATCTCAAAGCATTGGAAGATGGCAAGTGTGAAGGCTCTTTGTCACCATACTCCATCATTTCATGAGCCAATTTTGTCCTTAAACCCCCTGCTGTGTAGAATTGTAATCCAGATCTCACTCTGTCTTTTGCGTCTCCTTTCAATATTCTTTTTCTTTGTGCGTGATCACATGTGTCCTTCGATGATGTATATTTACATCTCACAATTGCTCTGAAAAATGAATGGAAAGGGAATGGTACAAAATTGAATTCCATACATTATTATTATTATATCATGTTCACTTGAGAATTAAAGGAATGATTGAATTAAATAGTTCATCATTCATGCACAATGAATAGTCTTCTATTCCTCTTAATGCACATAATTAATAATTTTGAAGTTTTTTAAAAGGGTATTTGATTCTCATTCCATTCATCAATTATTTTAAATAACCCTAAGTTTTAAAGTTTAATTTTATTACAAGAAGTTGGCTTGATAACTTCCTGATATTGGCCGTAATGGAAATTTGGTGAGAATTCTAGAATTTGATGAACATAAAACAGATCAGAAACTCTAGTACCGTATGCATATTTCTAGCGAACAGTGTCAAATAAAGTTTTATTCAGAACTACATCATGGTTGAAGCATTACAAACACATTATGTGTTCAGAAGAGACATGGTATTTTCAGATATGTTCATGTCATGTGCATCAAAATATGATAATATATGTTAAAAAACATCATGTGCTTTTCATTTAGTGAATTTTATAAGGACGAAAAAACGTACAAAAATTGAGATGAAGAACTGTTTGAACTTGCACTTGAAATTGCCAGATTATTTATGAAAGCTATCCTGCTTAAATTTAAAAGGAAAATTATAATTCTAAATGCTGTTATATTAACAATACTGGCATGCTGATTCCTCTTTAGTAAATTTTTCCCAACTTACCGCTGTCCTTCCACAGGGGCTTTGTGAATATATCCGATGAAGGTTCCTCTGCAACCTTTGCAAATAGCCGAAATTCTCACATAATACTTTTTGGTCTCAGAAATTGAAGCTCTCTTGAAAACTAGACAACAGTTTTTCTTCGTCACCAACCAAAAGTGCTCGTTCACGACGTGAGTCCACAGATTTGGTGCTAGGCCCTTATAACTTTTCCCCTTTCGGTTCTTATTTTTGTAATAAATATTTCTTGGAGCGATATCTGTCCATTCTTTTGATGATAGGGTTATGTCGAATCTCTCTGTATTATAGACACCTCCATTAGAATTCGCATTAGAGCTCCCATTAGTACCTCCATTCAAAGAATCTCTATCAGTATCTGAAAATATACAATATTTCAGCTTACGTCCATATAAACAGAATTTAATTTGATCAAAAATGAAGTCTTCATGAGAGTTTGTTCTTTTAATTATCACATCAATGAATTAGAAAACTTTTTCAACTACTTCATAGCAACCTTTTTATGAAAATAGCAGGTCACCCGTGCTTTGCATTGGAGAAAAATTACGGTAGGTACATGTAATTTATGAGGTACTATATGAGGTGTATTTTTATTTAGGTACATGTATTAAAAAGACTCAGTAGGTTAATTTATGCTTTTTGACTAAGGATTTATTTGAAGTTTCTCAAGTGAATGTAGAATAGAAAGAGCTACAAATACAAATATTTGTTCCAAAGAGCTTCAAAACTGATTCATCGTGATAAAAACTTACGTACCGGTATCTATCATGATTGTTCTCAAAATGTTCAACTAATGAAATTTTTGAAAACTCTCAGAACTTTTTGAAAATTCTCAGTCTTGTTATAACTTTATTCTATAAAGACGAATAATCATCGAAAAGTAATTCACTTTGAAAATCTACGAAACTGTAATTATCATAAGTCTCATCAAGTCTTATCATAAGCCAAGATTGTGTTCAGACTTCCTATAAGAAAAATATTAATGAGTCGAATTGCGCACAATATGAAAACCTGTATATTTCATTGATTATGATTTCAATTTGGTTAGCTAGAATATCATGTGGAAAACGTTGATTCAAGAAATTTATTTACGAGTAGAATAATAAGGCTACTCTTTCACGAATAATGAATCCCTTTAGAAATTAATCGACTCATTCATAAAAGCATAAGAAATAACAATTGGGAAGATAATCAAAAATCTTAGAATAAAGGCCCGTATCGACAGTGCGATGCATGAGCCGCGAATGCCTCAAGGTATTGTCTGTCGAAGCAAAAAGACCTCTGGCAAGATGGGATAATGACCCTAGCTCGGTCAATATTGGTTCAAGACTTATAAATGTGTTCTCGAATTGTAGAACAGATTTTTTAGATATGTCAACAAATATTGAACGAGCTACAGTCATTTTCCCATCTTGCCAGAGGGTCTTATTGCTTCGACAGACTATACCTTGAAGAATTTGCGGCACATGCCTCGCACTGGCGGAAACGGGCCGATCTCATAATCTCAAGTATATAATTAAGCGTGGTGAATTCCATTTCATCCAGAATCCACAGATGACCGACGAATTTCGTAACCGACGGATAACTCGAGATCCTAGGATCTAAGGGCCAAATTCACCAATATCATAATAATTATAGAACTAGCGTTACAGTATCTTCAGTTATCAGCCTGTTACGAAAGTCAAAGATCATCTGTGGATTGGGAATGAAATGGAATTCACCACGCCAAAAAAGGCGAGTTTATGAAATCTCCGGATATCTCAGATCTCGAGCGTGTCGAAATGGCAGTGAACATGTGTTTCTCTGAATTTTATTTATCTTGACCAAAAACTGACATGTTTGTTGATGTTGAAGTGAGTTTCCGCTGAAAGAGATTTGAATAATTCTGTTTTTATTTGACATTTCATTCAGAAGTGTAAGCCTATTTGAAATGAAGATTTGAGAAGAAACTGTGTTTGTTGTATTTGAGACTATTCTGAAAAATGTTCTATGTTGAAGTGAAGTGGAAAACGTATATTGATACATTTGACTATGAATACTCTAATTGGAAACACCTTTTTTTAGCGTTTTGTTTCTCTTCCTAATCATAATTATTGTTATTTCTTTTGCATTTATGAATAAACCTATAGATGGATTTTCAATGGTATAGTATAGCGTTATTTGCAGTATAGTGATTATTTCATACACATAGATGCATTTTTTGAGGTAACGTTCCAAACATATTATAGGTGACCAAATAATCAAAAATGAATGATAGAGCTTTTCGATTCTTCTACGCAATTAAACTCTTATAGAAAATCTGAACACTTTCTTGGTAAATTACAATCCCAATGGATAAAAGAGAAATTTATAATTTTACAGATCCACTGTAGATAACATTTATTATGAGCAAGATGAATCGTATGTTGAAATCTATTTTATAGTATCACTGTATTACACTGATTTACAAATGAATCTTCTGATGTAAAATAACGAACTCGTATACTGAACTAATTACTGTATTTATTAATATTCTACTCATGTCTGAGTTAAAAATTACATAGGATTGCTTGAACCATGACAATAAAAGAATGAGTGGTAGAAAGGACTTCCTAGTCCTAACTCCGCCTGATAAAGAATATTTTCATTCCATTTGAATAGAATGTTTAACAATTGGAATCTTGAGGTACAATTTCTGAAAGGCAAATTGCACCGAAATTAAAATTGCAATTCTACGGTCGTAGAATCATGTACTTTTTTTTCTAAGGGTGATGCCAACATTGGCTCTTGGGCCTGTGCGTGGGTAATGGGAAGGATGATGATGAGAGATGAATGGACCTGCTTTAGGTGGGTTCGGAACCACCGGGAAGCGATTTTTGAGGCCCATAAATTGAATTCAGAGGAACTGGTCACCAGTACAACAGTGGTGGCAGAGGCACGTCGCTTATCTAATCTCACCGATTAGACGCTCTCTACCCCTGGGACAAACCGCTTCCCTAACAATATTTGATAGACTTGAAATCAAACAATAAGAGAATAATATAATTATAAAGCGATCAAATTACTGAATTGAATTTTTGTAAAGGAACAGTGGCATTATAGGTATTACTACGATAAGTCACATCAATTTCATTCTGCAATTATTTATGAAGAATGTTTGTCAACTGAGGTGTGCATGAAAATGCAATTATAATGTCCTTCAGACTATAATATTTGTCAATGGTGTAGGCTACCTTATTTGTTCCTATGAGCTTCAAAGCTCATAGATCGTGATAAAAACTTTTATCCCGTGTCTATCATGTTCTCAAAATGATCTTCAACTGTTGATATATTTTCATTTTTCTGAAAATTCTCAGTTGTGTTACAACTTTATTCTAAAGTCTTCATTTATAAAGACGAATTATCGAAGAGATTTTTTCACTTTACAAATCTACAAAACTGTAATCAACATGAATATCTGACAAGATTATTTTTAAAAAATAATAATGCTTTTATTTGAAATTCATAAATTTCCTTGAAAATTTGGATAAAAAATGTTAAAAAGAATATATTCAACCTTGAATATTATTCACCTTTTGTGATTGAACAAGCAATTTCACCTCTAATTATATAATAATTATGCAATAACATTATAATTTTAAAGCCTGCGGTATTTTTTTTATGCAAGGCGCTCTGTATGCAATCCCGCATTGCATTGAAAACTCTCGTTACAATCCCTAACCCACTAAAATCGGGCAGTTATTTTGAATCTTCAGTTACGAGGTTACTGTTCGTTACTGGCTGTAGTGAATTCCACTTTTGGAATTTTTTTGCTCGGTTAGAGCCAGCTGACTCTATAAACTAAGTTCTCGTTTTCGGTGAATTCCGCCCTAAGATTCATTTATTATTAGTTTATTATTTAATTAGTTCATTTCGTTAACTGTATTGAGTCAAGATTTCCAATAAATATCTTCAATTGTACAATTGTAATTTCCATTAATATCATTATTACAATGAAAATCATAAAAAACTATTATAAGATCAATGCAATTTAGCTTGATTCCGTCCTAATAATTGCTAAATTATTTAACAGATGGTGAACACAGATGATGAATTTTGAGGTTGAGTGGTAGAAAGGATTATTGCCATCCTACAAATAATGCATGCTTTTTAAAAAATAATGGACTTGTTCATAAAAGCATCAGAAATAAAAATTATTTTATTAGAATTATCAAAAGGATAATCTTTAGACATTTTGTCCTTTATATAATGGACAAATTTTTGTTGATGAAATTATTCACACTCTGAATATTTTTCTATTAATAGCATGTTTTTGTAGTAATATAGCTTCAAATTATATATCCCATTGAATTATTCTTCTATTATAAATATCCATTATAGGCTAATTATGTTCCATAACAACAATTATTATAATGATCAAGCTTAAATGCTCGTTGTGATTAGCAAATTATTATTTAATAGTTTGATTGGCTTCTTAATTATACTACTAAATTAAATTAATAATGGCCGTATGTTTATATTCGCTGATATTCGTTTCAAAAATTCGTTTCGAAAATCGTCTATCGTATGAAAATATTCTTTTTAAAGTATCCTTAAAAGATCATCCTGCGTTTCTTTCTCATAATCATACTAAACTAGTAGGTTCAATACCAGAATTATCCACATGATTCTTCAATGACTGCAATACTATTTGTAATGACTCCTTTACTGTTTGTATTGGTATAAAATCTTTGTGGTTATAATCTTCATTGTCACTATCCTAATTCTTCTCTTATGCTTTAAAAAGTATGTGAACAACGATATTCAGTGTTTTTCATGTGCTAATAATAAAGCTCAACAATCAAAATCTTTCATACACTAGTATGGAAATATTATTAACAAGAGTGGAAATTGATTATAATAATTATTCATTCCTACCTTTCTCAGAAGATGCCTCCGACTTTTCATCCAATTCTGTCATCTGCTGATTATCTTTTGGAACACTTTGGAAACCCCATTCATTGTACATCAGCTTAGCATCCTTGTTTTTTTTAATAAAAAGATAGATGGCTTTTGGTGTCATTCGGTCCAATAGGAGGAATGAAATATCTTTGAAAACACTGTTTGACGAAGACACAATTTTCCCATTTACAAAAACCCTTTTTTTGTAAAGAGAAATTACTTCACATACTTCTTCACTTTTAACTCTAGGAGGTCTACCGCGATTCATTTTACACTAATTGATCCACGTAAAAGCTCACTTCGACACTAAGGGCTCGCTCAACATCAACTCGCTAACATGTACTGAAGACTGGACTGACACAATCTAGAATGACAAGGACTAAATAGCAGCATATGTTTTTCTTCCTGAAGTAATGAAAAGAATTTTGGGTGTTTCCAGAAATAGGGGAAAGTTGGGGATGTGATGGAAGATGCATAGTCTATAAGTTCCGGCATGTTCAAGAGGACACGTAACGATAGTTTGAAATGATCTCGGCGTTATTGATCTGACTAAATGACAGTCATGTCAGACTTTCATTTCTATTCTCTCTTGGTAAAAACCCTGGATGCATGCATAACTAAGAAAAATAGTCAACTTTTGTCTGTTCTTTTCCAAAGTTCAAAAAACGTGTTGTAGAACAACAAAGATATACTATAGATTTGCTATATATAGGCTCTAGTCGGCGCCACCTCAGTTCAATACAAAAACCTGAATACAAAATATGGGGTGTTTCAAGAAATGGGAGAAAGTTGGAATGCGAAATTATCGGTCTATATAAAAACGCTGGTCGCTCAAGGAGACTGGTAACTATGGTTTGAAATGTTCATAGTTAGCGCATTGTTGGAAGAGTACACAACATTGGACTGAATCATAAATCAGATCCGATAAATTATCATAGTAATAAGCATTCACATTTTAAATGGTAGTGCTAGTGGAAACCAGACAGCAGAGCTCCATTCACTGCGATTTCAATAGACCATGGGTAAAACCGGACAGCAAAATTCCATTCACTGTGATTTCAATAGACCTGGGTAAAAACCCTGCAGCCTGCATATGTGCAAAAAATGGTCAACTTTGCATGCAGATTCTGTCTGTAGATGGTCAAATTAATACTGTAGATTCCACTGTATTTTCGTATATTCAGAGAACGCAATTTATAAATGATTTATTTCAAATTTTTTGTGGTACTCATCATCTTATTTGGGCTAAAATATACATGAAACTAGGTACTTAATATTTTCGAAGTCAGATTGTATATCAAGAAAACATGAGAATTGAGGAAATTCATTACGCGAATGGACTCACAAATCACTTCGAAGTCTGTCCAAGCAGAGAAGACCCTCTAGCATGATGAGAAAATTACTCTAGCTCGGTCTATATTGTTTAAAAAAATTATTGATTCCGTCTCAATCCTAGGAAACATCCTGATCTACAATTTGAGACCAACACAATACTTTTTGAACCAATATTTACCAAGCTGGAGTCATTTTCTCATCTTGCCAGAGGGTCTCCGCTGCTTGGACAGACTATATGCAGCTTATATATACGGTGTATGTTTAGTCTAGTCTGTACAAGCGAAGAAGACCCTCTTGCAAGATGATAAAATGACTCCAGCTCGGTCTATATTGAATAAAAAAATTATTGTTTTGTTCTCAATCCTAGGTAACAGTCTGATCTACAATTCAAGACTAAATCAAAACTTTTTGAACCAATATTGACCGAGCTGGAGTCATTTTCACATCTCGCCTGAGTGTCTCCTTTGCTTGGACAGACTATATACAGCTTCCGTATACAGTAGTGTTCAGTCTAGTCTGTCCAAGAGAAGAAGACCCTCTGGCAAGATGTGAAAATGACTCCAGCTCGGTCTATATTGGTCAAAAAATTTTTGATTTGATCTCAATCCTAGGAAACCCTCTGATCTACAATTTGAGACCAAACTAATACTTTTTGAACAAATATTAACCGAGCTGGAATCATTTTCTCATCTTGCCAGAGGGTCTTCTTTGCTTGGCAAGACCCTCGCCTTCGGCTCGGTTGAAGATCATAGACCCCGAATTTTATCGTGCTATATCTCGGCTATTTTTCATGATAAATTAATTCTTCTTGAGGTATGAAATACTACTTAATAGGTACCTAAGATTTACATAGTAATTTTTTTTCCAAACTCGAACATGGCCGGGCTAAGAGGTCATGGACGTTTTTAATTTTCTTGCCGTATCTCCGTTATCGTTGAGGTAGTAATTCCGAGATTGGAGGTACTAAATAGTACTTGATAGGTACTTCTAATTTGCATTATCAGTTTGATCAAATTCGGCTATGGCCGGGGAGGCATGTCGCTGGCCCGCCCATGTTATAATATTGAATATCTCTGTCACCTTTGAGGTAATAATTCCGTGATTAGAGGTACGAAATAGTACTAAATAGGTACCTAAGATCTACATAGTCATTTTTTAAAAATTCGAACATGGCCGGGCTGAGAGGTCATTGACCTTAGTCATTTTCTTGCCGTATCTCCGTTATCGTTGAGGTAATAATTCCGAGATTGGAGGTACGAAATAGTACTAAATAGGTACTTCTAATTTGCATTATCAGTTTGATCAAATTCGGCCATGGCCGGGGAGGCATGTCCCTGGCCCGCCCATGTTATAATATTGAATATCTCTGTCACCTTTGAGGTAATAATTCCGTGATTAGAGGTACGAAATAGTACTTAATAGGTACCTAAAATTTACATAGTCATTTTTTCAAAATTCGAACATGGCCGGGCTGAGAGGTCATTGACCCCAAACTTCATTGTGCAATATCTCGGTTATTTTTCATGATAAATTAATTTTTCTTGAGGTACGAAATAGTACTTAATAGGTACCTAAAATCTACATAGTGATTTTTCCAAAATTCGAACTTGGCCGGGCTGAGAGGTCATTGACCTTTGTCATTTTCTTGCCATATCTCTGTTATCTTTGAGGTAATAATTCCGAGATTAGAGGTACTAAATAGTACTTGATAGGTACTTTTAATTTGCATTATCAGTTCGATCAAATTCGGCCATGGCCGGGGAGGCATGTCGCTGGCCCGCCCATGTTATAATATTGAATATCTCCGTCACTTTTGAGGTAATAATTCCACGTTTGAAGGTACGAAATAGTACTTAATAGGTACTTAATATTGACATGATTAGTTTTATGAAATTCCTTCATGGCCGGGCCACGGACATGTACGTCTTTTTTATTGAGTATCAGAGAATGAAATTGTGAGATAACAATAATTGGTAGCTAATTTTTTCCAATAACTACAGTGCAATATACAACTCTAGTGTTACTTGCACTTGAAGTGTGAACAATACTCAACCAGGACTTTTTCTTAATATCATAGTTGAGTGGACATTACTGTCCAAACTTCGCCACGTCTTTGAAATAAAAAAGTCATTCATTCAAAACAATACAATGGTTTTAACTTGACTTATTTCTCTACTAATTCATCCAATCTTGCTATTTTGAATTCTTCTTATCCATGTTGTGTATTTGATGAATTTGATGCTCTATTTCATATTATCAACCAAATAATTATAATAAAGTGTAGTGTTTTGCTTTTATGTACTTTAAAAAGGAACAAATCTCATTCTAGACTTGCAATGATCATCTATTCAGATGAAAAGACAATAAGAAAAAGTAATAACTTCAAAAATGAGGAGACAGTTTAGCATAATATTTATATTTAATTAAATACAATATATACAGTACTACATACTTCCACTTTTCTTTGTATAGAAGAGAAGGCTAAGAACAAGAAAACGAAATAATAAAAAACACTCAGGATTTAATATCAATATCTTCTTGTAAATACTAAATATCTCCTTGCAAAGGAATATGTCAGTGCGTATTATATCCGAGACCAGTTCATTTCCATTTAGCTGCTGGAACAAAAATTAAAATTTTTTTGAGTATTACATAAAATAGGGAAATATTTTTTAGAGAAGATACAGTAGTGAGATTTTTAAAAAATAATAATATAGAGAAAGGCAAATCAATGAATCTAAGAGGACAATATCTTGAGAGGGCTGTCTTAAATCTGACAGATAGCTGATTACAAAAAAATTATACTACAAGGAGAAACTTTGTATTATCAAGTTATATTGAAATTATTCAGTTGTGAATTGTTGAGCATAATTGATTATTATGACCAGAGACAACATTCATGAGTTCAAAATATTTTTATTTCTTATTTTGTCCTCATCCTAATTTGAAAACAGTTGAACAACAAAAACATTGAAAAGATAATAGAATAAAAACTAATGTTCTAGTGATCGAAATTAACATTATGTGTTTCTTCAAGTTGTAATGGTCTTACCCTATTATCCAATAGGGCTCATTTCATAGAATTTGTCATGAAAAATAGCCTACAGATGGAGTGGAATACTTACAATAAACGTCAAATGTTAGCCAACAATTGTAAAATGATCTAGACCAAGTAAAGTCTGTCCAAGCAAAGAAGACCATCTGGCAAAATGGGAAAATGACTCCAGCTTGGTCAATATTTGTTCAAGAATTATAAATTTAGTCTTATTGTAGATCAAATTGTTTCATACAATTTGAGATAAAATTGATAACTTTTGAACCAATATTGACCAAGCTTGAGTCATTCTCCCATCTTGCCAGAGGGTCTTCCTTGCTTGGACAGACAATACATTATTGATATTAAATGTTCAAAAATTAATGGAGAAAAGAATAGAATATGCTAAAAGAAAGGTATCAAGAACTAGCTGTTCAACTGTTCAAAATAACTTATCTGTTAGTAAGATCACCTCTTCATATGAATTTCTTGACTTCTAAGTTTAATGAAGTAGGCCACATAGGCTATATTATACAGGCTTAGAAATAATGAAACAAATCTTTAGAAATATTTCTAAAACACATATATGTTTTGATTCTCAGATCATTTTCAATGTGAGTGAATAAGTTGAATGAATTTTATTTGAAAGATTACTTAGTTTATTCTTTTTATTCATCTATAGAAATAATTATCCAAATAATTTGTCTAAGGGTCTATTTAATTAAGGGTTATAACTAGATATGAAATCATTAACTTTGAAAATTGCCCCGATTACTATGTAGGTGACCACAGGCATTACAGAAGTTTCATGTAAATTACCTTCTCTGCTGAGTATTATTCATATGGACTGCGGTATCTTATGAAGATTATCATAGAAAATTAAATTATACATTTTCCAAGTGTGAAGGTTCAAGAGGAACACATTCCAATTCACTACGCCTATTTTAAATGCCAATCTTGTCTAAGAACAAGAACAAGTATAAGTCGTTACCTCAGAGCTGGTCTCCTGGACAATGCGTTCCTGACCCAGAGCAGAAGTGCCTGCTCATGGTCGGCGGGCGCAGAAGTGGTGGTGGAAGCGGAGGAGGAGAAACGTTGCACGGCGGCCAGCACTCGGTCGGAAGTGGCCACCTCTGAGCGACATCACCGCCTCCTTCACACGCGCTCTGCAACACACCCACACCAAATGAAATCAAAATCTTTTATTCCATAGGAAATGCATTATTTTAAAAAAAGTATCAAAAATAATTAAATTTCTATAATGCAATAATTAAAAATATAATATAGAATAAATTCTCCCCAAAAATAAGATTTTATTTCACCAGGAAAATTGATACTTGGTGGCATGCAACGTGCAGCAATCTGCTCAGACAGATTCAAATATTTCCAAATGATGACACATCATCATCATTGTGGGTCAAGTGGCTCTTGTGCTTCAACTTCACCCACAACACTTTATGTAATATACAAAGTGTAAAATGAAGACATTTATCTATCTATCATGTCACTAGTGAGATAATAAAATTATTATATATAGGCTTATCTACAATGATTATATTTTATACCGTATTTCTAGAATCATATATCATAATTATTGTAACCCTATATAAAACATGCTATTGTAGATTAACATAACCTACATTCTATAGAAGAAAATAGTGTCACCTTTAAGGATGGGTGATAGTGGACAGCAAACTGCCCAACGGCAGAATCAAACCCCATAAGAGCAATGTAATTTTTATCAATCTCTTGAAGCAGATATAGAGAGCCTCTATGGTCAGAATTTCACGTTCTTTATATCATCAAAAGGCAAATTCAATTCTACAGGGGGTTGAATTTTCACTTTTTTATTTCAAGTTTATTTCAATAATTAGAGTTCAATACTTTTAGAGCTGATTAATTTTACAGCAATAAACTACAGAATAAACTAAAAATCAAAAAGTAAAAAGTCAACCCCCTGGAGAATTGAATTCTCTTTCCAATGACATGAAGAAAGTTTACCCTGCTCAGATGATTAAGGCATAGGTAGTTTTTCTGTACAATTGTCATTAAAAAAATTTATATTGCATTATTTGAGAAAGAAACATAAAAAACTGACCTGTTGTTTGACCTTGCTGGCAATGGTGAATTTGTTTGGCGCAAAATTTGGACTAACGGACACATTATATTTCCTCCCTCCAATGAAGTAGGCTACTTGATAATGTGTAATGCTTTTCAGGGTCCAAGCAGGCTCCAGAGTGACTGCAAAAAGATGATCATTGAGCTTATAAGTTATGAATGAAATAATTGATCCACAATGAAAAAAAGTTGACATTTTACAACACCAATAACACCATGGGGCACCAAATACATTTTTATAGTTAAAGTTTTCTAGTTCAGTTTTCATAGCATTCTTGTAGGAGAAATATAAAAATTATGCATTTGAGGGAATTTACATGCAAACGGTTAGTATTTAAGTGTCAAGTGTTGAAGTTATGTTTGAAACATTAATGTGCTCTGTAGGCCTATCTGACAACTTACATAGCCCACCTGAGAACCCACAAATACAATACCGGTACCTATGTAATATTCTATCAATTATTACAAAGAAATAGAAAAGAAGGTATAAGATATTGCATATTTGAATTTTAAGTAATTAACTGTGCTTTCAAGCTCAATGACTCATTTTCTTGCCAGGGTGTCTTCTTTGCTTGGGCAGACTGTATAATAGTGGAGTAGATATGAAACTGCCTACCAGCTTGTGGGCGTAGGCCCTTCATGGGCTGTTGAGCCACTGAGACAGACAGAATCATGGAATATTATTTGGAACAAGCTATTGTAGATGAATTTGATGATGTGCTATGATCAAAGAATTTGATTTTGCTTTATATCTATTAACATACATTGATAGTAGCCCTGGACAAAAAGGGAATATTAATTATAACTTTATCAATTATTATAAAGAAATAAAAAACAAGGTAGAAGATATTGCAAGTAGCCTAGACAAACAGTTAGTAGGTACTTACATGTTAATAATCCAAACATTGTTTTTCATCATTATCTTCTTCCCCCGATGAAGTATCTAGGTACTGGATAATGTGTGATGCTTTCTGGGTCCAAGCTTCTCCAATTAACTGCAAAAAAAGTTCATTATAATAATTTATCAATTGAAAGCAGTAATTGATCAACTTTGAAAAAAGTATGATAACTTACTGTAGCCTACCAATAACAATTATCTAGTTTCATAATTCATTATAAGGTACTTTTAAATTTTTAAAATGGTATTTGATTTATTTCATCTTATCTATCAACTCAGGCTGAAGCATCAAGCTTAGAAATGCAACCAAGTAGGCCTAATATATTCTACCCTATTTTTATTTCTTTGTAATAATTGAAAGAACTGGAATGTTATTTGTGAGTCCTCAAAGAGGCTATGTAGCCTAATTAAATTCAAAACACAGTAATGTTTTAAACATGACTTGAACCTAACCTGACTTCTACAGTAATCTGTACTCAGCCTACTGTAGGCCTATGCATATAAATTTCCTCAAAAACCATGATAACTTATGAATATTTCTCTTATAATAGCCTATTGATACGGTAGAGAAACTTTTTGTTGATTTAGTGATTAATAAACAAGCAAAATTAAATTCAATCTCAACTTGAATCATGAATTATCAGATTGGATAAAATACCCAAATTATTTGTCAATAATTTAAAATGATTCTTCAAGAGTCTATCCAATAACAAGATTTTGACAAATCCAGACACAAAACTCTTCAACATTGGACATTCAGTAAAAGATTAGTAGGAATATTAGGCTACTTAATTTATTGGCATTGATAAATTTCTACTTGAAATATGTCTCTATAATTACAAAAATCTATCAAATAAGGCTTTAAGAACGGACTAAAAAGTTATTTCATCCATTGTATTATATAACTTACACATGTATCATTAAAACATTAATTTGGCTTATTAAACTGGAACAACATTAAATTTAACCAAAAATAATATTAACTTACCGGTATTCATGAAAGACTTGGCAGTTCAAATCGTAAACAAAAACATATGAAAACAAAAAGGTTATGTTTACTTACCATCAATGCAATTCGAGTAAATGATATATTCTCTCTCGCGAGAATCAATTGTAGATTATTAAAAATCTATTCATTTATTGTTTATCACAAAATATAATTTACACAACGTATGAAACAGCTATGAGAAAGAATGCGCCATGCCGCCATATTGAATGAGCAGCATAAGCAGCATGCCACACGCTGTGCCATCCCATCCCGCAAAGGTCTGTCCACACGTTGCTGAAAGACGAAAAATGCAAAGATGTGGACACAGCTATTAATATGTCATTCTATGTAAGTTTTAATTCTAAATATGCTCTCTTCCGTCTAAAACGACTCCCCCCAGCACACGGACTTATTGTCCAAGCAGGAAGTTATTTATTTACATCTCACACTTTATTAATATTAATTTAATATTACATTTTATGCAACGTCTTTGCTTGTTTCAATAATATATCATATAATGTATAATTTTAGACTTGAATAAAATTTATTTGAATTTATTACAGTAAGTATTTTTTGTTCAGTGTATCCAAATGAACGGGTTTTATGTAGGTAGTACTGTTTACTACCTGTACTACTGTGTATACTACCTTATATATACTACCTGTATACATGAGCAATGTGCATAAAGATGTAAAAACGTCTGGGTCAGATAGGATGATTCCTATAGTCTCGATCCCAGAACAACACCACAAAATAAACCGAATAGTATCGACTGCAAACAGCCAATTTCGTCTTTCAGAGGAGACGTAAAGCCGTCGGTCCCAATAAGTGTCTCTAATCATCACCCCTCTGCCACATTACTCATACAATGCCTATTTACACTATTTGGTTATTCATAGAAAAACTAAAAGGTAGTAAAAGCAGACATAAATATTTTATACTACCTATTTGTAATTATTAGAACTGAATTCTTAGTCGTTCAGGTTCGCGGTATTGATTATACATTCTCTTCCTTATCAGGAGCTACCGTATACTGCCTTGACAGCTCTCTTGGCATTTTTTTTTTTATTCCTTTCAATTTCCTTTTCACCTTTTATTTCCATATTTTTTCATTTTTACAATTACATTTTTTCGGCATCATTTATTACAACTAAATAAACTTTAAATAACATCTGTGCTGAATTGCTACTGCGTTTTCAATTCTTACTATGTCTCCAACAATAAAGAAATTTACAACACAGAGGAATAACGTTGCTATTAAGTTTGATGGTTTTAATTATCGAAAAGAACGTACAATGCTGGATGGTAGAGTTTCATTTAGGTGTCTATCTAATGGTTGTCCCGCCACTTTGAAGACGAATGCCTTAATGCATAAAGTGTTGGAGACAAGTGGGTTACACAGTCATACTGCACCTGATCAGAGTATTGATATGAACAATGACATTTCTATAGGTCAGTCAACTCCAGTAGGCATTAATAATTTAGTGAACAATAAACCAACTACTCCTAGCAGTGGCAAAATGAGTTCTCCCATGACTTGTGATATGGGTGTAAACACCCCCACTACGAGAACAGTCTCAACAATTTCTTCGCCAAGCTTGCATGCAGTTGAGCTTCTCCAACAGCGCGATGATTTGATAGCTCATTCTCAAGATTTAAAAATGCAAATTGAATCCCTCCAAGAACAAGTAAATTCACAAAAGAAGCACATCAAGTCATTATTGATGGAATTTGAAAAAGAGAATATATCTGCTAAAGATCAGCTTAGAAGTATGTCTACAACAATCGAAACTTTGGAGGCTGATAACAATGCTTTAAGGAGCGAAATTAGCTTGTCTAGGGATGATGCCAATGAGTGGAAAAGTAAGTACGAAGACTTGTTAGTATCGAAATCAAGAGTTGATGGCAAACAAGTGGTTTCAAAAACAGCTCAGTCAAAGCGATCGAACATTATTGCAATCATCGACGATAATGATTTTCCGGCACTGAGTGATGAATCCAAACGTCACAAATGGGAATCTACAGAATATCAGGAGAAAAAAAGCCGGTATTATGAAGATAATAATAAACTGATTTTAGGTGACTCAATGATTAGAAACGTTACTCCTCAAAACTGCATTGTTGATGTTCGTCCGGGAATACGCATCGAACAACTAACTAAAGTGATAGAAAATAAATATAAGAAGTCGTCAGCACAGAATTATAAAAGTGTATTAATTCATGTAGGCACTAATTCAATCCGTAGAGAAACTGAAGAATCCGTTGTGAATGAGATGAGGAACATGATAAGGACAGCCAAGCAATGTTTCAGTAATTCAAGGATAATAATCAGCGGCATAATACTAAGGCGTTCAGTAAGTGACTCATACATTACCAGGATTAATGACTCCATCAGAAATGAGTGCGCAAAACTAGGTGTGCTATTTGTGAACCCTAATAGTTTCATCAACACCAGAGAAGGTTTGAGCAAGGACGGTCTACATCTAAATAGGATGGGCTCAACTCACTTTACTAAAATGTGTATTAAAGTTCTTAGCTTATTACAGAAAGAGGGAAACTAATAAGTTGTGCCAGGGGTGTAAAAGAAAATCATATGATCAGAAAAGACACTATTAGTATAAGATATTCAAAAGAATCGTATAATTTGAAAATAATACATCAAAATATCGATGGAATAATTAGTAAAGTGGCTCTTTTAAATATTTTGGTGGAGAATGAACAACCAGACATTCTAATATTAACCGAGCATGGATTGAAAGAATATGAAATTTACCTACCTATTTCTAACATGTATTTAGTAAGTAGTTACAGCAGAGTTGATATGAGAAAGGGGGGAGTAGTCATATATGCCAGTCTTGAATTGTTGAAAGTTATTGGTCATAAATTTACGGTTATTAATATTTCTGATATATGTTACATTAAGGACATTGAAATATGTGGATTCAATTTTAAGATTGGTGGAGATTCGTATTCTATTGTAGGTCTATATCGATCACCTAGTGGCGACACTAGTATATTCTTTGAAAACCTTGAAATTTTATTCAATCGTATTTGCAGTCATGTATCTGATAAAGTCATTGTTGCAGGTGATTATAACATTAATGTTTTAGATAGTTCTCCTGAACATAGAAATCTTATAAATATTTTGAATCTATTTGATTTGCACTACACAATTAAAGAACCTACACGAATTTCTAGATTAAGCAGAACGGCCATTGACAACATTGTCACCAACATTGAAGTAGATATTTATTCAGTACAGGTTGTTCATACACTGTTGTCAGATCATACTGCTCAGATTTTTCACACACAAGGCACACGTGATTCCATGAGATCTAACTCTATGCCACTGGGTATTCCAATGTATAATTGCTCAAGGGATAATATAATTAAGTTAAAAACCTCTTTGAATGATGAAACATGGGGTTCAGTTTATGTCACAATAGATGTAAATAATCAATTTGCGCGATTCCATGAAATTTTACTTTCTCATCTTGGCATAAATTGCCCATTAAGGTGCAGAAGAAGGAATAAGACTAAGAGCAAAAAACGATTGAGAGGTGAATGGATTAATGACGAAATTAAACAAATAAGAAATCTTCTGGAAGTAGTTAAATTCAGAATTAATAACGGTTTGAGAATTGATATGGAGCAGTTAAAATCGATTAAAAAAATGTATGATCATAAAGTTGTTGAGGCCAAAAAGCAATATATAAGTAACTTAATTCTACAATCTTCAAATAAATCAAAAACAAGCTGGAAAATCATTAATGAATTTAGAGGTAAAACAAAACAGACACAGCCTAATATAGAATTAGAGGAAAATGGAAAAACTCTAACTGATTCCAAGCATGTAGCAAATGCATTTAATGAATTCTTCATATCTATGGCACCCAAAATCAATAGTCCACAATCTAATCTACAAATTAATGATGTCCCTTCTTCAAATAATTCAAATTGTAACAATAGTATTTTCTTGTTTCCAACTGATAGAGATGAAATTCTGAAAATAATAAAAAGCATTAAAACAAAAAATAGTGTTGGTTTTGATAATATTCCAGTGCATGTGTTGAAGGAATGTTCTGCAGAAATTGCCATACCTTTAGCTTTCATAATTAATAATGTCTTCAAAACTGGTATATTTCCAGATATGCTTAAAATTGCTAAGGTTAAACCATTGTTCAAACAAGGTTCAAGAACTGACATTCAAAATTATAGGCCTATCTCTATTCTCTCTTCACTGTCAAAGGTATTTGAGAAGATAATTTATTCCAGAATGATGTCTTATCTTAACAAATTTGATTTGATTTCCTGTTGCCAAAATGGTTTTGTAAAGGGTAGGTCAACAGTTACTGCAGCAGTCAATTTCATTGAGAATATTATTGAGCAGGTTGATAAGGGGAACTTTGTTATTGGTACTTTCATGGATCTCTCAAAGGCCTTTGATAGTGTTGATAACAACATCCTTATCAGTAGACTTTCAAATGTTGGAATAAGAGGTACTAGTAGTAGTCTGATCAGGTCTTATTTGACAAATAGGTTTCAGTTTGTCACAGTTGACTCTCAGTCCCAGCCGGCTGAATCAATGCGATTGAGAGTAACAAGAGGGGTGCCACAGGGTTCTATTTTGGGCCCATTGCTCTTTATTCTTTACACAAACAATGTTCAATCCTCGGTCCCGGTAGGTTTAAATATAACCCTTTATGCTGACGATACATCATTGATGTTCAACAACAAAAACTTACATCATCTTGAGGTAGATGCTAATATAAAGACAAATTTGGTAGCACAATATTACAATGAGTCACTTTTGTCAGTGAATCCCAAAAAAAGTAAATGTATTCAATTTGGATCAAAAAATCATGACTTCCAGCCTATAATTAGCATTGGCGATTCAATTGTTGAAAATGTAAGGGAGGCAAACCTATTGGGATTGATTATTGACAAGGATCTCTCATGGAATGAGCATACTGATAATCTAGCCACTAAAATCAGTAGTAATCTGTTTGTGTTAAGAAACATGGTAAGTTGTGTGCCCAATGAAACTGCTAGAACACTGTATTTTGCACTGATATACTCACATATTTCATACGGAATTGAGCTCTGGGGTAGCACATCATTACAAAATATCAACAAAATATTTGTACTACAAAAGCGTGCCATCAGGTACTTGTCTGGACTGGGGATTAATCATCCTTGTAGAGAGTATTTTAGAAAGTTGTCTATATTGACAGTGCCAAGTATTTTTATTTACAAAACTATTTTGTTTGTTGTCAAAAATATTGACAGGTTTGTGACTCATGCACAGGTACACTCACACAACACAAGGCATAGAAATGCTTTGACAATACAACCTCATAGGCTTGCCCTATTTGAAAAAAAGACTACTTATATTGGTACAAAATTCCTGAATAAACTGCCAGATTCTATAGACCACAGTAAAATATCTTTTAAAAAAGATTTATACAGTTACCTTTCTAAAAAATGTTTTTATAGTGTTAATGAATACTTGTGTGACAATAATGTATGACTATTATTATAATTGATATGACGATGTAAAATATTACTAAGAAACTATGACTAGGTAGCCTAGATATGTAACTAGCCTGAATTCCAAGTGAGACATGTAAATTACTGTGATTTGTTAGGAATAAGTTTATTCCATTCTTGACGATATTCAATTGTAAAATTTGAAAATTTACTGTGTTGAATAAATAAATATTATTATTATTATTATTATTACATTATGACACAACAGTTCTATTTGAACCAAATTATCAAGTTGTACCTGCTCTAGTTGTAATATCAAACGTTTTGAATATTCCGCTCAGCCACCACGTGACCTAACTGAGCGTGACGTCAAAATTCATTCACTGCTCAAGCAGCTGACTTCTTCTGTCACTGGTCAGACGACCATAACCTAAAATCTTGGGAAGGTTCAATGATTCGAACATGAAATTAAAAATAAAGTTAGACAGTAAGTAAGGCCAGAATAATTTATATTTTACCATAAAAGTACCTGAATTAATTGAACGAGCGATAGCGAATTCTTTCTTTTGACTCAAGGCCGAAGTTGTTGTCTGTCTGTTCGTTCGTTTGTTTGTTTGTATGTTCGACAGTAACTTCCTTTCGAACGCCTCAATTAATCAAATTCAAATTCAGAACATATATTCTTCATACTTCTATACAGGTCAAGTTCGTTGGACAATGAAATCGACTCCTTCATCCTTTTTCAGGCAAAAAAAGGATGAGCTCTTAGCAACAATATATCTATATATACTCCGGCATGTATTAAAAATTTCAACACAATAATCACGGCTGGAAAATGTCAAGGAACTTGAATAATTTTTTTTAATCCATCTGATTACAGTGGAACAGCTGATTGAATATTAGCGGCAAATTTGAAAATATTTTCATGAGAAATAATAATGTTCTCAAATCAATTTTTTTTCATGTGAAGTCATATGTTAATATTGATTTCAAAGTTTTAACATGTGATAGGAGTCTATTTATTTGAACAGCTGACAAAAGGCGGCAAATTTAAATTATTTTACCATTGGTTATTTTTCAAGTATTCTTGTTCAAGGAAGTTCAATTTGATTTCCATGCTTTATTAAGTAAGACTAATAAATAAGTCAGCCGTGCTTTTCTATGGGATTTGAAGAATGCTAGGAGATCTCTAATAATTTATACGATTTATCTGAACTATCAAAAAATTCCATTCTTGAACGAATCTCTACAATGTTTGTTTTCAATTCGATACACTAAATAATTTACAAATTCTGTTGAGTTTAGAACGAGAGGCAATCAATATGACTCTACAGGTGTTCCAAAAAGAACTAACTCAACTACTAACACGGTGTTCTTGGAGCTGAAAGAAAACAGAACATATCATTGGCTAAACACCGAATTCTCCTTAGTTTCCTCTAATCCGCCCTTCTATTATTTTAAGACTTTTCATCATACCTATACTCCGTCCACCGAGTGTTTGGACCTAAGCTCCTCCCCCATTTTGACTTCGCAGGGGGCTGTAGCCAATGGCAAGTAAGATCATCATGCTGCAGCTGTTACTTTTTAGGTCACAGTCATGCTGTGAAAATCAAGGAAACGCAAGCCTTCCTTTTTTCAGTGAATCTATCAAAATTTATGTTCTTGCGTTCTTTCAACTGATTTAAATTATTCAAACCTCTCATGGAAGATTTTTTGGCAGTTATGTTTTGTTCTTTGTTCAACAAAACAGCATAATTATTTAAAAAATACCGGTATTGGTTCTATTGAATTCAAAGTACATACAATAATTTCATTCATTTCTTACATGTATAATTAATTTTAAACTTCATATGGATTAGGTTATAGGCCTATACTTGAATTTGTAGTAACTTACGTTATTGTGTAGTTGAATGAGTTTAAATTCCTGGCTTGAAGTGAGCAGTCGAAATAATAATAACAAAAAGATGATTATGAATAATCTGTTTCATCAACTATAATTCTATCAAGTGATTTTGATAATAATCATTCTTACAATCTGAATTTTGCCGATCAACAAATAATAACCATAAAAGCATCAATATTTTAAAGGCCACTTAGTTCCAATTACTACCTACTATCCAGGCAATTGCAACCGCTTGTGAGCTGGTCGGATCATGACGTCAGAGCCTAAGAGGTGGGGCTTAGCAACACCTACTAATACATCAGGCCCCACTAGGGCTCTATAAATCTTTATAGTTCCTTAGGCCCTGAGCTGGTCGGATCATGACGTCAGAGCCTAAGAGGTGGGGCTTAGCAACACCTACTAATACATCAGGCCCCACTAGGGCTCTATAAATCTTTATAGTTCCTTAGGCCCCACAACTGAAGCTCTCACAGACTATGACGTCATCATAAGTAGATGGACGGTAAATAGACAAAATAAGAGCGCTAATGTTTGTTTACATTTTTATTCAATCCCATTCCATGTGATAACCAACAAAATACAAATTTCATAATTGCAATCGTTCACATTTATTGTATTAAATAGAGTTTATTCACAATTTTCTTCAATTTTTTGTATAAAGTGAGTGAGTTGATGGTGGATTTGACATTTTGAAACATGAAACTTTACTGCCATGTCATTATTGTAGCGGAAATGTTTTTCTTTTACAAAAAATAGCCTAAAACAAAAATGAATCTGAAGCATTTTAATTATACTGGATTTTTTTAGGTGAGTTTCTTCATTATTTCTATTCTAAATATTTTCTTAATTACCCTAAAAATGCTAAAAAAACATGCAACAATAAAGATATTGTTCAAAGAATCTTTCAATACAAGTTTAAATATAAAATAGGCTACAGAGTAGAATAGTTTTGTGATGAAGCTAGTAGGTACCTATACGGTACTAATCTACAACAAGTTATTTTGTTTACAAATCTGAAGGTAGATTCTGATATCTGATTTAAAAATCATAAGGAATAGTTCTCTCTTTCACTCATTAGAACTTTTTTTCTCTTCATCACAAAAAGTAGGCCTAGCATGAAAAGTAGGTAATGAAGTAAATGACTCATTTTAAAAATTTGATGTTTTGTAGCTCAAGAAGAGAACTATATCCAGCTCTATTGTCATTATTAAAAAAAAGTACACAGCAGGTAGTTTTGTATTGAAACTATATTAATTGATATAAATTTATGAATATGAATTAGATATTCATAGAAAAGTACCTAGAACATTCCATCAACTCTTGATTTCATTTATAATACTCATGAATTCTTGTTTCAGGTATGAGAAAAGAATTTTGATGGAAATAAGGATATCATTGAAGTAGTAAAAGCTCACAATGAAAAGGAAAGAGCTCTTTTGGAAAATAATAGTGTGGTTCTCCTGTACTAAATGATGACAAGAATTGATGTTTAGGCCTAATACCTAACAAAAAATTTGTGATCAATGATACAAACCAGATAAGCATAATGCTCAAGAACGTAAGGATGGAGAACAAACATTTACAAAATTGGAAAAGTGAATAAAGGAAAATGGAGTGTCAACTATTAATTGAATAGGCCTACTGGCTATGGTGATAGAGTGGTGAACTAGAAAGTGTATAAAAAAGCTAAAGTTGTTTCAATTTCTAAAAACAAAATTCCAAGAACACATAAAAGTGACTATAAAATAGTTTTCGCCACACTGGTATGAAATGGACTGTTTTACATGCTTTATACGGAGGCCGAAAACGCTCGTTTTCAGGCGAGGTCGCCAGCAACTCGCCGGGAAAATGCGTTTTTCGGCCCTAGGGCGGTAAAATAACCTTGAATGTCAGCTGACTGAAGGTTGTTGTCGACTTAAGGGTTAGTCGATCAATAGGTAGCATTCCGGTTTGATTGCATTAAATGTCAGCTGTTTTGGGAGTCAATGTCGACTTATTGGTATTTCGAAGTAAAGGTAGTCTCTCATCTGTTATTTTGATTGTCAAGATCCCATGTCAAGAGAACTGAACGTTGAAAGTTTTCAAATTAATCAGTAGTTGAATAATAAAGGAAAACTGCTTCAATAACTAATACTTCAACTTTGATAAGATTAAAAATGTTTGTATTGATTAACTGTTGATTAATGATGAACGTGAAATCCATGTTTGAACAAAATTATTGTTGTCAGACTCTGTGTTACTTCGTCTAGCAGGTAAGCCAGCGCCATCTAGCAGCTGATAATGCAACTAGACAAAGCTTCTCTGTTAGCCAATATCTGTCGAAAATCAACAACTTTGAATTGATATTGTACAATTTAGGATGATCGTACAAAAATTATCTTGGGCTTAAACGTTTCTGAACTAATAAAATCGAATACACTGATAGTTATAAAGTAATATTCAGTCACTAAATCAATAAACTTTTGACGCAAAGTTCCAATAGCAAGCAGATGGCACGTACTCCAAATTCAGCATAGGGGAAGATAGCATTATAAGGCTACTGGTCTAGCTGTTCATGGAAATGATTAACTGATAATTTTGTTTTTTTTTTATGATTTTGTGTGCCGAAAAATAAAGTTCGACACCACGGGTCGAAAATGTAATTTTCTGTCTCTCAATCTTTTCTAGTCCTCGGCCTACGGCCTCGGACTTGAAAACAGATTTCGAGCCGGAAAACGCACATTTTCGGCCCTAGGTACGAAATATACTATTCTGACAAGGAATGCAGTGAGAATTTAGTTATATTTTGGAACTATTTCATATATGAAATTTGAAGTAATTTGAGGGAATATGCATATCAATGTCAACTGTCTATATAATATCAATAAAGTGGAATGCTTTTACTGATTTGGATGCAAATTTATCTGTTTGATGGGTTTCTCTGTTCCTCTTCCACAGATTTATTTGTGGATCAAGTCCTTAAAAGCCTCTTCCCTATAAAAGTGTTACCCCTGATTTGGTGGTGGGGTTGTTATTCCTTCAGAGGCTTATCAATCACAACCACCAATCACAGTATTGATTGATACTTATAATTAAACATTAATTATTTTATTCCATTAACATAGATTATAGAAAACATATCCTAGATTTTTGGAGTTACTGCAAATTATAGGTACCATTCATCAAGGCTGATAATGAAAATAATTGATTATATTAATCCACCTTTCCATTTTGTATATTATATTGTTATATCCTTGAGTATTTCAGTTGAAATGAATTGAATTTGTTAGGCTGATAGCTCTATTATTGGATCTAACATATCCAGCAAGCTAAGTCAAGAATAAATTATTGCATTCGTGGAATAAAGTGCTTCAATTCTAATTTAATACTACTAAATGAAATACTAAGTCTATTATTGAGAGATAAAAATGCATTTCAGTCATTGAAGTATCAATGCAGCAAGGAAAGTTGAAGAGTTCACAGTGATATGATAGGAAACTTCACTGTAATCCTAGAGAAAATCCATCTACTTGTTATGACGTCATTAAATCAGTTGTGGGGCCTGATGTATTAGTAGGTGTTGGGCTTAGGTCCCAACACTCGGTGGACGGAGTGGATAATGGATAGACTCAACATGAAGTTTCAATAGTATGTATGGTTTTCAGAAAAAATAAGGGAATGTTTTTACATCCATATTTGTAAATTTGTTAGAATTGTTCACTGAACTTTGTTCACTGAACTATGTTCAGTTCTTAATAGGTCTACTCTGAATTCTTGCAGTCAAGTTGTCATGAACAAGTAGGCCTATGTTTTTATTGGTGCATTGGCGGCAGAAGAGTTGTGGATAATGATGTATCAAAATAATATGATCAAACGATTGATCAAAATATACCGTACATAACTATATCCTCACAAAAAGGAATCATACATCAGTATTCAATAAATCTAGGTATCGTATTAGTATGATTTGTGGTTCATATTTTTAAATGATTAAAGCCATAAGTTGACTTTGAGGGTTTGCACGCGAGTTCTTCAGCCCATTGGGCTTACTAGCCCAATTGTATATTCCTGCTTTAATTGTTGACCAAGTTACTTTATCAGTCATGTGAAATTTGACACTAGCATCACATATGACGGCTAGTCTACTTAATGGCTGCTACCATTTGATAAGGGGCAACTCTAGCCACTAAGTTTAAATGTATTTCAGGGCCTAAATTTAATATTTAAGTATTTTATGTCAATGTGGTTGTATGTTTGCGTGTTCTTTCTCCTGCCAAAGTAAATGTTACCTCAGCTCATAAATTAATTTTAAAATTATTATTTTCTAAAATCATCAATTTATAAACAATACAATGCTCATTCCTTCCCTGATTTATCTGTGCAGTTTAACTGCCTATTTTTGTGTTGCATTTGTGTTGAATATATTGCCAAATTTGGCATTTTTTGGCTGTTTGGCCCACCAACCTTAAATTTTCAAGGCTGTGAAAAATCTTCTTCCTGGAAGAGCACACACAGCCAAGGACATGCTACTTGGATCTCAACAAGAAAGGATGGCCTTAAGCTGATTCCCCTGATTAAAATTTATAATGAAGCAGTACAGCAGTATTTAAAGTTCCTATTTATTGATTGCATTAAAATTCAAAGTTCCTATTTTTTGAATGTTCTTAAAGAAGTGTGTGAATGCCAAGCCAATGAAATTGGATTAAAGTTACCAAATAATCCATGTGATGACCGCCAGCCGCCATCGCACCTCATAGGACCAGCATAAACTGTGAGTGACCAGAAACTTATTTAAGTCCTGATCAGGCACATTAGTGCACGTATAAAGGCCTTGTGTACAGCAAAATTATATCAATTTAAATAGTGAAACAAACCTGAAAAATAACTGTGAAGATCATTAAAAAAAACCAACCATATAGACTCAAATATTCCTCAACTGAAAATTTACTTATAATTTCAAAGACTCAAAATAGTAATTTCTCAATCAATTTCTATTTCAACTATTCTTGCCTTGCATGGCCATAATTTCATGAATTTAATTAAATTAATAAATCAACAGTTATTATTTAAAATCTGTGTCACAAATCAGTTGAATTCCTTGCTTTCTAGCTTAGTTTATTTAATTTATTTTCCAGCAGTAAATAATAATAACTTTTCAGACGAATTTAGTGCCCCTCATCACCCAAAAAATCACAGAAATTGTCTGGGTTTGTTGGGGGATGTTGGGTGCTGTTCTGAAAGTTTTCTTCTTCTCATTGTATGTCACTCAATCTCACATTCTCTAAAAGCCTATATATCCGGAGCATCACATCAGAGAGAGAGAGAGAGAGAGAGAGAGAGTGAACATTACAACATATAAAATAATTTTATACCAGCAAAATAGGCTACATTCGCTGTGTGCAAGTGAGTGGAAAGGATATTTTTGGCGACCGAGGCGCTATTGGCAGATCATTTCGGCAAAAAATTGAGAGAATTAACATTGGAGGAGATAGGGCTAAACCTAAAATAATGTCCTGGAGAATTTGTTGTGTTCCGGATTGTAAAAATAAAACATGCAATGGAAATTTCAAGTTCTACACTTTTCCAGTTGCCATACATAAGTTTCATCAATAAAAAGAATGGTTCACTGCATTGAATAAATATTGATAGGTGAAGCTAACCTTATTGTTTTGTTTACGTGCAAAAGAATTTGTCAATCAAGTAGGACCATGGAGTGCTCCATTCTAACCTGTACATCAGGTAATGTACATGAATAGTTTTTATTTAAGTTAATCTAATAAGCTGTTATTATCAACGTAAAAACTCTATTAATTATGTTTTAATAAGGAATATTCATATCATTCAATTTTTCAAATATATGTGAGCTTGTGCCAATTTTTCATTTTCATGTAAGATAACTTATCAGCTGTTATCTCAAAGTTTTTGTCGACTCTCAAATACATCTGTTTGCGGTTGTCTGCTCTCAAATACTTGAAAACTAGGATTTTTCTAATATAATGAGCTATAATACTATCAATAACTAACATTCCTATCCTAAATATCATGTTCTAATTACTGAGAAATGCATGAACCAGCAAATAATTCCATTCTAATTATAAATGCGTTTTTCCCATTTAGCACTATGCTCTGTATGCTAAAACGCGTATAAAAGTACACACAATAATCCACCAGAGCTGCAGCACGGTAGATGCTCATAGCGAATAGGATCAAATGAAAGATAAATGAAAGGAAATGTTCATCAGATGCTCACAAATTATATTGATTATAATTAAAATAATAATTATTTTTGTAAATGATGACTGCTTATTTATGAGTTTCATTGTTACTACCATTTATTCACTTAAGGGTTCTTTATTCTTTATTCTTTCTTTACAATTGCAACTTGGTTTCCAAGTATTTTAAGCAAAGGATGAATGAGTGATGATGAATGATGATGATGAAGGTTTAAGATGTAGGTTATATCTATCCACAATGTCCACTTTCACTATGCTCACGAATTTCAACTCACAAGAATAAAAAGCATGATTTATTAATTTAAAATTTGAAAAGTTGGTAAATGATTCAAAACAGCATCGAAAATATCTAAAATGATTTGAAATTATCAATTCTCACTTAAAATTTTAAAGCCAAAAAATAGTTAACAAACTAAATGAAAGCAAGTTAGAATTGTTTATTACATGCATAAAATCAATAAAATAATTTCAAAAAAGTATTTTCAGAAAAACTCAAGTAAACGGAAAAAGCATGATGGATGATACATAAGTAAGTTACTCATTTTTTCAATGACACTTTATAAGTTACTCCTTTTATTTGCAAGTTGTATGATCATGAGGGTAGATCCATTCTATATAATATTATAGACTATTGCTAGAAATTACTATTCTTTCTATACAATAATATGATTGATTGATGTAGGGTAGGCATATTTATTATTTCTATCATAAATACTAATTCTATTGACTTCTTGATCCAACAATATGATCCAGATCTTAATCTGTAAATATATGATCCTTCACTTTCATTAGGCCTACCTCGCAGCTAAATTAACAGACCATGTACGGTATCAAATATGTACATTATTTATTTGATAGTTCTTTAAAATGATAGGAGATCTCATAGATGATCTTAGGTTGAAGAGCATCTATGGTATATGTTTATTCCCTTAAGTCACTAATATTATTAATTATTTGAATAGTTATTAAATAATTTTAAAAGAATATTAAATTGACTGTTCTGAATTCAGTTATCATAACTTGCAGTTTCAGTGACAAGATTGATTTATTTTTAATATGGAACCAAATACATCTTCACAATCTGTTTGTTTGGTGTTAATATGCTATACGGTAACAGATCAATTAATTTCTTCATTTTTCCACATAGTAGCCTACATTACAGAAGTGCTGTGGGCGAAGTTCAGCACAATAGCCCACTTTTCTACTTGAACCACAAACTTAATTAAATAAATTAATTATTAGCCTGCATGAATACAAAATATAAAATTATATCTATATTATTTTGTTTTTTATTCAATTTCACTAGCTTTGCAGAGATTTGATTGACTTGAATTTTCTTTTCCATCTAATATTAAATTAGAGTATAGGTAGTCTGTCCAAGCAAAGAAGAGCCTCTGACAAGATGAGAAAATGAATCCAGCTCGGTCAATATTGGTTAAAAATATTGATTCAATCTCAATTGTAGGAAAAATTCTGATCTACAATTTGAGACCAAATCAATAATTTTTTAACCAATATTGACCAAGCTGGAGTCATTTTCTCATCTTGCAAGAGGCTCTTCTTTGCTTGGACAGACTATATAGTCTGTCCAAGGAAAGAAGACCCTCTGGCAAGATGATAATATGACTCCAGCTTGGTATCCATAACTTAAGTCAAAACAAAGGTTGTTAGATCCACAAAGTTTATTTAGAATACTATAGCCTACCAGTTTCAGATATACAGAACATATCGTTTTCCACCGATGATGATGCCCTGTGCATTGAAACTGAAGTATGGTATTCTAAATAAACTTTGTGGATCTGACAAACTTTGTTTTCACTTTACCCACCTAGATTCAAAAATTATTTATTTGGTCTCAATTGTAGGAAACATTCTGATCTACAATTTTCCCTTCTTTGCTTGGACAGATTATTGGTTTCTAAAAAGTATTCAATTACATGACTTTATTTATATTATATGATAAATGACATGGGAGAAAAACACAAATAAAAGCCGAATGCACTCTCAGATCTCAGAGCTCAGTGCATAGAAGGATATTATTGGGAATGGGAATTTTTGACAAAGGAAGAGCAGACTACATGCTAACAAAGAAGAGGAGAATAGAAGAGAGTGAGAGAATGGATGAGTTTGATGAATGGTCAGTAACTTGTTGGTAGCAATAATGCTATACATATATATATAATGTGTTCAAAGCTACAAGAATTGAAGTCACCAATCAACTAAATTGAGAGATATTTACTCAAATACTTTCCAATCAATACACCATTTTGAATGGAATGTGGTACATTCTGTCATTGGTACACATTGTCGGGAAGCAAAGAAAGTTTAAAATGGAACAGAATGTCATGTGATAGCTCAAGAATTTGGTACAGAATGTCATTGGTACATTCTGTTGGATAGTGAAGGAATTTAAAATGGTACAGAATGTCACTGCACGCAAACGACAGATTGTGAATTGTGATAGCTCTAGAATGTGGTACAGAATGTTGTTGGTACATTCTGTCAGGTAGTGAAGGAATTTAAAATGGTACAGAATGTCGCTGCACGCAAACAACAGATTGTGATAGCTCAGGAATGTGGTACAGAATGTTGGGAGCGGAAGAAATGAATATTATCACAGGATGTTGTTTCAAGAATGGTACAGATTGTCGGTGGTGCACATTTGTATCATCCAAGTTATTCTAGTCAACCCTCATTCAAGATTCAAGTCAATCTGACAACATGGCAAGGCCGGCATGGGCCACCGCGTTGATGGGTGCAAGAGCTAGTAAAAATACGGTTGTGTTAGTAAATGTCTGTGTGTTGGTAGAGTCAGACAGTGACTGTGCAAATCACTAATGAGTCACTAAATTTTTATGAAACCGAAATCTCTCTAGTGTAATAATTTGAAATTTACATACTTTCTCAAGTACAAGTAGAGACATGATAAATTTCATTCTTCCATTCTCCACTTGGATTGGACAATGGGTTATTCTGTAAAGAATGATTTTCAAAAATGAACTTTTTCAAAAATTCGTGTTTTCTGGAAATTTTAATTGGGATTGATAAAAAATACCTTCAGATATGCTCAAAATTTCAAGACTTGATTTACAACCAATCATGAGATATCTGTTCCTGAAGTTTCAACTTTGAGAAACCCATAACTCACAAACTAGTTGAATAAAAAACATTTTTCTACAATTAATTACATTTTCATAGCTCAATCGTATCCATATGAAAAAGCTTTGAGAAATGTCTCCAGGAAAAAGTGTATGAAACTGCCTTAAAGGAAAACAATGTGTTAAACTTGAAATAATGATCTTTATTAAATTTGAATTATACAGTAAGGAGTGATGTTAAATTAATGTGGAAAGCAAAACAAATATACTTTACTAAAACAACAGTACAGTAAGTACAATTTGAAAAAAGTAAGAAAAGCTACAATCACGATGTAAACGCTGTTTTTTAATTTAATACTACACTGCAGATGCTGCAGTTGATAGATTCCTGGATGGTCTATGTGAGCCAGAAACCCAACAAGCTGTTAAACTAGCTTGTCCTCAGACCCTCAGTGAGGCATTAACTCAGGCCTCGGATTTTGAAGCTGTGACACAATCTGTGAGGAGCCATGCACATGTTCGCTCAGTATCAGGGGAAGATAGCCATGAGGAGCTGGTAAAGGAAATAACAAAGAGGATTTTAGAAAAACTCAAGACTGCCAAGAAGGAGATAAGATGTTGGGGCTGTGGAAAGAGAGGTCATCTACAAAACAAATGCCCAAAGAAGTCAATGTCTGACAAGAAGCAGGAAGTAAAGGTAGCAGTGGATAATAGGATAACTGTAGCTCCAGACTACTGGGGAGGAGATGAAATGCTGGAAGACCAGGAAGAAGATCCTGATTTAAAACACCTGTGGGCTTGGAATCGTTCTACTCAAGGAAAACCTAGCTGGCAGGAAGTAGCGCCATTGTCACCACATGTTAAGACCCTCTGGGCACAATGGGAGTCAATTGTGGAAGATGGGGGAATCTTAAAGAGGGTGGTAGAGAACGCTGCTGGTGATCAGAAAAGACTGTAAATCATTGGCCCAAGGAAAAGAGTTCCTGAACCATCAAAACAGCTACATGATGGAGTCTCTGGTGGGCATTTTGGAGTGCATAAGACCCTGGAAAAGGTACAAGAGAGGTTCTACTGGCCAAATTCAAAAGAGAATGTCAAGAACTGGTGCCGGGATTGTGAAGTATCTGCATCTCCCAATGGCCCTATGCCTAGAAAGATAGCCCCTATGCAGAAATACAATGTAGGTGCTCCATTTGAACGTATAGCCATTGATATAGATGGACCATTCCCAATTACTGATGGTGGGAATAAATACATCTTGGTTGCTATGGACTACTTTAGCAAATGGGTAGAAGCCTAAGCCTTGCCAAATCAAGAGGCAGTTACTGTAGCTGATGTATTAGGCAAGGAGTTCTTCAGTCGTTTTGGCATACCATTGGAGTTACATTCAGACCAAGGAAGAAACTTTGAATCTGCTGTATTTTCTCAGATGTGTGAAGTATTGGGAATCAACAAGACTAGGACAACACCACTGCACCCCCAATCAGATGGAATGGTTGAGCAAATGAACAGGACTATGGGAAAATACCTATCAAAGGTGGTATCCGGACATCAACAGGACTGGGATCAACACCCCCATTTCTTCCTGATGGCATACCAAAGCACAGTCAATGAGACTACAAGGATTACTCCAGCAAGAATAGTGTTTGGGCAAGATATGCAACTACCCTGTGACTTGGAGTGTGGATGCAAACCTGGGGAGGACTTGGAACAAGATGACTACACCAGCAAGCTCCGGAAGCAGATCAATGAGATTCATGCAACCATCTGCACCAACATCCAGGAAATGATAAAGCAGCGCTATGACATCAAGGCCAACCATGGAGGATACCAGGCTGGTGACATGGTATGGTTGTACAATCCTCAACAACGTCATGGATACTCTCCCAAGTTGCAAACCTCCTGGGATGGACCTTATGAAGTGGTCACAAGGATCAACAATGTGGTCTACAGGATCAAGAAACCAAGAGGTACTCCACGCATTGTTAATTTCAACCAACTGGTGCCTTATCATGGAGACAATGATGCAAGGGGAGTTCAAGAGGTGAAGGCTCTCCATCCTGCCATCCCAGATTTTCAAGGATTCATGGCCAATCTAGGGATGTCACTGGAAGAAGGAAATGTCACCATCAGTCACCAGGACTTATTCACCCTACCATGTGCCTTGTGCCTTGGCATGTGCTGTACCTACCATGTACCTACCTGTACCTACCATGTGCCTTGGCACATTGCATCGCCAGGAATGTGGGAGCTTCAAGAGGAATTACTACAGTCTTTAGGACAAAGTTTGGAAGATTGGATGAATTGAATCTCCAGATTCCAGCTGTGGGGAAAGCACTTCATCTTCAGGATCAGAACCAACATCTGTTCTATTTGGTGACAAAAGACCAACCCCAGCAGGAGTCAACATATCAGGCTTTGTGGCAAAGTCTGATGCATCTACAAACTCACCTTCAATTCCTGGGAGTGAAGCAGCTTGGAATCCCAAGACTGGGTTGTGGCTATGATGGATTTGATTGGAAGATTGTGAGACCAATGATTGGAAGAATCTTCAAGGACATTGGAATAAATGTCACCTGTTGTGTCTTCAACCCATGGGCAGTTACACAAGTCAATCCATTTGTGCCAGCTTCTACTGTTTGTACTTCCAGGATGGATCTGGACTGTTCTGGGACAGAACAGTTTTAAGGAGGGGGCAGTGTTACAGAATTCGACAGTGTCTGATGGCCTTGAGACTGTGATACACCAAGTGATGGACAGGTGGGGGGATGGGAGGCTTTGTGTCAACAAATAATTGCATTGTTTTGTAAACAAACAATTATCTGGAAACCTCTCAAAGTCATTATAGGCCTACCAGCATTTTCTAGTACTCTCTATTTATTTCTTGTGCCTTCTAGCAAGTTCAAACCCTTTATATAAGGGGATAGGAATGTTTGCAGAGTGAGTCTTACTTGAGCATTCAAACGAGTTGTGTCAGTTGTATCATGTGATAGACAAACCAGACATTGTATATAGACACTCTATAGTTATATTCATTCTTTTATCTTTTTCCAGTGTGTTATAGCAGTGTAATTAATAAAGTTAATCAGTATAAATTGCCTCAAGTCTTTTATTATAGTGGAAACCCATAACAATATGTTCCCAACTATTGAATTGGCGAGTTATTGGATACAAATTCATTTCTATGAAAAGTGGTTGAGAGGTTGATTATTAGGTAGTAGTACGGTGCAATTAGTTCGAAAAAAGACCGAACCTCAACATCCAAAGAGAAAGGACGATTCCTACGCCAACTTGTTCTATACAACCCCTTTATTGTTTGGTAAAAAGTTACACCCTTATGAGCGTCGGGTTTTTGGGGAGGGGGGGTGAGAGGTGCAAAATTTCCGTTTCTTGTGAATTGTAGCCGAACCAAGCGTCGGACGAAAAAATTCCGTCCTGTTTTTTCTAGAGAACAAAATTTGGAAGAGATTGAGACCAATCACAACCCTGTATCATCAACCGTTTCCAAGTTACAATGTTTTGAAAACTCCATATTTTTTTCACATTAATAAATTATTCCGTTACTTTAAAAGTTTGTAACTTTGAATTGGAAACACTTGCATCTGTATTTCAAAATCCCTTTTGGCGAAATTCATTTCTCTTTAATTTGAGATCAAATTCACACTTCTATGTTCAGTGGTTCATGTGCTACAGCAATTTTAAAAAACCCTTACATCCCCAAAATCCCCTAAAATTACATTTTATCATACAAAAAAATACTAAAAATATTCGGATTGACTCATACTTCTAGATTTTGTTTCTTGAGACCCTAGACTGTCATATTTGTTGACACGACCAAGACTATCATAGGACTCATAGGGGTTGATCAAAAGCATCCCCTTATTTTTATAATTTATGTTCCCTTATGGAATTTTTTTGTCCGACGCTTGGTTTGGCTACAATTCACGAAAAACGGAAATTTTGCACCTCTCACCCCCTCCCCCAAAAACCCGACGCTCATAAGGGTGTAACTTTTTACCAAACAATAAAGGGGTTGTATAGAACAAGTTGGCGTAGGAATCGTCCTTTCTCTTTGGATGTTGAGGTTCAAGTCTAATTGCACCGTACTATAGGTTAATACTTACTAGCTGGCATATGGAGGAAAATTATGTTTGGGAAATGGTCCCCGCCGGTTTCCTGAACATGAAAAATAGGTCAGGGGTTAAAACGGGTACAATGGGAAACACGATCGACTGAAATATGGCTATCGACTGTCCACCAAAACTCGGCTATATAGCTATGGCTAGGGCTCTATAAAAAGGGGTTAGACGCACGGTCCGCCATTCTGTGGTCAACTTTTAGCGCCAGGTTTGAATTCATATAAATATTTTTGATGATAGAGACAATCAACAGATGTTTATCAAGTTGAGCAAATTAATTAAGTTATTGTTTTGAAATCTTGGAGGTTAATTTTTCATATAAAATGGTTCATACTGCTTAGCATCAAATTGCAAAGAATTTAACCATTTTCATCATAAAACTGAAATTGAAAAATACAAATTTACCAGATTCAGGACAATGAATCAAGGTTAAAATTTTGACTTGAAAATTGCCAGACTGGAAATTCAATGCTCTGTGAAGTGAGTATTATTTTTTTCTAACCTGATTTTTATCATTAATCATATGTTTGACTGTCGAATTGAATGAATTCATACCTGGCGCTAAAAGTTGACCACAGAATGGCGGACCGTGCGTCTACCCCCTTTTTATGGAGCCCTAGCCATAGCTATATAGCCGAGTTTTGGTGGACAGTCGATAGCCATATTTCAGTCGATCGTGTTTCCCATTGTACCCGTTTTAACCCCTGACCTATTTTTCATGTTCAGGAAACCGGCGGGGACCATTTCCCAAACATAATTTTCCCAAACAGAATGGCGGACCGTGCGTCTACCCCTTTTTATAGAGCCCTAGCTATGTCTATGTAGCAGTGGTAGTTTAGAATGTGAAAAAACTAACTTATGAAAAACTATAATTGCGTGTTGTAAATTTTCACCAAATTATTTTTTATTGTAGGCTATTATTATAACTTATAGCATACTTTTGGAATCTATAAATATTAAAGCGAAATGGCACTGATTCACTCATCAGCAGAACTAAAAATCTACCAAACCGAATGAGTTCAAGTTTGGCAGACATGTTCAGTTGGACCTCTAGACGCCTACTAAGAACGGGTTTTTGAAACTTTCCAAGGGTACGCCAAATATTTGAGTTTTTCTATAGTTTATCAGCATTTTCTTTATTTTTTCGAAAACCAATCGGTAGAAAATGTTGATATTTGGTGGGCAGGTCCAAACTAGGTCTAGAAATGCTGTGTTCAATAAATTTTGAATCCCTTCTGTTTGCCTCAACTGACAATGACAGAGGTTTTGCAGGCGAGCGAAGCGAGCCTGTTTGACTCACTTACCTTGCCCATACTGTCGGAGGTCCAGGGCAGAGCCCCTGCTAAGGCGAAGTAGGCGAGCGAAGCGAGTCAGCCGGCTAGTGAGTGATAAACCTCAAGTTTCTTTTGAGCGGAGTTTGCTCCAAAAGTTTTTAGAACGTGTGGTTGAGCGAGCAACTTTGTAGCTGGGAAAAAAGTTTGGACCAAATATTTACCCAACCCAAGGTTATTAGAAACCTAATTGGGACTCAAAGCTTGCGGACTTGAAACTCGCGTGAATAGCGCCTCAACTGTCTGTTTTTAGTGTTTTAGCACCAATAGTCCAAGGTTATTAGAAAATAATGTCTCTATTAGAAAACATGTCTCTTATAGCCTTGCCAATAGTCTATCCATCAATCCAAGGAAAGAAGACGCTCTGGCAAGATGAGAAAATGACTCCAGCTCGGTCAATTTTGTTTCAAAAATGGCATGATTTGGTCTCAATCGTAGGAAACATTCTGATCTACAACTTGAGACCAAATAGATATTTTTTGAACCAATTTTGACCGATCTGGAGTAATTTCTCATCTTGCCAGGAGATCTTCTTTGCTTGGACAGACCATACCTCATTTTAATTGTTAGTTCAATTTTGCACCAACAGATCGCATTAGCTTGAGCTTTACACTGACTATGTCTCTGCTATTATACAGTGTGTTACTAATCTGTCTCTGTATTATTGAAGAGGATTTGATTATGTAGAGAAGATTGATATTCAATAACTTTTTTGTCTAAAGCTTATCTAAACCTTACGAATCAGAAGACAAATCTGTAAAAAAGCACAATAATTATTATTGAATAGATTGCTGTTGATCCTTAATATTGAAATAGATCCTGAATGAGTTTTAGTTTTTGACAAAATCAGAACAATTATGAAAAATTCTCTACAACAGTCAGGTTTCCTGCAATTTTGAACTTCGAAGTTGAAAACATGAGTTTTTTATCACATTTTGCTCACTATCCCAATAACCATAAAACTTAAGATACTGTTAAAAACTGAAACTTATTCTAAATAAGTGTGAATCTTTCGACATTGTCATTTGTCATCTCGGTAACAGAGCATGTTGAGGGTCCCTCAGACCCTCAAGTTTACATTTTACATTTTCATTTATATTTTCATAACAGTTTACATTTTCTATACTGAGCATAGAAAATGTCAGCTGTTTCTGTTCTATCGACAATGTTCCTCAAGTTTGAATGTACTTGGAAAAACCGGGAACTACTGAACTAGTCTTCTATAGCTTCAATATCCAAGATTGCCACAAACATCGTCATACATAAAAAATGATAAGTACAAAAAGTATTTAAGATACCTAACCGTAAATTTTCAAAATAGAACCTCAAACACAAACTAATCAATGAATTTGACTGATAATTTTGCAAAACAGCACGGCAAATAAAAAAGTAGCAGCTGTAATTTAATTAAAGATAATAACAGACTTGTGAGTGAAGTTGCTGAGGGGTCATTAGATGCAGGTTGAGCCAGGCCAATGCTTCGTCGTCGGAAGCTGGGGCAAACAGCAAAGATGAAATGACAAGCTCTTTCCTTTTGGGCGAGTGGAGAACGTTCGGAATATATTAGGAACTTTTTGAAATTAAGAAGTTTGTCTGTCTTTTTCCTTCCTCGGCAGCCTCTCTCGCACACTACCTCCTCGTCTTTCTTTCTCCTTATTTGCTGTGAACATTTCTCTGGCTTCCTCTCTGCGCCTGTCCGCTACTCGTTTATGTCATCCTCGAGTTTTGCGTGCTGTGTACGAAGGGGAAAGGAAGCTTTAAAATGCAATGGAGCTCTCCGTAAACTCAATGATAGTGTGAGTGTGAGAAGAGAAATAAGAAAGCAAAGGTGGATGAGACGAAGATGATTCCACCCCAAACAGTCAGCAAAGAACTTCGGGATCCATTACAGCGAGACGCCAGCTAAAAACTTGTGCCTTCAGTTAACGAGTTCCCAGCCCTTTGCTCATCTCATCTCATCTTATTTCTCTCAGCTTCTACTCTCTGTATCTTTTCCTCCATTCCTTCTCCGATCCACATCCCCTCGCTTTTAATCTTCTACTTAAATTTCCAACAGATTCAATCTAACGAACTCTCTTCCGTTTTCTTCAATGCCCACACCACACCCACAGTACAAAGTCTGTGGGCAGCAATAAAAAGTCTAAACACGTTCCATAAACAATTCAACATCCCGTCCATCACTCAACGTGATCATTATTCTAGTCCCCAAATTAGATTAGTAATTTCTTGAGTCCTGAATAAGTGGAACCAGTACCTTTAGTGGTTACCTAGAGAGATAGACTTTCAGATAATTTTTTTTTTTTTTGGTAATGCTCCAGTTTATACTAGTTTATACTAAATTAGCGAATACATAGTATAATCAATACATAGTCATAGTCAGAGGGAGTAGAGTATCCGCAGGTACCTGGAATTTTCTAGTTTATGATTGATTTCAAAAAGTATAGAATAAAATATATTCAAATAAAATTAAGTATAGAAAGTATAGTACATATATTTCTATTCTACTCGTATTTTCTCTTATTGATAATCACCAGTTCATTATGTTTCTATAAATCGCCTATTCGTGTCATGTCATTGGTGTTTTACAAAGTGCTTATTATCAATATTCATTCCATGAGCGTTCCTGGTAAACTTGTAAATTAAGTGTATTATTTATTAGTTTTTCTATTTCATGAACCTTGACTATGTGACTTTTTTGTTACACAATTTTAAGCTTACCACTTCTATTCTATTTTAAATCAAATTCTTTCCTGTATAAATCCTTGATTGAAGACGATAATTTTGAATATTATTTCTCAAAATTATGAAAAGAGGCATAAACTCTTTTTGACTTATGTTATAGACAATTGATTGAGAGACTAGTACAGTCTTATTATGTGTGAATCACTTCCGACCAGAGAGAATAGAATTACTCGTATATGTTAATATAATGGAATAATACAATAATAATGTTAATTCAATTCTCTCTGCTTCCGACCGTCTCCGTGTTATTCAAATGGAAAGACCGTTTGAGAGATTACATCCAGAATCCAAATTGGAACGACACTAGTACAGTCCCATATTTGTGTGAATCGGGCTTCAAGATACAATTGATTGTGTTGTCATCCAATAAGTATATTGTATTCTTTCAAATAAATAAATAATTACTTTAAACTTTTCACATCTAGATGTAAAAATCTTTTTAGCAGTATAATATGAATATGAAATAAATTTCCAAAAATCATGTTCTCCACCACATTCTTGCGCCTAAAAGAAGGGCTTGACTGAAGCAGACGAGAGACAAATTGATAAAGGAAGCTGTAATGCGTTTTAAAGTGAGTGCTGGCTCCTTCAGCTTGAGGGGTGTCTCATGATGGAGCGTGGGAGCCTGAAGAGTGATAAGAGTTTTGGGCGAAAATGGAAAATGGAAGCTGAACGGTCCTCAGTCAGCTGAGGTCGATTTTTTTTCAATTTACAAGCGATTCGTTTCTACCGAGAATTGGTGGCACATTTCCATCATGGCTAGGAGGAGGAGAAAGGCGAGCAGGAGCAAACCGGAGAGCATTCATCAAGCGTGAATCGACCGGCTTCCTCTCCACTCCACTCCTTCCATTTCATGGCTGCCACCACTGCATCCTTCTTCTGTTTCCAAACATTCAAGTGCAGGCAATCTTGAGGTTTTTGCTGAATACATGAGACTAAATCCAAGTCGCGAAACTACGGATGATTACTTTTCAAAAACAATTTTTTCAATGACATAATTTTAAATTCAAATAACTAAAAACTTTGTAGTGAAATTACTCACGATTTTGGTGCGACAATTCGTTTGGTGCTGCTATTGCACATTATCAAGTTGGTTCAGCTCTGCTGAGCTTCAAGATTGAAATAGTTTTATCATTTGTTGGTCACCAACTCTTCATAGTATAAAGTATAAACTATACTATCGATAGCTATTTGGCAAAAGTTAATAAAATCCAACTAATTTAATCTTTCAACATAGCCCCCTTTAACATTTTCCCCTATGGCCCTATTGAAGGAAGCTATGCTTTCAAGCTTCATGAATATGGCTGCAATTATCCATAAAGGATTTTGTAATCCTATTGTTCTTATGAAGCTTAATTCTGCTGTTCGGCAAATGGCCGATTACTACTGCCCACTCTTAATAAGGTACAGTACGTAATGGGTATTCAACAAGAAGCATTATTAGCCCATTCTACAGTTGATTTGACCTATTCTACAGTTCAATACTTTTATAGTTAATTAATTACAAGATAATTATTAAAATAAACTAGAAATCGAAAAAGTAAAGAGTCAGGTCCCTGGAGAATTTAATTTTCTTTCCAATGACATAAAGAACGTAAAATTATTCTTTCCATAAATAGAGGCTCTATCTGCTCATAGATTGATAAAAATTACATTGTTCTTATAGGGTTTGATTTTGCCGTTCGGCTGTTTGCCGTCCACTACCATCCACCCAATGTTCATAACGATAAAATTTAATCCTTTTTGAACTTTAATGCAGCTTTTTCAATTAATCAACGAGCAAATTAAAATATCTTTCCACAAACACATTTTGCAAAAATGTAATCTCTCACATGCATTCTCAAGCACTAAACATTTAAATTGTAGAGGCTGTAATGATTCCTAATCTACTTCGTCAATTCATTTCGATTTGCAGTCCAAATGTCAAGGGAGAGTGATTAACGACCTAAGAATAAAGGATAAGTTAAGATGAAGTTTATTAATAAATTATCCAACATCGTCAAATTGCATAACTGCAACATCATCACATAAGCTGCTGTAACTGAAGACATAATCGATCTGTGGAAATAGTGTTTTCAACAAATTTATAGACTTATAAATTGATGTGGTATATTAGTTTTAGTATAAATAACTAATTACACCGCGGTAATAATATTCGAATATAGTATATCAATTCATAAGGATATTTCATCAACTATAAATGTTCTAATCCAACTTATGCATTTTCATTCATGAGTTGATTTATTTAAATGAGTTAAATACAGAAAATGATAGTCATTCAGGCAAACACCACATTCATAAATTAAATCATGTGTTCAGTGTGTTTATGTCTGGTAATAAAATATAAACAGGAGTGTTTGAGGCCACAAGATAGAGAAAGTCTTGGAACCTTCTATTTGCACCAGCGACAAGAGGCATAATTGGCTTCCATAGGCGGAGCCAAGTCTGGTAGTTTACTTTCCAAGTAGGTGGTTACAGTGCATGAAATTGGGAGAACAACGTAATACTAGATAGAAGGCTTGGTACAGGTGAAGGACTAGTCAATTGTCGAATAATTGTTGCTGTAACTGAAACCAACTTACACTAGTTAGCATAATTATTGTAATAGGCTTGGTCATTGAACAGTTCATTGTTTCTATATTCGTCCATAAAACTCGATGTGCAGTTTAACTTGTTTATTCCAATGAATATTATTATTTTCTAATAAATAAAAAAATTATCAAACACTTGAAAATTTCAATGCTGCATTGAATTTTGAAAAACGTGAATATTAAATTTATTTGTAAATTAACCTTTATACAAAGTAACTGTGATTTCTTTTATATTCCTATTACATTTATCGACTTTTAAGCATACTTCGTTATGTAGAATGACTAAAAAATTAGTGCTATTGATAATGAAATGAGTTTCATGATTTTCATAGATGTTCTGTCAAGTTTAGTGTCGAATAAATAAACTTTGTTTAGAATTAAACACTTATATGTTTTTTCTAATTTAGACGATGAAGAAGTACAATTGTATGTAACTGGACTTAAAATTCAATTTACTATTATTGCATGCTTGCTGTACAGTACTTCCTTCAATATTTTGATCTTGAATACTTTTCAGATATTCGTAGACAGAAGAAATACTTCTCTGTTTTTTTTTCATCATACTATGTATCTTTATGGTGAATTAGGTGATTCACCATCAGAAAGAATAATTTCGCATTATATGTGTTTGTAACAGTCTATTGCCAAGAATTACACAACCAAAAAAGCATTATGATGAACTTTTAAATTTTTTGTTTTACATGGTTACATTGTTGAACATTAAACTTTTTATGTTAAGCTGTTTATCGTTCAAAAAATGCATGTTCCTTGTTGGCTTGATAGTACTGTAGCTGCTTGTCATTTGTCAAGCTTTCACTGAATAGAATGTTTGTGAATCAGTTATGTTCAAGCTTCCATATTTAATGTATTTAGTAAACCGAGTACCGTATAGGCTAGTTTTGGAAAATCCGTGTTGCAAAGCAGTAGGCTAGGCTCCGCTACAGTAGTGTTTATAAGCTTTTAATCTGATTGGATTAATTATTCAATGTGACTGTGAGTAGGCTTGCTAAAGTTGTTTGTTCGTGTTTCTTCGCCTCCCTCCCTTTGACACCACATGACATATCTGGATGTGTGCGCTGATAGAGCGGGGGAGGGGAGGAAGGACAAAAAGCGATTTGTTTTTGCATTTATTATAGTTTTTGGTGTTGGGCATATGAGGAGGTGAGGAGGAGGAGGAGGAGGATCGGATGATAGGGTGTCGGTGTCAGCAGCGTGTATGCTGCTCTGCTCTGTCATAATAAGGCCGTGATTATCCTCGGAGACCGCACAGTTGATGGGTGGGTCGGATGGACAGAGCGGGCCGGTCCGTGACGAGTGCACTCGCGCCGGCGATGGAAGCCTCGAGCCCTGAACTCGACCCGGCGATGGAAGCTACTGCCTCTCTCACACAGAAGCTGGTGTCTCCCCTTGCTAGGCTCACTCCTAACCTCCCTCTTCATCACACCACTTCCACTCACTCCTCTTGCTGTTGATCCAATCATGTTAGATTGTGGTTTTGATACTTGTATTATCTTTCTCATTCTTTTCTGTAGGTTGTCAATTTTAAACGCAAAGTAGACTTTCGTCAGCATGTTATCATCAAAACAACTCTTTTTCTCTAGAATATTTCTCTTTTTCTAACGATCTAAACAATAATCGAGCAAATGGCTGCCGCCGAATATTATTATCTCGCTTCACTGAGAAAGATTTAACACTCAGCTCGTTTTAGTATCATCACCATCATTATCTAAATACCTTTACCTTTCATTAGGTACTTTTGCTCATTAGGTATTATGCCATACTTATTACCGTACTTGCCATTATTTATTGTCGGCATCATTTTCCTGTCTCTTGTACTGTAAGTTAATCGTCCATGTCCATGTCACTGATAATAATTTTTGTTAATTGAATTAAAGCAAATGAAATATTTTTAAAATAACTACCGTAGAATCCTACTAAGGTACCTATATTCATTCTAGAGATGAAAATAGAATTTTGAATGAAAAATAAAAATGAAAAAGAAACAATGAACTATTGGCAAATCAAATTTGTACTGAAGTCTGGAAGTATCCATAATAATTATAAATACAATCATAATTCCAAATACCATTGAAAATAAATTGAATAAGGTGTAGAATAAGGAGAAATGTTATATAGGTATAATCTGTTTTCCTACTTTGTACTGGCCTGAAGCCTCCAGTAAAACCAAACCAGTATCGATAATCAAACCAAAATGATCCGATAATCGTTTCAGAGTCAGTAAAAGCTGCATTAGAAGTGCAAATGCCAATGTTGCTACAGTATTCACATTCCATCATAAATTCACCCTTAGCACAAAAACACTTTTTGGAGGCCTACTGCTACTACCATTTTCAAATGTGTACCGTTGCCTTCCATTTTCATTGAACATGATAAACTTGTTATAACTGAGGAAAAAGCGTAAAAAACCATTATTTGAGAATTCAGAAACTAACATCGCCCAAAATCGCTTCCTATTGTGAGTGGTTTACATAGAATTGATGTTTCTTTCTATGACGAAATACTGTAGTTATTACAAAAACTAATAAGTACAGTAACACTTTATCTTTATGATGAAAATGTTGCATTGACTATTAGATAATGTGAGAATTTGAAATTAGTTGATTTGTCCATCTAACATGAATTATTTATCATGAATATATCAAATGAATTCTATTTTGAACTCATATAAAGTAACTTCAAAAATAGTCTACAATCAGTTTACTTCCATACTGTTTGGATATCAATCTGAATGTTTAAAAACTTCAGTTCAGCAATTTATTTTTTTACCACATTATGCCAATGTTATTAATTTTAGGCCCTATTAAGAAAAGAAACACAACCATTTTTCAGGCCATCTTTTTGTTTACCTGCTGAGCTAAGATTTCACAGAATCCCTACTGATGACGCCGGATAAATTAGGGTTCTCCCCTCCGTAATTTTGAAACTGTCTACTTCTTTTCTCGTGCTGTATAATTCACCTCGGAAAAAGGGCGTCTTTTCCTGCACACAGCCTGAAATATCGAAAATTTATACTTTTGTACTATTTTGTTATATTAATCTCGTGAAGGGTCAATTTCCCCTCACGGTTCATGATCTGAAACCTATGAAGTTCACTAATTTCGTAAATAATAAATAAAATCATTTATATGCTTCATTGAAATAAGACAAGAGTTCTGAAATCCAATCCCAAGGGTATAGATATAGAATGGAAATAACACTAAACTAGGATGATCATTTGATCTTCCGATGCTGAACGTTGTATTCCTGAGTTACAGAACATGAAAAATTATATGGAAATATACTTTATAAAGTATATAGGCGGAGTTGGAACTAGAAAGTCAAACCTATAAGACGTAACAGTAGCCTACTTTGCCATACTACCAGATATATTATACAAAGTTACAAACTAATAATATTTCTACCTCTGGCTCTCAACCTCAAAAGACAAGACAGTATTGAGAATTGAGACCACCATTATACAAAATAATAATTCCTTTTCTAGTAGTCAATAAAATGTTCAAAGTAGATTACTAGAATATTATCATATTTATTAGTTTTGTTTTTGTTATTTGTTTTTACAAAAAAAATCTAAAACAAATATAGGCTATCCTGGATGTTATGAATCTGGCGTTCTAGTCAGATAGAATTCATGCTAATTTGAATATAAAATGTTACCATGTTGTTCGATCGAGAGGGAAAAACCATCGACCACATAATAATTATAAATTGTATTATCGTATTTTGTGGTCGATGAGAGAAATGATGTTTTGTTATCTCAACATTCTCAACGGTTTCATGTACAAATCGGGCCGATCGGGCGAATAAACGTTGAGTTGCGCAATCAATCTAGAGTTATCCGTTGTCCATGAAGTGGAAGCGGAAGTTAATTCATCGTAAACTGATTAAATAAGCAATTGTACAATCGTACTGGGTACTGCAGTATCGGTGAGTTCGTTTCATTGCAATTGCATACAACTACAAAGTGTTGTAGGATTGTCGCGGCTGCAAAAATCTGTTGGGACCAGTCACTATTCCCGGATTAATCGCGGCAGTGGTGTGTGTGTGTGTGTGTGTGTGTGTGTGTGTGTGTGTGTGTGTGTGTGTGTGTGTGTGTGTGTGTGTGTGTGTGTGTGGATTGGCTTGCGTGTGTGTGCGGCGATCGAAGGTGTCCCCCTACCCGACACCCCTTGCCTTTCCATAATATAACCAGTAGAGGCATGGTATGGAAACAGTCGCTGGTCGGTTAATTAATTGAAATCGATTCGTGAAACATGCCCCGCAATCTTTAATTAGCCTAAACAGTTCTCACGCTGATTACACGGCCGATAAGACCTGATGACAAAAGCTAGCTATCTATATACGCCGCCGGTACTTGTTCATTAGCTAACTGCGCGTACAGCCTTCGATTATTGGCCTAGCCTAGGCCCACCCTTGTTCAGGGTAATTGCACAAATATTACTGTACATCCAATTTGAGTATCAGTCCATGACATATTGCACTAAATGTGGTACATGCACAGTATACATTTTATGTATAGACTATTAATTTAATTTGCAATGTAATTATACAAGTAATCATATTCATTATACTGATTGCAGAAACACTCATATAGCCTACAGTGTGAAATAATTTATATTGAGTTGTTATAGGACAGAGGAGAAAGTTAATACTTGACTGTCCTGTAATTATAATCAATTTTGAACGATTGTTGCAATTCACTCTATGATTGTAAATTGAAAATGTATGGAAGAACAAAAGTTTGGATTCAAAACAGGTTCTATTCCCTATAAACCTTGATGGAAGACGACACGGCGATGATGACAGTGATGATTTAAGAATTTTAATTTTATTATTAGAAATTAGATTGATTGCCTAATTTTGATCACCATTCTCTTAACAATGTTCAATGTGCAGAACGCAGAAGTGCAAAATAGCGTAATCATGCTTTAAAAAAGTTAATTAATTTGAATTGAAATTAAACAGAGTTCAGTTGAAATGATAACATAGCAATGTTATTTTTGAAACGGGCATTTTTCACACTAACAAAATCAATCAGAACAGTTTAATTCGCCACTTTCTTGCAAAAAAGCAGAGCTACAAATCTATTTGAGGCATACAAATATTCCCCTACGAATAATTCCAATGTAATCAAACGTAATGAGTAAAGAGTAAAAGAAATGCGATTATTGTCAGTTTCCACATAATTCATCATCAGTCGTGGAATAAATAAAAATTTAAAGTTCATTATATAATTAATCTTATTTCCAAACACAATTCATTATCATTGAACTTTCCCTATCTATCATCGCTTTAAAAAAATATTATGTGATAAGAGCAAATTATTAATATGGTCGAATCGGTTTAATCTCGATAAAATCAAACTAATATCATTCAAATGAGTTAGCTCACACACACATGTGCCAGTGAATAGAATTTTATACAATGATTGATTGCCTAATTTTGACCAGTAGACTACTAATCCGAGTCTAAAAACTCCTGTTTCACATTATGTATATTTTCTCAGTAATCAGTATAATAGCAGTTTATTACGATGGTGTTTTTGGACAAAAGTCTGAAGCTGCTTTGACAGAGATATTTACAATAAAGTGATTAATTTGTGAGTTCCGATTATGCAGGCCATTTGGCCATCGCTTGATAAATCATTTGCATAATGTGGTAGAGTCGGTATTATCTCGATGGCCACTGCAGAGATAGGCTACATTTCACTTGTTGGCAATGGCAACTGACAAAGACATGAGGACAATGTTATGAATGGTAATAGAAGTAACCATTATCAATACCAACAGTCCAAGTCATCATTAATTCAATATCAAGAGTTTAATGAGATATGGAAACTTTAAAGTCACACTTTCAAAGCCGGAACTGACTGATATGGGATGTATTTTTATAATTTCATCACTTATATCAGTTCTTCAATGTTACTACAATATTGATAGTAGACTAGAGGAATTTATTGACTTTATTTAGAGAGCTGAACAAGATTCTATACTTTATGACTTTCATCAAGGGAAGAGAAATTCATTGTTTTGATTAGCTTTGCTGAAATTCGATAGAATTTGCTGAAAATGAATGATCAGTCTAGTCCCAACATTTTTCTGAATTTTGAAGCAACAAGATTGTGTGTTGTGTGATTGTGTTTGGGAAGAATTTAAAGTTTCATTCAATGCTATTTTCTCTGCTTGTTCCTGAATCCTGATGAGCTACTGCTGTCCAAGCGGGATTACTTTTCGTAAACATAGTGAAAAATGTAATGACAAAAATGTTTTCTATTGTCTGAGTACTGTCATTGTAATTAAATTTAAATAAATTCCTTTTTTCGATTTGGCTTCGAATCTTTGTGTTTATGTGTTGAAAATATTCTTATGTAATATGTGCGATGTTTAGTTGTGATATGTTTTTTCATCATCTTGCAAGATTCTACCGCTTTCAAGAAAGCTATATTTCATCTGACTTTTCTCTGCTCAGAATGATAGAGAACCAAATATTTACCATCCTGCCTCTGCTGCAGGCTATTCGTATTCTTTTTCACCCTCCAATACATTTTTGGCGCCGTCTTTGTTCTATAGTATAGGTCTCCTTTGCTCTTTCTTTTCAGTCTGCTTACCCTCTTTCTTCAAGAACTGTTTGCTCTGTCCCCTTTGCTCTTTCTTTCCAATCGGTTTACCCTCCTTCTTCAAGAACTGTTTCCTCTGTCTCCCTTGCTCTTTCTTCTAATTCTATTCACCCTCTTTCTTCAAGAACTGTTTCCTTTGGCACGCTCGTTCCCCCTTTTCTCTTGCACCGCAAAGACTCCAACAATAAAAGATCCAGTCTTCTCCGCGTCATTACCTCTCACTTGTTTCAAATCTTTTCTCTTCGAACCTTCTCCCCTGAGCACGATCAATAACCTTTCCTGTTCAGCCTTCCTCTAATCTCTCTCACTATTTCCTTTTCTCTCTTATCGTCGTCTGCACTTTTTGCTATCCTGCCTTCTTTAGCTTATTCTTCTCGACTGCACATTTCCAAGATTTATTCTCTTTTTTTCTGCGCTCAGCAAACTATTTAATTTCTGTTGATGAAATATTTCCTCCAACAGAAATCCTTCATTCATTTTGAAATTTCTTTTATTCTATCCTGACCCTGAACCTTTTTTATCCTTGCCAAGAGATAATCCAGCTCAAGATTGTCTGAATATTTGATTAGTCAATGCTCCAACAGAAAATCATTTGATATTAGCATTGTTAAATATAATATCTATTTTAAAAATTCTATACATAATCATTAATAATAATAATAATCTTTATTTATTCAACATGGTAAAGTTTCAAATTTTACAATTGAATATCGTCAAAAGTGGTACTAAAATTAATGTATAATACACATAACAAACATATATATACATTTATAACAGAACATAATGTAAGATCATGTCAAAAAATTTACTTTCAATTGCCAAAAAATAGTCAAAATTGAATGCAGTTTACAGTACAAACAAAATAATACATCTATTTTGAATAATTGAGCCATCAAAAATAAACCTGTATTCATATACAACAGTCGAAATCCAGTCATTTTGTGAGTTATGAGCATATGCGTGGCCTATGCAGTGTGCACTGAGCAGCTAAACAGTTTGATTTTGCTATATATAATACGTCAATGCCAAATAGCAAGAAATCAAAACCTATAAGTATTTTAGAAGTCTTCTACTGCAACTCTTCCAGACGTAGTTTAGAAAGTGTCAATTTCAGTTCAGAAAAGTGAATCGTATTTCAGAAAATATCATTTCGAATTGAGAAGATGTCAGTTGCAAATTTTGCAATCGAGAGAGTCATCTGAAAAGGTCCTTTTTATATAGCCTTAGTTTCTCATCATATACTGTATTTATTTACTATCAAGTTACAACATATCTACTTAATGGAAGGTTTAACAGGATTCATTTCATTCGGCTTCAACAAATTTTCACTCACAAGGAAAAAACTGTATGACATTCTCAATTCAATTCAATTTATTTAATCTTTGTATGTACATACCAGGGTATGTTTAACAGTCGTCATACAGATTCAAGTCTGGTTCACAGCCATTAAAGTTCAATATACACATTATCACAATTAATAAATCTTTGATTAATAGAATATAACACAGTACACATTGAATTTAATTTCTTGTTTCGAAAAGTTCTATCACGGTATAGAAGCATTTTTCAAGCAGCATGTCTCTCAATTTACTTTTAAACAAACTTTTGCTCCTAATCGTTATCAGCACTTGGTAAAGAGTTCAATATTTTCCTACTCATATAATCAGCACTACTTTCGAAAAAGGATGTTCTATGAGCATTGAGTCGAAGAGCATGCCTTGATCTTGTATTATAGGTGTGGAGATCTGATCCTCTAGTCCAGGAAGATCTATACTTAAAACCGTGCAGCGCCACCTCGAGAATGTACAGGCAGGGAAGAGTCAGTAACTCAGTATCCTTGCGCCTTGAAACAGTGGTCTGCAAGGAGTTCTGGGAGGTTTACTGAACATAATCCTGATTGCTCTCTTCTGTGCCCTGAATGCTCTAGTCATTCCAGTTGAAGAACCCCAAAAATCAGGCCATAAGGTCGGAAGTATCTATAGTAAGCCGATAGTATCACTTTCTTGTTCATACTCTTTGTCAATTTTGAAATAGCAAATGTTGCTCTACTCAGTCGTTTTACAACCTCATCAACGTGATTTTCCCACCTCAATCCAGAGTCTACTTGGATTCCTAGAAAGCTACAAACGTTTGTAGGTTTGATTTCCTTCCTGTCAATTTTGAGATCTAGAAAATTGTGAGTAATAGCGCAGTTCGAATCATTAATTGAAAAATCCACATAGCAGGTCTTCTCTATGTTCACCTTCAATTTATTTGCATTGGACCAAACTGCAATGCTCTCTGGAACGCGCTCTCCCTGCTCCAGCAGTTGCTGCAGATCATCTCCAACGATGAGGAAGTTAGCATCGTCTGCAAAGAGAACGCTACTGGCATGATGTATCTTACTTGGAAGGTCATTAATATACAAGGAAAATAGAATTGGACCAAGAATTGTGCCCTGTGGCACTCCCCTCTTCAATTGACACATTTTTGACCTGTATTTATTATTCAATATTCTCTGTTTTCTATCTTCAATTTCAACAACTTGCGATCTGTAAGTTGTAAATGACTCCAACCAACTGTAAGCTGATCCTCTAAATCCATAATGCTTTATCTTCTCTAATAGAATATCATGATCTATACTGTCAAATGCTCTTTGGTAATCGATAGAGAGACCCAGAGCCTTCTTATTAACATCCAATGATTCATAAATTCAATAAATAAAAAAGAAATTATTTGTGGTATCAATAGTCGACTTTCCATGTCGAAATCTAAACTAGCTCGAGGAGAGAACCCTATCCACTTCTAGGTGTTCTGAAATGGTTGTCATAGCTAATTTCTCATACAACTTGGCAAATGAACTCGAGACTGATATTTGCAGAAAATTACTCATTTCTGTAGTTGGTCCTTTCTTATGAAACGGGATAACTTTTCCCACCTTCAATAGACAAGGGAATTTTCCCGTGCTGAATTATAAATTAATTAATTGAGTCATTACACTTCTTATTGGTCAAAGCACTCTTTCAATAATTATGCTACTTGGAATATCGTCTACTCCACATGACATTTTGCCTTTGATATCTCTCATAGCTGAACAAACGTCGGTATCTGTAAATACGGGAAATTTATCCAATGTAGCACCTAGATACATCAGATTTGATAGCAGAGGCTTGAAGGACAAGTTAGGGATGGCATTTTCATTGGCAATATTTATAAAGTAATCATTTATCATATCCGGTATTTCGTCAATTGAATCGCTTTTAACTCCATTGAGAGAATTTGGATATTTCTTTTTCCTGGTATTTGTAACAGTCTCTGTTTTAATTAACTTCCAAATAAGCTTGGATTTATTTTCTTTTGATGACAAAATTCTCTCAGCATATGCCTGCTTTAATGATATAATCAAATGACGAATTAGTCGTGACAAGTGTTTCAGCCTATCTCTGTATGTAGTATCTGTTGGAAATTTTTTTACAAAAAGTAGCAGGTCCTTTTTTGTTTCACAAATATACTCTAATAGCGGTGACGTCCACTTTATTGGCTTGTTGACATTCTTCATCTTTCGGTTAACAATGGGAAACGATTCATTAAAAGCTCTGCTATAGACACTCAAGAAATTACTAAACTTTCCATCGACCGAGTCTTCACTATCAATCACCGCTGACCAATCTACTTTAATAAGAAGTCTTTGAAATTTTTGTTTTCCATTTTCAGAGAAAATTCACGATGAATAGAAGTCTCCATCATTACTATTCATGTTTTCCAAGGTATAATTTACAACTTGAGCACAGTGGTCTGAAAGTCCTAGTTCAATTGTGCCAGCATATTTAGTCTTGACCATTGATGACACGAAACATATATCAATCAAAGTTGAATATAATTCGGTAATTCTTGTACAGCCCTTAATTATTCCTCGAAGTCCGAATGCATCAAATAAGGATTCTAATGTCTTTTTTCTATTTGAATTGACAGTGAAGTTCACATTCAAATCACCGAGTACTATACAGCTCTCAAATCTATTTATAATTGTAGACAGAATTTCCTCCAGTTTGTTAACAAAATTTTTGAAATCATTATTAGGTGGTCTGTAAATACATACTATCGCACATTTCATGTGCACTGCTACCGCCAATTCGAAAACATTGCCGTCAGTCTGCTTTATATCCAGTTTATCAGCCACTATGCCTTCTCTTGCATAAATTGACACTCCGCCTCCTACTCTGCCTGTTCTATTGCATGACGAGATGAGGTTAAAATTAATAATGTTCACTGAGCTATCATTCCGGAGCCAGGTTTCTGAAAGGCAGGGGTGCCGTTGATGTCAAGAACCAGAAATATTACTAAGAAAGAAAAAAATCACAGTAAAATAAAAAATGAAGTCAGTAGAACATGAAATAAGTTAACGTTTTCCCACTCCATGACGTTCTAAAAATCATGAGCTCGGTTACGCAATAATTGAAAAATTAACACTATAATTAAAAACAACAATATTCAAATGCTCTTCAATATAACAACATTCAATTTTAAATCAGAATGCTCAAATATCCTGATTTACAATAAGTTGGAAAAATTGTCAAGCTCTAGATATTTATTTCCATTACCAGATTTATCACAATTTTCTTGCAGCCGTGCTTCCCCTGAGAGCTTGTACTCAGGCAGCAGCCACTTATCAACTGTATTCTATAGAACTCATGCAAAGCTGAAAATAGTCTTCCCGGCTAGCCTACTTATTGATGAATATTTTTTTAATTATAGCCTACTTTACCTTCCATATTACCTTTACTTAAGCGTTTTTGCTCCTTCGGCTTGTTTTTCCATAACGTTTTCATGGACTTTCACTTTGATTACCTATTTAATATTCCACCGGAATGTAACCCATATGTACTGTACATGAACTCCGCACATTATTTGTATTTTTCAACTTTTTTGGAATCATAACTTAGTAAGTCTACATTCAATTAAAAAGTAAAAATAGAAAACACTATACATTCATAAACCACATACTGTATTACGAACAAAAAATACCACCGCTCAATCCCACAGCAGAACAACAACTGAATGTGCATATGAGCATTGTATAAAATTGAATATTGTCAAGTCGTCAACTACGAAGAAGGAATAATTACAGGAACCGATTAAAATCGATTTTGTTTGTTCAGGTCTGAATTCTATTGAAAGTTTTGTGTTCATTCTAAGAAATGAGATCAACTCAGTCAAACGGAAGCCTGGCAGCCGCGGTGATTTGTAAACATGAATCGTTAGACATTGTTGATCCATAACAACTATAGGCTACTAATAAGTAAATTAACTATATATGTATTGGTTCTACATCTACAACTGTCAGAGACATTATTCTATTCAGTTGGATTATGAAAATATATAGAAAACGTTTAGGCCTACATGTGAAAGTGAACCATTCAAAATAATAACTCCATATTACTGTAATCAAATTAATTTGTTGATTCCCCCTCAAAATTTTCAAAGTCCCCCCCAAATTTCGTGCCGATGGCGCAACTTGCCCCCCCTGTGGGCGGCCCTGCTGAAAGGCACATAAAGTCAATCCGGGATTTTTTGCCATTTTTCTTTATATTTCCAAGTTGGATAGCTAGTTCATCTGTCTTGTGTTTTAAACTTCTTATATTAAAATGGACCAAATTAAAGTAGCTATCACTCTTTTTCTGTTTCAGTTTATCTGAAGTGGTCAAGTAAATCAAATTGCTATTGTTGCTACCGGTCTTCTCTCTAAAAAACTTTTACAGTTCCTTGGGTTTCTATTTTCAACTACCGGAATTTCCATTTCACAACTTTGGCTAGGTTTCTTTACGTTCACCGGCTCATTTTGCGATACACTCATCTGCTCACAAATAATATCTGATGAATCTTCTTTTTCTTGTCTCGGTTCCATTATAATATCTTTAAGCCTTCTAGCGATTATTGATTTTCCCTTTCTATTTAAGTGTAGACCGTGTCGTGTGTGTTCACCAGCTTTCAAGTTCCACATATCTAGTACTGTCGCTTTATTACGTGCTACATTCTTTAATCCTGAATTGATCATCTTAATTGCAGCATTGATGCTTGATGAATTGGGCACATTATATAGATATGGAATTGTTCCTATGATAATATTTGTCTTCTCTGACAATGATAAAATTCTACAGAATTGTTGTTGAAATACCCTACTATAATTTTCCTCCATTCGCCAGTTTACATAGTTTGTACCTCCTATAATTATCAAGAAGTCATCGTTATTCAGATTAGCAACTTCTTTGCATTTGAAAATCGCATCCACTATTCGTGACATTTTTGCACCCCCAAGCACCAACCCAGACACCACGTACTTGTTTGATAATGAATTGCTTGGATGTACTGCTTGATCACGGCCTTGGCTATCCGAGAAAATCATCACTTTTCTTTTCCAATCTTGCATGTTATTAATTTTCCGGACTGAATTCTCGAGTCCCCAACTTCGTTTGTTATTGAGTTCATGGATTCGATTGGTGAAACTAGATGCAATATCTCTCAATTTATAATTTTCTTCCATGACAGAATTTATTCTATCGTAATTTTTCCTTATCTCGAGTTCCATTTCTTGAATTTCTCTGTGGAGAGAATTATTATTTTCACTTAAGATTTTTATTGTTTGTTCTCGGACACCAACTATATCTAAACTGTCACAATCAGGCTTGCATTTTTTAGTCGTCAGTCCATAATAAGTATCGGTTTGCGTGTTGATACTTCGTGAATTTGTATCCAGTTCAATTTGGGTTCCCACGACATTATGGTTCACTGATAAACTATTACTGATATCTTTCATATTCTTGATTTCCTCAATGAGTGCATCTCTGTGACAAAGTAACTCATCTACGCGCGCAGTCAGTTCCTCCTTCTCTTTGAGTATAAAATCTTCTGTTTGACACTCTGCGTCATTTTGTTTACTCTTTTGTTGATTAATTAATTTGGAGTCGAGTGAATATCTTTGCCTACTGTTTACCACCTTGTCCAGTCGTTCAATTAATCTTCCTTCTGCCTGATCATTTACGAAATTTGTTGGAACAGGAGGTAATAAATGCTTGACATGCTTCAAACTCATTTTCACTTTTTCAAGCTTTGCGTCGGTTGTAATGGAACCTGAACAACCTCTACTACTGCATTTCCACACCACGTCGCCATTGATTAGTTGATGACTTTTCCTGTAGCATTGATTCCCATAATAAACTCCCAATCCATTTCTTGAATTCTTGTACGTCAATATTGTCATTATAGTTTGTAAACCTTCTGTCTATTCGAATCACTATGTTATAACAATTGTTAATTCGTACCTACACGTAAGTTACCTATCTATCTTTAGTCTTGACTCTTGATAAGAGTCAATATTGCTTTCGCCGAAAAAGATAATTCAATCAAAGATAAAAGCAGGCATTCCTCACAGTGGATTTAGATAAAATTCTTTGCAACTTCTTATCGCGAGTTGAGAGGCTATCTTTCACTTTCTCCTTCTGGTGTAATTCTACAGTGATTAACGGGATCTTTCTATTCGGCGTGGGAAATTTATAGATCAGATGTTTTCGGCAGGAGGGTCAAAGTTCATTGATACGTTAAAAACTACGTGAATCCTGCCTGCACTGAAAGTTTTTAAATCTAACCTCGCAGAAACTAGACAAGTTTAAACGTTTGACTTCAATGTTTATAATGATAAAAAGTCACACCAATTGTGTCAGGTCACTATACAATACACTCGAAGTCCAAATACACAAGAATTGTCTTCACTTTCCACCATTTATTGAAGTTATTTACTATTTATTAAGACACGTTATTAAACACAACTCACCAATCAGCAGACCAGGGCTGCCAACCTCCCAATTCTCAATTCCAAATGATGATTTCTGAAATACTATTCATTGTTACGAACTGTAATTGATACATTCTCAAATTAAATTGACTTTTATGATTCATATCTGATCTTTTTTGGAATACAAGTGAATGCAAATAAAGTAAATTTACTTTTTTTTCTGTAATACAGTTGACATGTTCTCGGATTGAATTGATGCTTTCTCAATTACTTCATAAAAAGGTTGAGATGAAGTGTATTCACTTGGTTATTTTCGTTTAATAGGATGGGAATAGGTGAATGTGTATTGTACCCAATTTCCTAATTGCTTTCAATTTTGAGTATACAGTATTAATGAATGATGAGATGAATAAACACTATATGTTTCCACTGAAATACAATCTCAAAACATGAGTCCATCTCAAACCATCTCTGAATATGAATATTATTCGTGATAAAACAATTAATTTATCTGCAATTTACATTTCTACTTATTCAGTTCCCAAAAGTAAACTATATTCATATTCATTGTGATTATGATATTCATATTCATTGTCACTGTCAATACACTCGAATATCTGTACTCGAGAAGTTTTATTTCTACTTGACAAAATTATGACCTAATCAGTCATTCTTTTCTGGCAGGGGGAAAGCATTCTTGAGTTTGTTACAAGCGTACTTGGGCGAAATTATGTCGCTACGTCGTTTCAATTTGTTTGCAACATCGTTCTTCGTCCTCTTTCCCCTCACAACCCTCTGAATTGCACTTCACTCCGTTCTCTCCCCATCTTTCAGCTAATCAGATTTGCCCCCTCTCTGCCATTGCTTCGTTTGTGCTTTCATCACTGCTCTTCTTTTATCACTGCTCTGTGTTCTTTCGCCTTCCCGTTTGACATGTTGAAGATAGAGTGCGTGTTATAAACTTATAATACTATGGCAAATGTAGCGTATATGTTTGTAGAGCATTGCACATGTGTGAGCTGCAATGAAAGGTAGAGTGTGCTCTACTCTGCTCCTGTTTACACGTGAATCTCTTCTGTTTTCCTCCTTCTATTTCTGTCTCCCATCCTTCTCACACCAGAGAGGATGAAGTACAACATCTTCTATTCCCTTTTCTTTACTCCTCACTGCCTCTAGTGCTCCGTGGTCGTATCTGAAGAAGCGAAGACGTCACCTTTGCTCGTTTCTCTGTGCTAGTAGAAGTAGAGAGATGAGAGATTTATCTGTTTCCGTGCTGTTGCCCTTGCCATCTCGCCTGACTTGCTAACCGCCAAGTTTCATCACCGCAGTCCTTCGGCTGTCTTCTTTTGATCTTTGACCTATATTCACTCACTCTCGGCTATCACCATCCAACGTATCTTCTCAGCTTAGAAGTGATTTGTGAAGCTGCTTTCAAAAAAGCACTCGATTACTTGCTAATTTGGAGGCTTTTCCAATATTGCTTTTACTTGTTCAATCTTAAACGAATTCTTCTTGAGTGCAGTGGAATTGCATCTCAAATTATTCTGATTATATACGAAATACCGTCAGCAAATAAATATTTACAAAAATTTAGTCGCTAATTACCTCACAATGGGAGACTATTAAAATAATCTTTACAATTTTAACAAATTACCAGGTCTCTTCATTTCAGTATATAAATATCATAGAAGTAGAAAGAACCTATAATAATAATAATTTGAAGTTTATAAAAACTCTTTCACACATTCTCGAGGAAGACTGATCAAATGGATTCAAGCAATAAATAATCTATAATTTATAGTGAATTTTATTCAACTGTATGAGTTGTATGTATATAAAAATGTCATTTTATTAGAAATAAAAATAAGAGCAAATCGGTGAGGTGCAACAATATATTTTATCACAGGATTAAATATTGTAATATTGGTGAAACAGATCCAATTGAAATAATGATGGATGGACATATAATCCTTTGTGAAAATCAAAGTTATATTCAGGTTGAAGCACATAACCGCTAAACTTTCTGCCAAGTATTCAGTGAATTGTACTGAACTGCACCAATTCAGTGGATTGTACTGTACTGCACAATTTTGAGTTCATTTACAATTTGAATGAAAGCAAAGCTCTGTATGAACCCGACTTGCCTCATTTATTGGCCGACAACGTTTTACTTCCATTTTAAAATGAATTTTCAATTGAATTTCTGAATGAGTTTCAGAATTACTGATTCCAGTACGACGTGCGCTTTATAGCATGGTGATGATGATAATACATGACAATGAATCCTGCACCAGGCAACACAAGTGCATCAGAGTACTGCACTTGGAATTGCATGTTCATGAGATGCAAGCCGGTCAGCCATTTGGCCATTTCACAGTTGATTAACTTTGCAAACGATGTGTGCTCATCTGACAGCGCTGGTCAGTCTGTGTATTGTATGCCCCTTGTGGCCAGTTTGGGTGAAGGGGGAGCTTGATAAGGGGTGTATGTGACCGGGGGGGGGGGTGTGGTTTGTTGAGGGGGCTTTATGTTAGTGGGCAGCAATCATGTCGCTCGGTGCTATCCTACTAGTCAATAATGCATGACGATTCCCAGTACTGAGCAATATAGGCTCATCTCATGTAGGCTACACATTCACCCACAGTGCTGGTGCTTCTCGCTTCTGCTGCGGTACATGCAACTCCACTTTGCCTGTGAGAAACTTGTATACAGTTCTCAGTAGCTGACACCCTCCTCTAAGTTTCAAGTTAGAAGGCAGCTACTTGCCAGATATCAGACTATAACTTTGTTTTGTTGTGCAAGTGAAAGATTGTCAGAGAACAGGGAAATAATACATGTATACAGAACAGGAGAAATTGGAAAATTACATGTGAACTATGAAGAACAGAATAAGTTAGCCTATAGGATAAACTGTACATTGCATATTATGGAATTATAGCAGGGTTCAAAATAAATTTTTATAGTGCTTCAAGACAGCTCATTTCAAACTTTTGTGATAGTACGCGTCTTTAAAGACAACATTTTTATTCAATATTATACTACTAGAGCAGTATCAGTACTACAAGCATAAGCTTGACAGTCGAAACTGTTTCTCCACCAAATTATACTATCAATTCAAAATTACTAACTCAGATTACAGTATGTCATAGATGAAGATTCAAAAGCGTACGGTAATATTCTATGCAGTCTATAGTATGTTATGTTATATGCTGGTAATCATTTACTTCTTACTCATCTGCTAATTATATACTTAATGTTGTTCAAAATAGGAATCAGATAGAAAGAGAAGTTTTGTGTTATCCATATTTAATAGGTCTACTAATACTTCTGAGTAATGTTAAACAGTGGAGGCAAGGCACATGTTAAAGTCACCTTTAAAAAGCACATTATACAGTAAGACAATGCGGTGGGCTATCAATTATTTTAAACACACGCCGTGTGGTCTTCGCCTGCTGCGTTGGGTTGAGAAACAGAGCGATGGTGAGGGTGGAAGAGAAAGAGAAATATCGAGAGAAGGAGATAAACTTATAGAGAGAGATAGAGTAAAGTCGAGAGATGTGCTGAGGATGACATGAAAGAATGATGGTGGAAACTAGAGAGTGGAGAGGAAGAAATAAGAAAGAAGAGAATGCTATCATGACGGGAATATGTGAGAGGAAAACATTCAATAAAGCGTTGTATCTCTTCTCTTGTGCGCCTGTGTTGATAATGCACTCCCTATTCGATAGATATGGAAGCACTTGGTAATGATAGTGAGGAAGGACGCATTTCTCTGTCGTCTGTTGTTGTACGATTATGTGGCCGTGTTGTCCTCAATCCATGCCCATAAATAGGTCCCCGGCTGCTTTGTCAGTTCCCCAGTGTTCAAGGCAGTGTTTACTGCCATTTCAACTGCAACTATCTTTGCTTGTACGAGTACTTATAGTTTATAGCTTGTAATATATGGTACGAGGACCTTTACTTGAAAGCAAGGAGTGATTTGGCCAGTACTAATAGTTTTGGTTGTGAATAGTTGTGCGAGAGGGTGAGAGTGGTGAAGAGGGGGATGGAGTGGACTATTTGACAAAATAGTATATTTCGCACATAGGGTCGAAAAAGGCGGATTCCCGGCTCGAGATCGGTTTTCAAGTCCGAGGCCGTAGGGCGAGGACTAGAAAAAATCGAGAGATGGAATAGTACATTTTCGACCCGTGGTGTCGAACTTTATTTTTCGGCACAAAACAGCAATAAATAAATAATCAAATAAAAACAAAATAAATAATCAGTTCCAAGAACAGCTAGACCAGTAACCTTATTATGCTATCTTCGCCTATGCTGAATTTGGAGTAGGTGCCATCTGCTTGCTATTGAAACTTCGCGTCGAAAGTTTATTGATTAACTGACTGAATATTACTTTATAACTATCAGTGTATTCGATCTTCTTAGTCCAGAAACGTTTAAGTCCAAGATCATTTTTGTACGATCATCCTAAATTGTACAATATCAATTCAAAGTTGTTAATTTTCGACAGATATTGGCTAACAGAAAAGCTTAGTCTAGTTGCATTATGACCCGCTAGATGGCGCTGGCTAACCTGCTTGACAAAGTAACACAGAGTCTGACAACAATAATTTTGTTCAAACATGGATTTCACGTTCATAATTATTCAACAGTTAATCAATACAAACATTTTTAATCTTCTCAAAGTTGAAGTATCATTCATTGAAGCAGTTTTCCTTTATTATTCAACTACTGATTAATGTGAAAACTTTCAACGTTCAGTTCTCTTGGCAAGGGATCTTACCAATCAAAATAACAGATGAGAGACTACCTTTACATCGAAATACCAATAAGTCGACATCGACTCCCGAAACAGCTGACATTTGATGCAATCAAACCGGGATGCTACCTATTGATCGACTAACGCTTACATCGACAACGACCTACAGTCAGCTGGCATTCAAGGTTATTTTACCGCCCTAGGGCCGAAAAACGCATTTTCCCGGCGAGTTGCGGGCGACCTCGCCTGAAAACGAGCGTTTTCGGCCTCCGTATGAAGCATGTAAAACAGTCCATTTCAAACCAGTGTGGCGAAAAAGGTTTTACCAATTTAATTAGAAAAGTGTGTCAATTCCTAACAATTTATAGAGTATATTTTGTTAGAACAATATTGTACAATATATTGTACAAAATTAATATACGAATATATTGTGTAATGTTGAGTAGAATTATATGAAATAAGAACAACAAGCTTCAAGCAAATGCATTAGTCAAGTGACTGTTTATTTCCAACTAAATAACAAACTCCAATCACAGCTGATAATATTAATGATAAATGTTACATCTGTGCCACTACATCTTCCCTTCTGAGACTTCCATCTAAGTTCTGCTGTCAAAAGTCCTGATTCTAACTTTGGGGTTCTATAAGCCAGCAGACCCAGGTCTCTATGCATTTTGACAGTTCATACTTGAGATGTTTGATTTCTTTCGTGTAGTATGTTAATAAACTAGTAGTGCTTCTGCTCTTTTCGTTATCATCCAATTCGGTTTCAATTTTCTTATCAAACTCGATAAAATTCTTCTCTTCACACTTGATTAATCCCATTTTCTCATTAGCATTCCTTATTAATTCGTCATTAGCGTTCTTGTAGCTTCCTACTTTGTCCTTTTCTTCTCGCAATCCCTCTCTTTTTTACTCCAATTGTCGCTCTAAATAAAGTTCTCGCGCGTTCGTTTCCTCTCTGGTCTTATCCAGTAGTCGTTTCAGACATGCGTTCCTCCTCTTCATGTTGACAAGGCTCACCTGCATTTCACCCGTTCTGGCTTTCTCGTTGTTACGAATTTTCTTCTCTAATTCCTTGATTTTTCTATCCTTTGGTCCAATCGTAATTTTGTAGAGATTCTCGTTGTCAAGAATTCTCTTTTCAAGTTGATCAACTTTTTCCGTCAAGCGTTTGCAGCTTGCATTGTAGGTTGAGATCTCTTTTTCAAGAATTTCCGGTTGATCAACTTTGTGTTTGTAATCTTGTTCCAATTCGACTTCTCTTCCCTTCGCTTTTCGGAGATCGCCTTTCAATTGTATATTTTCTTGTAATTTATCACTGTACACTGACTTCAAAGCGTCCAGTTCAGTAGAGAGCTTTTCAAGGGCGGTGCACTTTTTATCGAATTCAATTTTGTGAGTGCGCATCGAGTCGTGTTGTTGTGTTCGGCCAGTGAGGCAGTGAGTGATCGACGATGTTTTCTCATTGTCGGCGGGGTATTTATGTTTGAATCGGAAATGATTACTTTTCTGGCGATAGCTGACGCTTTCATCACGTTGGGCAGCTCCTCGAAATTCGTTTCGGGGATGACATCGCCACTGAGCGACCTCTGAAACAGTTTGGTGAGTTTTGACTCGCGATAGGGCAACACGTTTTGACGTATAAGGACAGAATTTTGCGTAATGACCTAATGATTTATAGTTATGGCAGTTCTCTTTGAATGCTGGGCACTCTCTTATGCCGTGTTTTGTCCCACATTTTCGGCAATTGTACTTCTCATTCCCAGAAAATTTACTTTTGTCACTTTCAAAAGTTTTAGCCTTTACTGTCCCTATATCTTCCTTGAAAGATTCCCCCCTGACCACAGACTGTTGAATTGAAACTCTTTCTGCTTGTCGTGCTCTGGTTATAGCCTTTTGCAGTGTTAAAGACTCTTCCATCTGCAGAGACTCTGACAACTTGTTATCCTTGACACCTATGACTATCAGATCTCTAATTAAACTATTTTTCAATCGATCAAGTTCACAACTTTCAGCGAGCTTATGCAAATCATTGATAAAGGCATCCACCGTTTCTCCCGCACCCTGTCTACGATTTAAGAACTTAGCTCTTTCATAAACTATGTTTTTTGATAATCTAAGATATTTTTCAAACGCCTCTACAACATCTTCATAACTTAAATTTTCCTTATCCAGACCAAATGTTTCAAACAGCTCCTCACTTTCCTGGCCTAATATGTACAATAAAGTACTGATTTTGCTGGTGATCGGGTTTAAGGTATAGCTCCGACCCAATTCTGTACCTTTCAAATCGTTTGATCCACCTAGCCCATAAAGCCGGGTTAGTAAAGTCAAAACTTTCCGGTGCAGTTAACTGGGATTGTAGCCCCACAACCACTTGAGTAGGTACTGGAATAGAATTAGGCCTAGTATTATCCTCATTGGACGATTTGTTTACTTTCCTCTGACTTGCCTTACCTCTAGTTGCTGGCATTCTCCTTGATGGTAGACTGCTCAGGTCTTTGTCATGTAATGTTCATTAACATCTACCTCAACTTCAGTGGGTTTTTTTGTGTTTTTCTTTTTTCCCATATTAGAAATTTACACACCTGACACCATGTAATGTTGAGTAGAATTATATGAAATAAGAACAACAAGTTTCAAGCAAATGCATTAGTCAGGTGACTGTTTATTTCTAACTAAATAACAAACTCCAATCACAGCTGATAATATTAATGATAAATGTTACATCTGTGCCTAACACTACATATTGAGATGTCAAAATAAAGTGTATGTAAATTTCAATAGTAGTTTATGCAACGGTTGTATAATGGGAGCCTTTATAGCATGAGGTGAGATGTAAGTTAGAGCCACGAGCAAAGCGAGTGCTCTAAATATCTCACGAATGCTATAAAGGCCTAATACAACCGTTCCATACACTATTTTATCTACGACCACCAGTGTAGTTATCAGTATCAGACCAGTATCAAGCTATAGACCACCAGTATCAAGCTATCTGTAAGTGTATGCTATTATAAAAATCAACATACCATCGTTTATTCAACTTCTTTTGTCTCCATCCTACTTGAACTGTTGTGATAATCAACTTATTACTTGTTAAAAATAACATATCAGTCAGAACCACAAAATGCATTTGACAAGCAACAAAATCGTGAGTGTTGTTGTAAAAGTGAAAGTTATTAACATATTCACTAACAAAGTTATAAGTATATTTAACCATTTAAACTTTGGACTATTTAAATTAGTTAAATATTCAAATACATGAATTGTAATATTGATGAAAAAATACTGGTAGGCTACTCAATCCCAGTTGCAGTTTTGATTTTGAGGTTAGTTGAACACTGTTTACTTTTTATCACCTGGGCCCTGGCTTATAAAGATTTACAGTTTGTTTTTCTGATGAAAAACAAGTGATTGGGATTGTAGATTCACCAATAAAACTCTCGATTTACAATGGTCCAAATTTTTTAATCAATCAGGTGTTGAATCAACGAATAGGCAAAACTCACTAGAAGACCCTAACATTTGAATCCAAAATGGCCGCGATGGTTCAAGTGGAATAGGAAATCCCATGTATTCTTTATTCTTTCTTTACAATTGCGACTTGGTTTCCAAGTATTTTAAGCAAAGGATGAATGAGTGATGATAAATTATGAAGGTTTAAGATGTAGGTTATATATCTATGTAAATTAGTTCAGACGAAAAATTCACGATATCAGCTGTTCAAACTCGAATCATTGCGGCCATTTTAGAATACAAGGCTAGGGTCTTCTGACTTGGTTTGTTTACGATTTTCTTTGTAGGTTATGTTAATATTTTAGCGACAAAAATGATTCCTGTTCAAATCTCACTATAAAAATATTCATCATTAAATATTATTAAATATATTCATAATAATGAATCAATTTATATATCAAAATAATTAAATTGGGAGCAAAGTTTTGGTTTTAAAGGAATAGCATTGGACTATTCCAATATTCTATTTACTTGAGGTAAATTCGTTTCATGTCATTTTTTTTAATCAGCTGAAACTGTAGAATTTGCTTTTTATTGGAAACGTTTATGAGGCAGAAACGCCCATAAAATCCACGAATTATGAGTAATGTGGATTGTAAAATGTTTATAAGCCAGGGCCCTGATTTCAAAAAAAACAAGGAATGAATCATAAAGTAGAATTTGGACTGTATCGTAAAGTTCCTCCTGTATCGAAAAACGTTCATTACGACACGGTTCTAAGATTCTGTTTTGAAATGGTAGTCATTTCGATTTCAATTGTGAAACTGAAATAGTAATTTTTCAATACACCCGTAGATAAAAATGTTTTCAGTTTTACAGATCAATTTTTGAATAATTAAAATTATCAGTTGAAGAATCTCGTTAGCTCGATTTTCAAAACATAAAACTCAAATTTCATCAACTACAGATGTGCGGTGAACATATAATGTATCATACAAATTATCAATTTCACTATATAGATCAAACTTGTGTGGGTTTTCTGCTTCTCTTATTTAAGTATTATTCAATGAGAATAAGTTAGTAATAAATGATAAAATTCAGGTAAAGCAGTGTTGTTCAATAACTGTATGAATAATAATAAGTCAAGGATGTACTGTAATAGTGTGAAAATTGAAATATATTATTGTAGTTTTTTTTGTCTGTTCTATATGTCTTTTTTCAGGTTATTGAACTGTTCAGAATTATTAAGAAATTATGAAAATGAACTTTGATTTTTGAAGTAATATTGTACTGAGAGAGTTCTATTTAAATTGCTAAATCACTGCTTATGTGTCTGATATAGTGCAATTTTCGTGTTTTTTCGAGTATCTGTTTCGATTTAATGTTGAAAAGATATACTGTACTCGGAATTGCACGAACATTGAACTCTTGAGAAAATTTGTTGGTTCAAATGAAAATTTTGCTCGTGGAGCCGGCCGAGTGCCGTGCCGTTGAGATTTGGAAGGGGAAATTTTCATTAGGAAAAGCAAAGAGTCTCAGTTCACAGGTAGTAGCAGAAAGATGTGATTCGTGGACAGGCCTCGACTCTCTGAATGGAACTGCGATGGATTCAGAGGGGCAAATTTTTGTTTTTTCAAGTCAATAGTAAAGTAAAATCGGGGTTTAGTTTCATTTCAGAGTTTAAGTAAAGTATGGAAGTTTGTGTGTTTATTCGTGTGTGAGTATCTTGAGTTTCAATAGTGATTATGGTGAGTGCCAAACTTTTGATGTAGTTTTTCTAGCTCAAATTTAAATAGTAATATTCTTAACCGAGGCCTTAATATAGTTCCCAATTGATAAAACAACTTTGTTTTGGAAAATCTGATGTAGTAGTTTTATTTTTAAATTTTAAAGGAAATGTTCAATAAAAACCGGAGTGTAGAATATCACAAAATATTTGTTTTTTATACAAGTTCCTGACTCGTAGTTGTACTGGTAGTTGCTAAAATTAGAGGAGTTCAAAATTAATTAGAAATAATCTGGCATTTGGAGGAACGAATCCACGTAATGCTCCCAACCACTTGAGGATTCAGTTAGAGAAAATTTAGTCAATAATCAAAAATAGTATATCTGGGGTCACCCGTTACGTGGGGTGTCATGTGTGAGGTGGAAAAGGGTAATATAAATTTCCACCGGTTACAGTACTAAAGGAATTTTTGCCATTGGTTCTTATCTAAAACTACTTCTTTCACATTATTACCTATCATCACTAACTTACTTCTCTACCACTAACTAACTCACTAAACTACTTATAGTACTCCTTCCACATCTATGTTTTCAGCCTTTTTCTTCTATTCACCTTCAGAATTATTTCTCAAACTAAATAAGATATTCAAAGGACGTTGACGGAATTTTTTCACGGCAGAGTAGAACGCTTGAATGTAGCTTTCAACATTCACGTGAATTATGACTGTTGAATAATTCAGGAATTTCTTTCACTGATTCACAACATTTCAGCTGCCACCGGCGTTGCACAGTAATCGATTCCCATTTTATTCAACAAAATATGCACTTCAAATTTGCTATTCCAGGGAATAATTCGTTCAAGATTTATACGTCAATGAGTTACTTACATTCTTCCATTGTTTATATTTCTTCCTTGTTCTAATCTCAGATGAATAACTTTGGCTAAAACAAATCCCAAAATCGCTGTTTCGCTGTAGAAGGATGCAAATTTATTATTTTGAAATACATCCTTGTTGAATAAAATTGGAACGTTTTTGTTTGAGATAATACTACAATGTATTTTCCATTTCAGAAAATACAGTAAACACGGAAACAAGAGTTTTGATTTGATAATGACAGATTTCAATAATTCCTTCCTTTACCCAAGATTCATATAAGTTTGAATTTAGAAAAGTGTAGTTCAAGCATATTTGCCATCAAAACCCAGCAAGGTTCAATGAGAAATAATTCCAAGCTTGTTAGTTGTACTTTGCTCATGTGAAGGAGATTATTGTTTCAATAGACTTTCGTATCATTAATAATTTGAAGCCGAGAAAACGTTTATTTTTATATTTAATCTCAAATGCAACTCCATCGAATTAATTCTTATAACTGTAGAATAAAGCTTTCACAATGTTCCTATGAATGTTAGGTAAGACATCCCCATTAAGTAATATATTTTATGTAGTCTATTTTCACCCGTAGACTATTTTAAACTACTTTTATTTATTTTCATACATCGCATATTCATTTCAAGATTGAAGCTTCTCTCATAGATTATGTCGTATCTTCGGGTTCCATTGTAAACTTGAGAACGCATTTGAAGTCATCTCACGTGTCATTGAACCTAGGGTATGCTCGCTGACGGTTGTTGTGTGCCTGGGACCTGAGTGAACTGCTGGAAATTATTCGTCAGCTTGACGACTGCCTGCCCTGTGTCTCATGTGCGTTTGTTAGGGGCGCGTATGGCCTGGGGGGTGAGGGGTTTAGGGTTGTTTGAGGGTGGTGAAAGCAGTAGGGAGAGGGGAGGAGTAGTGAGCAAATTGGATCTCCACCCCTGCAGCTTCCAGCCATGAAATATTCAGACGTCGTAGGATGAATATAGTGGAGTATATACACAGATATATTAAACTACAACATGTACACTCATACAATATATTACTAGAGTATATACGTATATTGAGCATATATATAACTCACACTTCTCGTCAGCCACCCCTAGACGCCTTTAGGAACCCTTCTCGAATTCCCTCCCATTCCTTTGTGTAGTCAAGCATTGCACTGGTGTAGTATATATCCAATATATTAATATGGCTTTATATACATATATGATGGTGTAGTCTGACTTGGATTTGTAGTTCTCCTTCACTAATGCCATCTCACGCATGCTCCATCATTAATCCATCTCTCCCGACTCTCATACCCTGTAATACGTTATTCATTCCTGTCATGGCATACCAGTATATCTATACTGTTGTGTAACAATGATACTATTAACATACGATATCGTGGATCGTGGCTTTCGTATTGTATTACGCAAGTATCTTATCTTGACAACAAAAAACAAAAAGCACAATAACTTGAGTACATGAAAATGTATAGAAATGTATTTATTACTAACCAGGCTTACTTACTCAGGTTCACATTAGAGTTAAGTCTTACTAAATATTTAGTACCGTTTAAACTGTGGACGTGGCTGGGTTCTCCTCATAGAACCTAGTTTCTTATAGCCTCAAGTTAGTATCCCGATCTAATCCATACGGCCATACCGTAGTAAAATAGGTTGATACCCATAGTTAGATATTTGTAGCTCTTTAGCGTCTGGCCCAAACACAGTGTTAAAATACCCTAATCCGTGTACAGGGTTCACCCCCAGCACTAATACAGTAACATTTTCTCTTTTTCCCCCGTTGCTGACTTCTGGTTATAACCCAAATGTCCTGAATACGATACACACATAATGTGAATATGCCATAGAAATGTGTACTACATTTATCTATATCTATAAAAGCGAAATGGCACTGACTGACTGACTGATTCATCACCAGAACTAAAAATCCTCAGAACCGAATGCGTTCAAATTTGGCAGGCATGTTCAGTTGGACGTTTAGACGCTCGCTAAGTACGGATTTCAAAAACGTTTCAAGAATACGCCAAATATTTAAGTTTTTCTATAGTTTTTCGGCGTTTTCTGAATGTTTTCGAGAACCAATCGGTAGAAAATGTTGATATTTGGTAGGCAGATTCGGTCTAGAAATGTTGTGTTAAAATATATTTGAATTCCGTTCAAGATTACGCCAGTAATCAGTTTTTTAAAATTGTAGATGTATTGCGGGTTGCATATCTTGTGCCTTGATACGACAATCCTTACTGTAAATTCAATGGTTCAGCGAGATTATAGATGAACTAATTTGGAAGATATTGAATCAAGTTTCAAACTATGTCCGATATACTTCCCAAAGGTTACGCTCAATATTAGCGTTTACTATTTTTCGGAATTTTCGGAGTTTATCTTGGATTTTTTGAGAATAAATTGGTAGAGAATGTTGAAATTTGGTAAACTGGTCCAGATTAGGTCTAGAAATTCTGTGTTCAATAAATTTTGAGTGCCTTCTGAACGGAGTTTGCAGGCGAGCGAAGCGAGCCTGTTTGTCTTAGCTTACACTGATAGAGCTTATGCAGGCGTGCGAAGCGAGCCTGTTCGACTCACTCACACTGCTGATACTGTCGGGGGTCCAGGGGGCCGAGCCCCCTGGCTAGGCGGAGAAGGCGAGTGAAGCGAGCCTGCCAGCTAGTCCGATATCACCATGGTGCTTATGACGATAACGCTGAGCACGAGCTATCGATACTGTACCATAACCTTTTTTTTATTATTGCAAAACATTAATAGCCATTATTTCATAACCATAATTTAGTATTTATTATAGTATTTGTCATTTCAAATAATTTTGGTATTAGAATAGGATCGATTTCAAAGAGCAGGTTAGAGCGGATAATTTGATATGATTACTGTGATTATTGTAATAGAAATATCGAAACCTGAAGGTAAGTGAGAGCTTTGAGGTTGAGAGAAACTATGAAAAAATTATATAATAAATGTATTAAAATGATATAACTATTTACACATCATGTATAACATTTTAAAAAGACTGGGAGAAAATCTTAATTCAAATATTTCAATTGTAGAAATGGTATGAATGATATTATACATTATTATAGAGAGTACGATTTGTATATAAAGTATTGATGTCGGAAGTAATCACTCATTTCATTGAAAAGTGAAATGATATTGTCAAACAACAGATTTATTGAAGATAGAGATACTGGTTCCGTTTGTTACACCATCATGTACCCTTGGTAAACTTTATTTTTGGAGTTTATCAGAGACTTATAATAGTGTAGCAACCAACTCCGGTACCTCGATTCTCAAAAAAACTGTGGTTTGACAGTATATTGTTTTTTCATGCAATATGGATAAATACCACAATATTCACAACAACAAGTAATCACTAATCAGACATGTTAAAACAGTTGAATACAGCTCTCACGTATGTATGTTAGTGATCTATATTGTGGCGTCAATTCAATGTGTGCACATGACAGCCTGGAGTGCGTGATTGTGTGACTAAGTGTTCACTGCAAATCCCGGTATTTGCTAGTGGAAATTGATAGAAACGGGGCCGATTGCCGATTAAAAATTGATTTGAAATCGGACGGAACGGTGATTAGAGCGGGATTAGAGTGCCATCGATGCTATATAGTGGCATAGCGACAACGCTACTTCGAAATTGAGTGTTCACTTTGGCCAGGATCGATTGGATGGGTTGGTGGAGAGAGAGGGGAGACTGAAGCCGGATTTTTAATTATAGAGAGAAGTATCTGTTGGCTCTAAACAAACACCTGTGCTCTGTGTCGATAGGATATGATACTAATGCGACAAGGGTTGCAGTGCAGGCGAGAGATAAGAGCAAGCGAAGCGGGGCTGAGGCGTCGACGACTCTGCTCAATTAGCGGCATCCTGCCCGGTAATGACGTACCCCTCTGCTCCCCCTTCTACCACCTATCCCTTCACTTACTTCTTATTCATGTTAGAAACCTTTGCCTCCCATTTTCTCTCTTTATCCTCCCTCTTCATCCATATCCTTCATCCCTCTTCATCCTCTTCATCAATATTTGCATCTCTTTCCCTGTCTGCTTTCCATGTTTTCTTTTAAACTCTTTTGCTCATTTCCCATTTCTATTTTGTTTATTATCTTCTTATTTTGCTCATGCCCTCCACAAGACTGCAATTCTCATACTTCATACTCTTTCTCAATAATTCATTTTCACCTATCTTCTGGTTTCAAGTTTTTTGTAGTCTCTTCTTCCAGCCAGTATTTCCTTCTTCCAGCCAGTATTTCCTTCTTCCAGCCAATTCTCCTTTATTCAACCACTAAACTACTTTTTGAAATAAACACACAGATTTTGTCAATTTTCTACTCTATTCTAAACTACTTTTCTCTTTCTTCTTCCTCTTTTACTTTCTTTCCGTCCTCGTAATTATACTGAATTATTTCTTGAACCTTTGAGAATCTTCCAAGTCTCACATAAAGAAAGGATTTTAAAACATTACAGTACAATTAGGTTTTATGTTTTCTGTTCACTATTCAATTGTTAATTAATCTACCCTTCCATCTTTTTTTCTTCTCTACTAGTTCTAGTTCTGCCCTAATCTCTCCATTTTCACGTTCATAGCTCCGCACACTTCGCCATGCTCTTTTTTTACTATAGTGTGCTTTGTAGTGCCACTTTTCTTCCTTTTAATTCTCTCCTCCTACTTCTTTGTTTTTTCTAAATCCACTTCTTTCTCTTATTCGATTTAGTTTTTTTCTGTGTTATCTTCATCTTCACTTAATATATATTTCCACCTCTTCTATATCTCAGTTATCCCCCTCAGCATTTCACTCACTTCCTTCTCCTTCACCTTTCTTCCCCTATTTCTTTAGTTCTTCTTTCTTCTCCCCCTACTCCTTTAATTCTTCTTCCTCCAACTCCTCATACGCCTTCAGTTCTTCCTTCTTCTCCAAATCCTTGATTTCTTCTTCTACTACCTTGCCATAACTTTATCCTCCTCACACGCTCATACACGACCATCTCCTTTCCTTCACCTTCGTAATCCTATTTTGCCTTTTCCTCCTCTTCATTTTCTTCTTTAATCTCTCCTCCCCTTTCTACCTTCAACTGAGGACCGCAGCATGGAAAGCACTGAGCGTCTGAGCGATAATCTTCATATAATTCGACCGACACTCAACACACACTCCAACCGCTCGAGCTCCCGTCCCCCCAGCACCATCTTATCTTACTCAGACCCTTCAACCAACTCACCCCCCCCCCCCCCCACTTATTACTCTTGGCCACCAACATAAACTCTAATTAATTTTGTTGTTGGCAATCAACGACTGCCACAAGAACTTGTTGAGAGTGCAAAGTTGTTCGAAAACTTCTACACTCGATCTTTCCGAGTGAAAAAAGATAGATGCTACACTCAGATCTGTAGTACAGGTGCTAATACAGTTTTTCCATGAGCCATGTCGACTAGTACTTTGGAAACTACAAAAAATCCTACCCAGCGACCGAAAAATACAAGTAATCAGAAAATTGATAGAGATTATGAATGAAAATTTGAAAAAACAACAAATTACACGCAAATACAGTAAGAGATCAGTGAAATTACTGAGATTTGATAAAATAACTAAATTTATTGTTACAGCTACTATTAGCAATATAATATATAAATCCCACGATAATTCGTTTTGATTCTTGATCTTGATCTTACTCCAACATATATTTTCAGGTAGACTACTACTAAGCTTTTATTAGCGTTATCAAGTTTATAAAACAGAAGCGTTTCATAATTGATCGCCCACAATATATTTAATTATACTAATTTTCGTCGACATCCAGTAATTAAGTTATCGTCTCAATTATCTCTTCAATCCAATCAGACACAAAGATAGAGAATAGATATTAGATAACCTTTTATTGTAGATTGTATTATTTGATGCTTTGGAAGCCATCTGGTCAACATACCTTTCTAACCACACCGTTCAAAATTACCGATATCAAATGGCCTGTTCTCTCTCTTTCCCTTTCTAAACTACCATATGGAATTACCTATAGGCTACCGAATAAACTGTTCTACTTGATCGAGCTCTCACCTGCTTCTGTGTGTTTGAACAATATCCAATTAATGGACGACTATAACCTTCGAAATACTCAATTGTTGGTCGCTAATTGACGTCATGATGAGCATGTTGTCCAGCCATGATATTGCGAATAAAATATATTAGTGAATTGTGACGCCACGCCCCTTCCTGGTAAATGCGTGTGTCACTGGGTATCCTCCCCCTTCCTTTCCCCCATAAGATCAACCACTATGATAACGATATCTCCAAATTACAGACCTGTAGTACAGCGTAGCATTCATAAGTTCCCTACTGCCAGCCTACAGTTGATAACTGTAGTCTGTTGTATAGAAAGCTTTCTAGGATCTCTGTCTGTTTGGTAATCTTTGCAAATGCATACTAATATTTCAACACTGCCAATTTTCAACAGGGTGTGAGTTTCCTTCTTATAATATTATAATAATGATGAGGGTCAGAAATCAGAAATAATAAATTTTTTATTTGCAAAATTACATAGAACAAAAACTACAATAAATTGGTGTCACATGGGTTTACAAAAACTTGTGCGTGACACCGAGTTCTCAACATTATAGAATGAATACATTTAGACATAACTTACGCTATATTACTTCTTAGAAATACCTCAATTGCTGAAGGACAGTAACTATTAATACAATTATAAATAAACTTTTATAGCTCTTCATGAATAATGAGACTTAGTAACAAAAATATAAATATTCAAGTATAATAACTGGAGTTGAAGAATACAAAAATCTGCTACAGTATGTGATATTATATAAAAATGAACAGTATAAAGTTAGAATTGACAGTAACTTGTTGATTTACTGTATATTGAATTAATGAATAGAAATATGATCGAAGCGGAATGATGATGTCATTTGATACAAACTATGGATATTTAAATGTCTTTATGATTACATATTACATATTAAATGTAATTTTATGTCTGATATTTAAGTGTCAAAGTGAAGATAATTCGAAAACTTATTCGTACCTTATGAATGGAGATTTAAATTATTAATTAATTGACTACATAAAATGGAATCTTCAAGGCGGGGAAATCAAAGCTTCTAGAAGCTTCGTGAATCGAAGGGTAGAGCGAGAGCTGAAATTTATTATACTTAGTTGTTAACTACTGATTAATATGGTGTATAATACCTTTATCATATAGTTCTGATTTCATGAGAAATAACATTCTATTCTATTCAGTTATGGACTATGGTGATAATAGTCCTAGATTAGAAGTGATAATATAACCCTGTGAGCTGTGGGCTAAGCCGGATTAACAGTGTAGGCCTTCAAAATTTATAGATTGGAATTGGATGGGGAGGGGATGCCTTCTCAAGAGAGCATGGTTTTGAAAGAGATTGAACAATTATTATTATTCAGTGAGTAGAACGTTTGGGCGCTGGCTGAAAGTGATTGGAAAACGAATGGTTTCGGTTCGATGAAGGATTTGGTTGATGGACTGCGGCAATAATCCCCTTAGTGCAATCGACGACTGGGTTGGCTTGTTTGTTGTTTGTTCTGGCCCTCTGCCGTCTGTTGCCTCCATGCATTTTCAAGTTTATCCATCTGCCCCTCAACTCAAACCCCCCACCCATACCCTCTCACCAAACGAGCAATGTACATCAGTGAAAGGATTTTCATTTGTTATTTAACTTGTTTATACATCTGAATACCCTTCAGCCAATACAATACTACTGATCCCTTCTCTAATATGAATATACCTTCTCTAGTTTGTTTTATTTTAAATTTATTTCCATTCTAGTTTTCTTCATCATTGGATTTTGTTTTGAGCTAATTCATTAATTTTATTAAATTCTGTTTTTTTATTATTGTTAGCATTTTATGTATGAAGGGCTCAAGGAGACACCTGAGGCCTCCATTCCTATCAATAAATAGCCTTGATAAGTGAATAATCCACCACGCCATATTATCTTCCCAGCTGTGGTATTCAGCTGCTAGGTTTTATAGCGGTTTATTGAGATAAATGAATGTTCACTCAGTTATCCTAGATCTGGATCATTGCAAGAAGAGTTTCATGAACAAGTAAAGAGGCCTAAGAGGGAGTGGAGGTTGATCTAGAGATCACACTGTCAATGGAATCAAATAATCATAAATAAATTGAAATTATTTAAATGCATGATTGCTGTCAGGAGGGTATAAGATTTGTGATTACAAATTGTTTCCCTCAAAGTTAATTTCGTAATTTGTTGAGCCTGATGAGAACGATAAAAAATACCACTTCATTTATTTTCCAAACAATTCCATTGTCATTGGATTTTTTTTTATTGAGAAGGAGAAGTGAGAGTACAATGAAAACCCAGAGTCCTGAGTTTCAGCTTTTGAGACATGAAAGTACCTTTCTAGTACTATTCTCTGTGTGAAGTATAGTGGTTGAAAGATCTTCAACAACAAACTTGGTACCTCAGCTCTCGCAATGTACAGAGTGTTTCAGGAGGAATGTGCAATACTTCTCAGGCTGATTCCTTACACCAAGTAGACAAAAAAGTTCCATGGGACCAACCCCCAAAAACGCTTTGTTACCGAGATAATGGCGGAAAATTGAGATTATTCAAAATATATTAATTTTTCTAATTTTTTAGAGGCTTTAGTGAGGTTCTAAAATAATAAATTTTTATGTAAAATTAGCTGAGAAATTCAATGAAACCAGTTCAAAGTGTGTAACTTTAACGGTTATTGAGATAATTGGAAAAATATGCTTGAAAATGAAATTTTTCAATAATAAGGGTTATAACTGGATAAGGAATTATAAAATTGTATTTTGTATTAATGGAAGTTAAAGAGAGTCGGATTTTAAAGAAAAGTTGAATGGCGGCGATTGTGTATATCTTACCCAAATCTCAGAAATAGCTATCAAAAATTGTAAAATCGCTACTAAACACAAATTCATCACTTGTGCTATGTTTTGTTAATTTTGCGATTTTTGATCGCCATTTCTGAGATTTGGGTAAAATTTACACAATCGCCGCCATTTAACTTTTCTTTAGAATCCGACTCTCTTCAACTTCCATCAATACAAAATACAATTTTATGATTCCTTATCCAGTTATAACCCTTATTGTTGAAAAATGGCGTTTTCTAGCATATTTTTTCAATTATCTCAATAACCGTTAAAGATAGAAACTTGGAACTGGTTTCATTGAATTTCTCAGCTAATTTTACATCATAACCTGAGAAGTATTGCACATTCCTCCTGAAACACCCTGTATATTGTTCTCGAAACTCTTCAGTCTCTTTTCTATTTCTATTGACATTGAGTATTACTCGTATAAAGTATTTTCCCTACCATAGACTTTTTTACTAGTAGAACTAATTAATTTGTATATTTTTTAAGTAGCTCTGGAATAAGTTGTCATAGCAATTATTCTAGGTTCAATGTTTATTAATCATAGCATTGCGAATTGAACAAAACTTCAAAATTCTAGGGTAATGGCATTATATCATTTGTTCTTTGTAATGAGTCCCCAACCACAAACCCGCAAGAGAAATGGAACAGTCGTTGAAGATGAAATTGAAGTGGTTGGAATTGAAGAGAGAGAGAGAGAGAGAAAAGCGTTGAGAGGATCAACAATCGGCTTTGGCTGTCGGTCGAATGCGAATAATGAAAGAGAAAATTATGAAAAGGGTCCTGCTGTGTTCGGCAATCAAGATTTCCATTGAAAGCCCCTGGCTCATGTTGCCCCTCCCCTTCCACAGCTGCTTTTCTAATCGCACGTCTATTATAGAGCTCATCACAATATCTTTCCGCTTCTCTTATTTGAACCTTATAAATGCTGGAGGTTGGTTAGTTCTTTATCGAGGTGGAGGGGAGGAAGAACAGAATGCTTTCTCTTATCACTGCCTAGTCATCACTTCTTGTCTCTTCTTATTTTCGTCGCTGCTTCACTCCACAATACTCGCGTTGAAATCTTCAGCTATCTATTCACGTCTTATTATTCAGCAACCCGTTGCTCATAGCAGCCATCTCAATAACTTCCCGGTACAAATCTAGAATGAAACGTGTTCTTTGCTCTTCCTTTTCTGTGGTACAATCCGAACAAGTGTTTGCTAACGACAGCCCTTCAGGTTTGTTTGCTCGTTTATTCGGATGGAAAAATTCCTATCTCACAATCTGATATTTTCGAGGAACATCTTGATGGAACCCTTTTCTTCAAGATCAATATTCACTTGAAGATATCTCAAGAAGAGTGTCTCCACATTCGATTCCCTTTTCGTGAGCTTATCCTGAACAAGTAGATGAAAAAAAGAAAATTCCATTCCATTTTCATTGAAGGTAGATTGAACAAGGGTGGATTGAAGTTTATGTGATTTGTCAAATTATTAGAGATTCTCATTCAAATATAGCAAGCTATTACTCGCTGTACAATAAATCCAGCTCTAATCTCTATCAGAAGCTGGAAGTAGACTAGCTGCTAAAACCAGCTTGGTAGCTATTTTTGTAACTAGTTGGAGCAATTTAAAACGTCAAGCATATGAACTGTCTCACTTTCGAGTCAATTTAATTGAAGGGTACTTGTATACTTATCTTATCTCTAAGTAGTAGAAGCTTTTAATACCAAGTCATTTTCGATCTCCAATGTCATTTTCTACAAATTGACAAGCTTTTACTGAATTCAATCCACATTCTAAAAAATATTCACTATTTAAACGCATTTTGTGCATTTAGCCTACATATTATAGACTAAGTTGATAACTTCACAAGAGTTATCTGGAATAGAGACATGAGTTTACTGGATAAACTTTTTAAATTTATATAAAAAACTTGGCTTCCTTTATCAAATCAAAATCTTAAGTAGGCTATGTGGAAATTGGAATTTCATAAGCAGCAACAAAAATATTCAATAATCCTCAAACCTTTCTCACATGGATAAATGAATCTAATATTTCTCTCACTTGCTCTTGTAACATCGGTAATAAGGTAAAATATAATTGATTATTTATTTCTCTAATTGTACCATATCAGCACTAATTAGTGCTAAATCGATAGATAATTGATGTTTTCTAGATCTTCCGAATGTTCAAAAGACATTGATTGACATTACAGAGACATTGACGTTACCAGTTACTATTTCGGTTAGCCTTCAGGCTCAGGTTTACTATTTACTACCTGTCATGTTCTTCCTTGATTTCTTAGTACCGTATCACGCTTATTCGAAATTCCAATTCCTCTTCGTCTTTGTTATCGTCAATTGACAGATGATAAAATCTTGAATACATGACTTGGCACTCTCCAAATCAGTTTGGGAAATGAGATGACATTCCTGGAAACTGGAATTGAAGCAAGCTACCCGAATATTCTGACTCGCTGTTGACATGTGTTGTTTTGTTTTCTGTTTACATGAGATCATAGGCTTGTGCGTGGGTAATGAGATAGATGATGATGATGAGAGAAGAAGAAGAATAAGAAGAAGAAGAAGAAGAAGAAGAAGAAGAAGAAGAAGAAGAAGAAGAAGAAGAAGAAGAAGAAGAAGAAAGATGATGATGATGATGATGATGATGATGATGATGATGATGTGAGATGACGACTAGTTTTTAGGTACCGTAGTCGGGACCGACGGCTTATCATCTTATTCGAAAAAGAGGGTGTCCGTTTTTTATATGATTAGCTGTGGTCAAAGAATTGTTGCGCGGTCGAGACTCGAACTTCTATTGCTTATCAGACCGACTTGTTTTCACTTACTGCAACGAGCCACCCATGTTTGTATTTCCCATTGGTCCATTAAAAATGAAATCACTGTTTTATCATTGACTCCAGCCAGTCTGACTGGCTAACAGATCGGCTTGTTTCATCATTGTTGAACTTGTGTAAGACAGAAAAAAGAATAACGCACAACGCACAACGAAAGCACAGCTATCAAGTTTAGTCCATATTTTTCATTCTGCTGTCAATCAGGACTTTCAAGAATGCAGCAGAGATAAAAGGACAGCTAGCAGATAAAAGGACAATAATTTATGATTTGGTTATAAATTCGAAAAGTAAACTTGAAATTATCAAACTATAGTTTTGAAAAAAACAAACTATACATCACAATAACTGTACATGCTGTGTTATCTCCATTTATTTTTTTTTTTTGGTTGCCATGGCAAAATTGTTATGTGAAAATTTCGTGCTCTAAATTCTTTTAAAATTCAATAATTTCCGATCGTGGATTAGTGCTTCGAGTGTTATTTTTGTGTTTGGTTCTATGTAATTTAAAGAAATTCACCAAAATTCCAATAACTTTGTTCAATATTAACTACCACAATAATTTCCGAACATGGGAAATTGTGGGTATGTCGGCTGTGGAATCTCTTCGGAACTCCCCACAAAATGAGCCATACGAAATAATAATAATAATAATAATATTATTATTATTTTTTTTTATGAAACAAAATATTGTTATGATATATAATCATAATATTTAACAATATAAAACATAATATTTCTAATCATTTATAATTGATAATGTTATATATTTTTTTATTATCACATAAAGACTCAGTGGCGTAACGTACACCCCCGCAGCCCCCGCGGCGCGGGGGGCCCGGGATAGGGCCCAAATATAAAATGTAGGTTTCCTGAAAAATGAAGTACTTGGGCCCGAATAGAGTCGACATTTAATTTCGAAATAAATTATAAAGTAAATATAGCCTACTCAATTCATCAGGTGTTTTAGGTATTTCATTTGCGATTCCAATTATTCAGTAACTTCAAGTTACGGTATTGCCTTTGTCATAGCGTCATAAGCCTTCTTGCTACTCCCTATCAATAGTTTCTATTTAGTTGAGTAGCTAGCATGGTAGTCTTTTGAATAATTATATTCTATGTGGCAGAATTATAATAAAGCCCTACACCATTTGAGTAGATTTGGAAGGTACCATTTCTTCTCAATAAATTTTCTTCATCAATAAGTTTTGTTCTTTCTAGATTACTAAATTGACACTAACTTGATCCTGAAGTTAAATCCTTGATCCTGACTGCAGGATTGATCTTATTCTCCTCCCTTAGAACATGATTCTTCAAATTATTTTAAATATTGTATAATTCAAAAAAATTCAATAGATATTTTACATAGGTTGCCTATGTCTTTCAAACATGGAAAATGTACGTTTTCATTTTCAGAAAGTTAAAATGAAGGTTGAAGAAGGGTTGAGAGGGGGAGAGGGGTATGAGGGATAAAGGGGCCCGGATTTTTTTGTTTTTGCGGGTGGGCCCGGTTTCGAAACGTTACGCCACTCATACTCTTTATCTATAGTTTCGAAGCAAAATAACATTTAAAATTAAGAAATCTCAGATCCTCCCAGTTTTTTCATGTGTATTGTACCCGCTATAAGTATTGATAGTTGATTTTCCCCAGCACTGTGTCATATTCCGATAGATGAAAGGTGAATAGGGTCAAATAAATCAAAATATCATTCATTGCCGAAGAAAATTGATCAAGATCGTTATTAACATAATATAGGAATGAAAGAAAGAAATAATGAGGGAACAAATCTATTTATACCGAAATGGATGTCATTAAAAATAAAAAATGGAACTGATTGCAAATTTGGCAGAACTAAAAATCTACCGAACCGAATGGGTACAAATTTTTCAAGCATGTTCAATTTGAAAAGGAAATATTCTTGAAGTACGCATTTATGTATACATATTGATGAAGTAAACATACATGATATTATTTGTTTTTGTGTGAAGTATAACTTCTTGTCCGTGGCGGAAGGTCTAATAATTCCTGGAGATGAGTTGAGACAAAGACAGGTAATTTGGGGGAAGCGCGAGCGGCTTACATGTCAATTACACAGCGGTTCGCCTCAGCCGTTCGTGGCTTGGCGGTCGACGCTGTTGCAAATTATGTAATGAAATTTATTCTTCGATTGCCGACTGCCGTCTCGTCGCTATGTAATTTCTGTTCTTTTTTATGGGATTTAATAGAGCCAAGGCCAGGAAGGGTTCGAGGGCGCCTCGGAATTTATTGCGGTTTTATTCGTCACGTCTCACAGGTCGGTCGGTGCCAGCCGTAAATACTTGTACTTACGTGCACCGCTCTCAACGGCTGGGATTCTAATCTGCGAAGTAGGAGAGTGGAGTCACCTTGTTCAAGAGGGTCGACTATAGCTTATCCAAGCAAAGAAGACATTCTGGCAAGATGGGAAAATGACTCCAGCTCGGTCAAAATTGTTTCATACATTATAAATTTGGTCTTAAACTGTAGGGGGAATCTGATCTATAAATTTGATACCAAATTTATAATATTTGAACCAATATTGATCGAACTGGAGTCATTTTCCCATCTTGATAGAAAGTCTTCTTTGCTTGTACAAAATACACCCCATCGCTCCTTTCCGAACCTCCCTTGCCCTCCCACCTTATAGAAGCCCTCCTTACCCCTCCTCATAACCTAAAACCACACGGAACACTTTGAGAAATAAAGGGCTTCCAGGTTTATTTACACTCTGCGTTGCAATTACCTCACCTCTAAACACCTTCCATCACGAAGATCGCGTTCTCCTTCACCGCCTTGTTTAGTCGCTGTATTTACATAACCTTTGACTTTGATAGTCATGTTCACCGCAATAATCGAATAATAATTATTATAATCGTATTGGTGGAGAGACACGTAATGTTCCACTGTATCATGGAAAAAGAATGTGCTACAATTTCAAGGTGATAATGGGTTGAAAGTCGATCGACACTGTTTAGAACAGAATAACTGCTTGGTGCTGCTATAAAAAAATATATGCTATGTATAGAAATAAAGAAAATTGAAATGTACGATATTTTTAAATTTTAATACAGGAACTGAAATTCGATTATGTAGCGATTCGAACGAGTAGCGATTCGACCAATACCAAAATGAGTAGTGTTTCCCCAATGGGTTTCCACGCTCCTGTGAGCATTACAAACGAATAGTCTTTCAACCGATTTCTACCTGACTCTATACACCCTTTATTGTCAGAGAAAGCTCAGATATAGGCAGAAGTTGAATAAACTCAAAATAAATAAATGTGTAACTAAGAATAGAAATTATGAATGAATGAGACAATGAGTCTCAAAAGTTCCCATAATAACAACAAAAGATCGGAGTTGTCTTCCTTCCTTCAGAGACCCTTCTCTTATTGGCTAATCAACTGGGTATTCCCAGTTTCTAGAAAAACCCGAAAATCACTATGAAATTGTCATCTCAATGTATCAGGAGTCATGGAACATATTTTATAGTGGTCAATTGTAAAAGTTCCACTGAGCGTGCAACATGGAATTATTCACTACAAAAAGTAATAAAAAATATGTTTTCTTTTGGTGCGGGCCCCTAGGCGCCAGCCTAGTTGGACTACCTTTAAATCCGGTACTGATGACACCTTTACCAAAGAATAAGCAGAAATTCGGGGATTTGAACTTCTTAAATTTCCAATTAGACCTCAGATTTGATTGTGGTAATCTATCCCTGATAATCTAATAGTATCGAAAAAGTACCAGGGTCAAAAAGTTTGAAACGTGAGTAGGCTACTTTTGCCTATTTCAGAAATCATCTGCTCATGTAGAAAATATAATTTTCATACTGTAGTTTGAGCATATATCGGGAATCATGATATATTCCTATGTATACTACAATACTAAACATTATAATTGAGGATATAAAATCTATCTTTGACAACTTCGGGGATTCCCTTTGGAGAGAATAGAACTAAGCTGATTCCCATTCAGTAATTGAAGTGTACTATTTTTAGGGTGTTGAATGACAGTTGAGTGATTTGTAAGTTAAGTCATTGTAACAGATATATCTATAATCAATGCTCGAAGTTCTATTATTTTCTTCCTGAACGATTCTATTATGTGGGCCTGTCATGTCAATGCAGATATTCTTCTTTTTGTTATTTGGACGAATCACTACTCTTCCAGGTATACGGTTCCCAACTACCTGACCAAATTGGCGGAATCTTTACTTGTTCGAAAAATTACTTGTGCCAAACTCTACGACACCTGAAATTCATTTACTGGAAATAAGAATGAATTCTCCTGATATTGGGATTCAGAAACAATTTGTAGAACAATACTCAATAGTAAAATTATAGAGAATAGAACTTCTCAGAAAATATACAAATTGAAAATGTGTATACAAATCGTATACTATTCTTCTAAGATATTTTCTTAATGTATATAGAATCTAAACTGAATCTACTGTATAAATTTGTAATGAATTTTGTAGGGATTAGTTTACAGGACTCAATCACGTTGATTGTTTATGCACAAACTTTGACATGCTCGTTTGATTGAGAGCGTAATTTCTGAATTTCATTATAATAGAAATCAGTGAGATTCATCATCAAGTCCAACAATTGATTTTTAAAATTTGTCTAAGAACAAGATATATATAAGATGGGAATCTATATAAGATGAGAGATGATATCTTTTATTTATAGATATATAAAAAAAGAAAATGGAAAGATTAATTAATATCAATATTGAATTCCGCTCCATGGTAAATAAACTTCATAAGGATCAAATGAGCTAATCAGATTTCAAAATGGAGCTGAATGTCAATCTTATTATTCGAGTTATTCGGTTTCACTAATTAGCAGATATTTGGTTTGGCATTGGCTGCTCTTTCGCAAAGTGGCTTTCTCATGAACAATTTCCCTGCTTTCAAGTGACATTGTAGTGTAGTTGTTGGTTACTGAATTTTAGAGATAAGCACGTCCAATCTGATTAGCACATTAGGCATTAATCTGAACAATTAATGCGTCGAGCGCGTACTAATCGCTATAAACAATGACGGAATAGGTTTCTCTCATCAACCAGATAATATAAGTTGCGGCAACAGAACTTCCTTATTTTAAAACTTTGCAAAACGCATTGTATGAATCAGAAAATTTTTATTAGTTTTTTATAATATAGGCACATAAATAAAGTTTTGTTTAGCCCAGTTTTGAAGATCTAGTCAGGGAGGTGACTTCCCCCATTCTCCATACACTAAGTGAACCTATTTCTGGCGTTTGTCATGAGTCCAGCTAGCGTAGCAGGCGCTAGATTGGCAATTTCTTATTGGATGCTGATCTTCAAATCTTGTAGGGTCCTTGGCACTACTGGACTGACACAAATCCTCGATAATTGCATCTTAGGCCTTTGCATTCACCCAAAGTCACAGTGTGGTGTGTAGTTTCCTCAAGTGGAATTATTGGTGTCTGGTTCTTTGAGGAAAATGAAGTCATAGTGACAGTGAATTCGTACCGGTATGTAAACATGTTGAAGGATTTTTTCCCACGACTAGATAAGTTGGAATTAGGGGAAATTTGGTTCCAACAAGACGGTGCAACGGCACACACTTCAAGACATCGATGACATGATGACTGTTCTGAGGGAATACTTTCCAGAGCGCCTTATCTCAATTATGGGCGATTTGAAGTGACCGGCCCGCTCTCCCGATTTGACCCTTTGTAATTTTTTTCTATGTGTTTTTTGAAAAACCGTGTTTATGTAAACCGTCCAAGGACCCTACAAGATTTAAAGATTAATATCAAGGTAAAAATTGCCAACATAACGCCTGCTATGCGGGCTGGAGTCATGACAAACGCCAGAAATCGGTTCACTCAGTTAATGTAGAATGGGGGACGTCCCTACCTGATTAGATCTTCAAAACTGGGCAAAACAAAACTTAATGTATGTGTCTATAGGCCTATTATAAAAAAAACTAATAAAAAATCCTCTGATCCATACAATGCGTTTTATAAAATTTAAAATAAGGAAGTTATGTTGCCAATTGCCATGTCAATAGTATATTTGAATATACATTGCGGCATTTTTAAGATACACGTTGTGATAATTATATTTAAAGAAACATCGTGGTGTATTGTCTTTTTTCACTAGTCTATTGCCACTTTTTTCGGACTATAATCTAGAATTTCAAGTTTGTTAAATTTTACTAATCTCTCTTATGTAATAGTGATTGGAATCAAGAGCATACTTTATTTTCATTAGTCCTTTCTAATCCTGGAATTTATCACACACTATTGTTAACAAGTCATTATTTTTTTCAAGCTCCTTTGACTTGATGGTAGTTCTTGAATCCTGTTTTGAATGATCACACTATCAATTGAGCTGAATCGATTTCTAGATGCCGCTTCAATTATGGTTGTGATTTTTTAATAAGTAGTATTGCAACTAACTGCTAGCAGCCTGAGAAATGATGATTACTGGAGGTTTTCCGGATTGGACTCGAATAAAAAATTGAAAGTAATTTATAGTATTAAATATTGAATGATAGTTGCTGTAATTAAAATTGAGGGGCAATATTTTTGCTTTTTCAAGGGTGATGGAGGGTTCGAGGGTGATTGATGAGATGGTCAAACGTCCATGTCTCTGGTGGGATTTGAACCCACGACCAGGTAGAGCTTGCAGATAGAAGGTTGTAACGCCCCAGCTTACTCGGCCGAAAGTTATAGAAAAGAGGTTTTGGCCTTGCTCATGGCCAACCTGGCCGGGTTTAATTTTCCAAAGAAATCGTGAGTCTGGATTTGTATACCCAAACAAAATGTCTGCGTACATTCCGTTGCACTAATACTTATGTTAACTCATTCAAATTTGTTATTTATTTACACTTTTAATTTTCCCTATAATCAGACATTTTTTATTATCCTGTCATCTGCCGTGTTAATGATTGATAAGTTAGAATCCACTGTAATTATTAAGTTTCGCATTCATGATCTAAATACGTTTAGATAATTGTGAAATGTAATTATTCATCATTAATCTTATAATTTCTATGAAAACTTCAACTTTTCAAATATGTACTTCAATTTAAATAGTTTTCAACATTCTTCTTGGAATCATACAACTCACAAATAAAAAACCTATTATTAGACAAGATCTGATAAAACAGAATTTATTTGTGTGCTTCGACAAAAATAATATTTACTCGTGACGTTGATTTACTTAAATTGAACAAGCCAATTAGGGTCATTGGTGTCAATTTAAACGGTTATTGGCACATTGTTAAGGCACTCACATCAATCTTATCTGTAGTTCACAGTCACGACGTCAATAACAACAATAACAATAAGAAGTTGAAAAGATTTCAGCCGCTTGTTCATTGAACTAGATTAAACAGTGTTTGAGTCTTATCCGAATTGACTGAGCTCTTGAAAAGACCTATTGCAGTATATCGTTCACTTTATAACGCAATGATCTGTAACTGAGAAGGAAATGATGAATAATATTTTTCATGTTTATCGGTTTTTTTCTATGGGAAGTGGTTAGTGATCATATCGTTAAATAATATAACATAATAGTGGTTTATATGAAACTGACATTGAACTCAGTTACGCCATTGACAAAAAAAAAGAAAAAAAGTGGTTTATCAATACTCGTATCTCAACAAATAAAGCAGTGCTTGAAAGATGGATGTCAATTATTAATTCAATAAAAATAGAATAGAATGACTTCTTTATTTTAATGACGTGGCGAAGTTTGGCTAGTAATGTCCACTCTACCACTTAAACACGCAAATCACATGACAACTCAAATGAAGTATAGTAGTACTGTATAGGATCAAAGTCATGTACATAGTTCATGTACTCCAATAATTATTTTAGTTTTTATCAGAACATTAAATTTTTTGCTCACTGATCTATCATCTAAGGGTCAGGTGATGGTTTTCAAATTCTTCGTTCATGTATTACTAACGCTCACGGATACTAGAATACATTATCCGTGCTATTACTGCATTATATAGGATAATATTTGGGTTTGGATATTATTAATTTTAATAAAAATTTTAATTTTAAAGTCAAATATATCATTATTAATTCATCCTCGAATAATATCCACAGATATTTTTCAATAAAATAGTCTTCAATCACAATAATAACATTATAACAGGTTATTTAAATAATAAAAGGAGAAGCTGAAAGGTATAAAAATTTATTTATTTAAGTACGTGGAGAGTATATTTAATTATAAGAATAACTCAATAAAATATATGAAACTTAATCTATAATTTTTAACAATAATTAGGCAACTTCGGATTTAGGCACAGTGACAGTGACTTGTTTCTCCTGACTCTCAAGTAGGTGCATTTCTGCTTCGAATATTGCACGATGCAAGTCCATTTTGATGCGAGCTTGATTGATGGCTGAGAGCCTTTTCAGTGACTGGCTCATGCTGAGGAAGAAGTGGTCAGTCTCATCCAATTCAGGTTGAGCATGAGGATAACCTCCGTTTCTTGCTTGTTTTGTGTGGTTCATTCTCCTGTGAATAATAGAATAATTAAATATTATTATGAAACATGGAAATAATATGAACAAATATAATTTGTTTAACATGCATCTTGTGTTTGCCAAGCTCCGTTCTATTTAGAAGAATTGTTAAGTATGGGAAAAAATTTTTTGTTTATTATTATGGTAGGAAAAAAGGATCTAGGAGTAAAAAAAAAGGAGTAAACAGGAATTACCGGATCAAGAGGTTGAAATTGAAGTTACCGGTACCTATAGTGTGAATCGACCATTTATACTTCCGAATATTTTGATTATTAGTTTATTAGAGTAATAGTAGGCTACTGTATGAATCAGACTAGCATGGAAAATGATAAATCTTGAGCGAAAATTATAAAGTTAATTTTATAATATTTATCTTCTGAGCAGTGACCGTGTTCAGTGAGAACGTGAGATGGAGTAATGCACACATATACTTTTGATTTTCACAGTCATATAATTAGCTATAAGAAAATTGTAAAAGTAACCTATTATACTTATCATTTTACAATTTCCATTATTTCTATAATACAGTATTGATGATTAAAAAAAGTCAACTATTGCAATTGTTATACTGAAAATGGCATCATAGGTGCTGATACACGTTTATGATTAGTCATAATAACGTTTCTGATAGTCGACTGCATTTTGAGTTTTTATCACAGAAATCGTGCACCAACCTGTAGGCAGTGACTAATCGGTCATCTGTAGCCGAAGAGCCGTTGAAGTGGTTGGAGTGGACGCTGTCCTCAGGCGTCGGCGAGCGCATGATGACGTAGTTTGGTGTCGTTGGAGCACTGCCCAGCTCGACGGCGGGCGTCGCCGTGTGCAGGTCCACTTCGACGTCTTCCTCGTAGACGACGAATGGCTCGTCGCCGTCGCCTGTGATGGCCTTGCCCTGCATGTAGGGCAGCAGGTACGACATCTGGCTCTCATACTTCCAGGGCGGCATTTGTCGGCCGGTGCGTCCGCGCTTGAACCGGCGACGCTTCAATGCGTTCGTGTAGCAGTTTCTCAGCTTCGACCATCGTTCTTTGCATTCCTCTTCTGTGAAAATAAACAAAAACACAACTCTATTTAAACAGTTTATAACTAATAAATTGGAAATTCTGTCTCGTTTTTTTGACATAATAAATGATGAGTGTTCGAAACGTGTGATAATCATGATAATGACTTACTATGAAAAATTACCTTGTTTTTACAGAAATTTTTATTCTTATCCTTGATCTGAACAAAGAAAAGGAGCTATTCTACCAGCAACTTGGTTAGGTTATGTTTAGGTCAGGGTTATTTGTGACGGTATGCACGGGTATGCCGCACCGGTACCTCTAAGAGGAAAATAATTATTTAATTTATTATTGCAAATATGGAATATTTATGGGAAAACTATACAACTAATTACTAAAAGCTTTAGAATCATTCTGAAAATGAGTTTCCAGGAGTTTTTTATTCTATTTGTTATATTTATAATAGGAGTTATTTTATTTTTTCGTATCCCTCCCCCAAGATTCCCTCTTCCCTACCGGAGCCTTCAATTTTACTGAAAGCACTGGTTATTACTCAGAGACTGTACACTCAGTTAGTTAAATATAGTCATTGTAGTTGATACCAGTGACTCGCCATACAAAAAAATCACACAAAGGTGTTCATGACCTTCCTTTCCCCTTTTAGATCTAGGCCAAATTCATAAAATTTTCCCGAGTTTAGGGAGAGTTCATGTAGATTTCTAAAATGTTGATAGATCCCGGATCACTAAGTACTGGTTTTGTATCTGGGAAGTGATTTCCACTAACATTCGGCACCGAATAAGCTGTGTTTGTTTAATGTAAACATAGGTTTTGAACAATATGTTAATTCAAGGATGAAACTTTATCAACAGAAGGCACCAGCAGCTATAGTCTTTCCAAGCAAAGAAGACCCTCTGGCAAGATGGTAAAATGACTCCAGCTCGGTCAATATTTGTTCAAAAAATATCTATTTGGTCTCAAGTTGTAGATCAGAATGTTTCCTACGATTGAGACCAAATCAATAATTTTTTAACCAATATTAACGGAGCTGGAGACATTTTCTCATCTTGTAAGAGGGTATTTTCTGCTTGGACAGACTACCGTACAGTATTAGGATTGCAGCCATGAATATGAATCACAAGTGCAGGTAACTGTAATCAGATTTAACTTGCTGGATCATAATAATAATAATAATAATAATAATAATAATAATAATTATTATAATACGATTCTCCCTGAGACACAAAGAAATTTAAATGAATACAGATGTACCATTCTAGAGACTTTAATATTGTAATTAATAAAATGTGATAAGATGGGTTTCCCCAAATACTTGCCATCAGATTGCGCCAATCACACTCATTAACTTTTGCAAAAAGAGGTTCTGAAAAGAACATTATAAGATTCTAAAATATCATTAGACGATAAGTATCTGTATAATATAGATGTTTGACACGGCCGTCAAGGGTGATTTATCGGGTTTTCAAGGGGTATTGGGTTTGTCTTGACCCTGAATGAGGCGCGATGTCTTACGTGACGTCTTACTTGAGCTCTTGACAATTATTGTACCAACATATTATAATTTTTATTTTGTTAGTAGTGTTGGCATTGTTATATTGTATGTTACGGTAATAGTATTTCTATATGTTAGTTGTGGAGTTGTCAATAAAGAAAGTTTATTCTGGGACTGTAACTGACAGAGGATGTGGATGATGAAAATGATTGATTGAACTCAAATATTATTAACTTATCAGTTGCCAGAATAATTTTAATCAGAAATAATTATTTTTATAATAATATTAGTTCAAGTAAAGTTTCAATTCAGCCTGTGATTATATTGTTATCATGGACATTTGACGGTGGGAGGGAGAGGGGATCTAGCAATATCATCCATCATCCTTATTTCAGGAGCAACTAGAAAATTTCAAATTTGTTATACATATTATTATGTTAGAAGCCACCAGGACATCACAAATTCTAATTTCGAAATGATTTAATTTTCAAGTCAATTAAATGTTTGGTCTGGGGGATTGCTATCAACGTTGTTATCCGCGGGGTTTGTTGAATGTGGGTTCTGAAAAATGTGATCTTACTGGTGATTTGCAGTTCGGCGGCCACCTGGTCCCAGGCGGCGTCGCGGACCGTGTGGTCCTTGTAGTCGGAGGCGGTCAGGTCGTAGAGCACGTTGTAGCGCTCTACCACCTCGATCAGGCGAATCTCGTCCTCGGACATCGTTTAAGGTCTTGTTAAGTAAATCAAATTTGAAATGAAAATTGCGTACCGGTGCATGCGGCAGTGGCGGTAGCCGGTGCTCAACTGACGTTGCTGACGCGATGAGTCACGTGGGCCGGTGGTGGTGTCGTGTCGTGTCTTGGCTTCCCCCTCCACCGATGACGTGTGTCGCGGTCGGTTCGGCGACCTCGAACATCTTCGCAGAGGGTGCGGGGTGGTGGTGGGGGGAAAGCTGACGCGAGACTTGGCGTCAGGGGCCGCCATGACTGCTGAGCTGTTGGCTTCATCGTCATACCATACCAGCAGCAGTATTCGATTCTCACCACATGGCTATCTATCTATCTATCTCTGTCGCAAACCGATGTTGCTCGCTCACTCGCTCTCTGTTCAGCCTGTTGTGTATCCGGCTGACCTTGTGTCCTTCGCTCTCTGAAACTGAAACGCGGCTGCCCGCTGACAATCTCCGGTCAACGTTGATGTTGGTTGTTCCTCGATATTATTACGCAAACGCAACAATAAACTTCTAGGAAGATAGGATGATACGCTGTCTGTCAAACATACCGAATGTGTGCATCATAGGTCAGCAAATCCCAGTATTCCATTCCCACTTCTGGAGGTACCCACCCAGCAATCACATAATAAAATGTATGAAGCCAATATTAGATGGTAATACTTCTATAGTTCTATTACATGAGGAGGATAAAAGCACAGAAGAATTTCATACCACAGAAATGTTACCGCCCTAATGATCACATTATTTTTTATTACAGGGTCGATGATGGCATTGGCGTCGACTTGGAAGGATCCTCACAACATTTCAAATTCATCTTATTTATTGGACTTATATTCTATTCACATCTCTCATTATATGTCAGGCAAATGCATTGCAATAAAATTCTGAGAACTATTTGATTTGTGGTCGCTATGTGTATTAATTTCTACTAAAGTCTAAGGTACAATTTGTCAACTTCTATTATTTTACTATAAATATAGAGGTATGAGTCATTTCTAATAAAGGATTGTTATGTGAATGAATCACCTCAAACTCATTCCCCTCAAAATGTGCTCCTGCTTCTTACTTTCTCTATTGAGCCTTATTATAGAAGTAGGAGTACAATGTAATATTGAAACGCAAATCATCCTAATGGTTAGTGTCTTATCTCAATGATTATCGGAAAAATGATGTATGTAAGAATATAAACGATAATTTAAGTGAAATCTGATATATAAGAAAAACAACTGGCTCAGCCGAAATCAGTTACTCCAACCAATTTTGATTAATGCAATTGAATAAGGACATAAGTTTATAGGATAATCAATATTATCCTGTTATCATAAGTTATAGTAGAAAATCAATTCAGCGGAGAAAAAATCATCTACATCGCTTTAAAATTTTTTTGCAATTCACAGTGTGAACTGATTGGAATTTGTCAAATGCAGCCAGACCTAGCGGATGACCATAACAAACCAATGAGTCGTCATTGCATTAGAATTGCGGCAAGAATGAAGTTGAGAATGGGAAGGGTGATCTATTTGGAAGTGGTTGGCAATCAAATAGCTTCTGTCGACAGCGTCTAATTGGTTTGGGCTTTAATTCTGCTCTCGATACGGTCTTAAATTAAGCGTACGTCGGACCAAACTCCATTCGTGTAGGAAGTCGAGTTGCGCTCTAATCAGTGGTTTAGTTTCCCCTCCCCCCTTCATCATCACACTAACCAACCAACCACCCACCTCACACCTCTCAAAAGGGTTACCGGAAACTAAAGAGTTTAGTTGAACACCGTTTGCAGTAAACTTTGTAAACTGCCATTTCGATTTCCTTCCTCTCTTGCAATCTGCACCTTCCACAGCCTCCTGAATAGTTGCGCAGCGAGACCAATATCTTTATTTTATCGCTGCTTTGATCGGCTGCCTTTCACTCGATTAAATCGACAATAGTGCTTGGAAATTAATGATCTGCAACTGCAGTCAATATTATTGTAATCAAAAAAGGTTTGTTCCTTCCTTGCTTGCCTCATGAAAAATATGCTCTATTTTAGGGTTAGCAGGAAATTTAACGGTCGACTACGTACTAACTACATTCCACATTCAAAGTACAGAGAAGGAATATCAGCGTCTAAAATTCCACAGAATAGTATGGATGATAATAATAATAAGGATTATTAGTCACATAACGTCACCACTTGTTTTTATAGATCAATAGGATTCCCAAGCTCTTATATTGATAAACAATTTTGCAAATTTTTAAACGTCTTACAGTTGGTAAAAAATCGAGTAAAATCCAATGTAAATTTAAAGTAAAATTGTGAATATTTCAGCTCTTGACTTCTTGTGTTACTTATTTATTATTAAATTTGCTACTCAACCTAGAATCAATTTCTCATACTGCTCCAAAGTTCAGTAAGGAAAAATCAATTCTCAATTACTGTGGTTCAAAAATTTAATTTTTTCAAAAATCATCTACACCCAGTATTATGCAGTTATAGAATGTGAGATAATAATTATTGTTCAACAAAATTAATAATTCAATATTGATTTTTGTTCACAGTGTTCCTAATCCATTACAAGTTGGAATAAAATGTTGAAACTGAAAATACTGTTATCTTGTATGAACAAGTTATACAATATTAATGTTTCAACAAGTTATACGACGAGTTAAATCATTCAACGTCGAGCTTTATTTTTTTCTGTTGTTGCACCTAGAAAATATTTTCTTAATACGAATATAGCTTATTATCCTTATTGTACTCGGTGATAATAGTAGTTTATGCAACGGTTGTATAATGGGAGCCTTTGAAGCATAAAGTGAGATATGAGTTAGAGCCACGAGCAGCGAGCAAAGCGAGCGTAGCGAGTGCTCTAAGTATCTCACAAGTGCTTTAAAGGCCTAATACAACCGTTGCATACACTATTTCATCTACAGGGTGTTCCAAAAATAAGACATTTTTAATGAAACAATCTTCAAGATTTGTTTTTGTGAGTAGGCTACCTCAAGTCTTATCACAGAAGTAGATGTGGATATAAAGCTAGCATAAGAGTTAGTAGTTAGTGGAACACCTGCTTACTATTATTCAGAATGTTCCAAGAAGTACAGTGTTCGAATTTTTGTCAAAATTCATTGTTACAAAAAATGCTCTAATTTTATTATGTATAATTATGTTTGTTGCAATTAAATACCAACAAGCTTTAAAAACACTTTCAAATTTTTCAATCATTTGATTGCCACTTTGCTACATTTATATTTTTAAAGTTCTTTCTGTTTTCTTTTTGATGTCAGGTGACCATAACAAAGCTTTGAGAATGAATTGTACTACACTAGAGGTTTAGCTAATAATGTTTTAAGACTCCCTAGATTGTATTCAACTTTTTTCAACGAATAAAGAATTATTTGATTTGATTATTTGAAACACCATGTTTCTATATACTACCTAATTATTTATTAATTTCACTCACAATTTATTCATTGAAAATTGAAATAAGTTATTGCACAAAAATACATTAACATGAGGATCAATAGCAATATTATTTCTGATATTTAGACTTCAATTTTAATTATTGAAGAAATCAATAATAGTAAGTTAGGCCAGCAAAACAAGTTCAACATCAAACTAAATTTAGAATAGCCTATTACACTTCATAGTAGTTGATGAATGAAAAATGATTTGTAAACAGTTGTAACAGTATCAAGCAAATTAATTTTTTTTAATTTTCTTTAATAATCAACACATTTAACAAATTTTTGTTTCAAAATTCAACTGCTAAATGAACAATACTACGGAATTTGAAAAGCAATAGCTCCAAAACGTAGAGAAGATTATTGATTGAGGTGTAAAACTTGTTAAAAAATGGTCTGCGCTGGGATTCAATCCAGGTACCCTCGGTTCTACAGTTGGCATCTTTACCTTGTTTCCAAGCGGGCTCATTCTTCAGAAGCGATAAAAATTGAATTTTGAACTCACATCCGGTTATTGATTCAAATCTACAGTACGGTTTTCAAAGTCACAGTCTAAATGCAGTATTCAATAAAGAGAATCTTATTTATTCTTTACTCAATGGATGGAATTATTATTCTGTAAAATTAAAAATTAACTGAAATTTGGGCATGGAGGTGAATGGAACAGGCTACATTTGTTTTTAAACTTAAACTATTAAATACAGCTTTTAGCTTATTCAAATCATTCCCGTTATTTTTATAACTCAACAAACTTGTCTGCATTTTTAATGGTACAGAAAATGTTTTCAACTAGACAAGTAACATTGGTTTTGTAACTAATCATTTAAAACAAGAAGTTAGTGAAGAAACATAGAATTTTCTCAATAAGCATTTGCTCTTAGTGAACTTAGTGTAAGTTCAAACAAACAAACAGTCTAGTAGCCTAGTAAGTTATAGCCTACCAAAGGCGTCTATTCATAACTCATGTTACAATTTAGTTGTTTGTCATCTTTAAAATATAGGCCCAAGTTAACAATAAAAACGTTTTAGATACCGTATATAGCTAATTTGCCTTCTGGAGTTGGAAGAATTTCATTCTCAATGTCATCCTTTGAGACAAGTTATTAAGCAATTTATAATAGAAGTTAAGATACTATTAATTTCAAGATATATTAAAATATCTAAACTTTAGACTATTCAAATTTGTAAACTGAAATATTGATGAACAGATACCGGTAAGTTAAAGTATTATCACTTGTCACAGTTTTTAGGTTAGAAGATTAGATTGTTGCGAAATGGTCAAATGGAACATGGAATGAATTCTGGAACAGTGTTGTAAAGTGACAACTGTATCGTAATGAGAGTTTTTCGATACAGTCCTGAAATTCCGTTTTGAAATGATAGCCATTTCGATTTAGATTGTAAAACTGAAACAGGAACTTTTCAATACACCCGTAGATAAAAATATTGTCCACATTCAGTGATGGAATAATGAACAGAGTTGTTCATTGGATGGGATTTATGTAAAAATATGAAAATATTTCAGCTCGTTTCAGAGCTGGAAACTTGGCTGGTCATAGAAATAGCACGGGTTGATGATAAGGTATAGAGAGACCCGTTCTATTACTGACAAGATCAAAGCAAGTCTTCGCTTCCCAACTCAGAGACAGAGTTCCAATTAGTGAGAATCCCTTCTGCTCCCTGCTCCGCCATGGCCTTGTCCTTTCGTTGGACCCACCTTCCAGTTTCCGGTTCGTTCAACACCTTAGCTGAACCGAATTAAGATTTCATCCTTTTGATGATTCAAAAGAGTTTCAACTTGATAAAGATTTCAGCACAAAATATTTATCCTGGAAGACTGGAAAGATTTTTTATGTATACTGAATAACTAAGATGGAATTCAGTGAAAAAACAACATATTTTTCAGATACAATAGATTATTTTACCGATTTTGATATCAAAATCTTATAAAGTTGTCAGTTGATAGACAGGTTTAACCTTAATGTTGTAAATTATTTCGATATCAGTCAATTATTATAGAATATATTTTTAGTGCGTGACGTCAACATGGGCTCTAGGCCTGTTTGTAGGGGTGAATCGCGGGGATTAATGAGAGGGATGATAAGAGATTACTACTACCTTTCAGGCAGTTTTCAAACCTTGAAACATAAGTACTCCGTATATAATGCAATGATATTAATATGCTCAGTAAACTAGGTAGTAACTAGTAATAAAAACCGTTTAATTTGCAAGTGAGAGGAATTTTAGTATTCTTGTGTACATTGCTATGTTGCATTATGTATGAATTGTATGCTGCATTATGGGAGCATTTTTGAGAGACATACAGTATTTTTTCATATAATTCCAAGTAATGGGAATTGGAGAAATAAGTATTTTTCGAAAACTCTATTCTACTCTACAATGTTTTTGGTAGCATGCAATGAGTAACTTACATATATGTTCATGAGTATTTCCACTATTTCAATGAAGAGAGCTCCAATACAAAAAAAAACATTCATATTATACTAATATTGTACAACTTTGATTAACCTTATTGTATTTAAGTTATTGAACTTCTTGATGAATTGATTCATCTCGCTTATCAACATTCCACGTTCCAATTTCTCTCTCTCATTTATTCTACAATCCTGCACTGCATCTTTCCTGCTTCAACAATAAATAAGCTGCTAGGAAAACCTCTTTCAGAATAATAACACTAAAAAAATACACGTACGAACATTTATTTACATAACTTCTGAGAACTTGTTTAATAAATTTCTTTAGTTCAGAAATTGAAATATAACTGGCAAGTGCGAAGACAGAAGCAGTAACTGCTGCTTTGAAGATAAGTGCAGTGCGGTGTTTCATATCAGTCGAGGCAACTACTTGAGCATTGGCAAGATATATTAACCCTTTTGGCGTTTGCAGCACTACGCAGCAGAGCATTTAAATGATGACTGGCGCTGGCTGCAAGAACAAGAAGCTGAGGCTGTACGCGCAGTGTACGAACAAGTACAGCACATCATCTTTGCAGAGGAATCAACATCATCAGCATTATCATCACCATCACTATCATCATCATCATCATCATCATCATCATGTTTAGTTGCGATACTCATGCTCTTAACACAAGTCAACGAAAAAGACACGTATTATCGCTTCTAAACTTTGGGTTTTATAGGAGTTGGGGAACTTGAAAGAATGATGAAATATGAAGAAGGAAAAGTGAATGATTGGAAGAAAGATAAAATGGGAAGGAGGAAAAAGATGAAGAAGAAGAAGAAGAAGAAGAAGGAGAAAAAGAAGAAGAAGGAGAGGAGGAGGAAGGAGAAGAAGAAGAAGAATGATGTAGAGTAGAAGGGAATGAAGAACGGATGAAATAAGATGAAGGATAGAATGTTTAATGACTTCATGAAAATGGAAGTGCTGTAAGATAAATTGGAATGAATAAAATGCGGAATCATGCTTAAAAAATAAATGTGTAGAATGAAAATTATAAAAGAAATAAGAAGATGAAACCGAAGAAAAATAGCTGTAGAACAAGATGCTAAATAAGTAAAGAAAAAGATAAAAAGAGATGAAGCAGAATAATAAAATGAAAAAGAAGCATAAGATAAGTAAGATTGAATAATAATGGAGAAAGAGAAAGAATGGGAAGTTGAATAGTAGAAGAAGATGGAGAAGGCTAGGATGAAAGGTGAAAAAAGAAGAAAAAAGACGTTCAAGAGGAAGAAATACATAAAAAGAAGAAGAAGAAGAAGAAGAAGAAGAAGAAGAAGAAGAAGAAGAGGATGGAGAAGAAGAAGAGGATGAAGAAAAAAAGAAGAAAATTAAAAATAAAAAGTTTAGTACTCTGTGTGTTGGCTGCCTTTCAGGGTTGTTGGAGAATTTACTGCCGCTGTAAAAACAGCGGTAATCCTCCTTTCACCCTTTTCAGGATCTTCTCTCGGCCACTTACTAAACCCTCTTCACCCCCCTACACCCCTCCCCTTCATTCTAACCCCTCATCCCTCTTTCAGTCTACTCCGCCCCTTCGTCGTATTTCTGAACGATCACCTAGATAGGATAGGATATAGCTACAAAATGAACAGAGAACGCTGAATAGGAAAATAACCAGGAATAACGAAATGGAGAAGGACGAGAAAATAACGCAAGGTAACAGGATAGACTGAGACAGAAGCAGTGAGAAAATCTCCTAAACATGAAATAGAATGAGAAAAGAGAGCGTGAAAATAAGCTGTAAAAACGAAATAGAAAAGGACAAGAAAATGTTGTCGAATAACGAGATAAAGAGAGAAAGAGAAAGAGGAGCGAGAAACTAACATGTAAACGAAATAGAATGAGAAAAGCGAGCAAGAAAATAACACTGAATAAGTGTTGGGAAGAGCAGCCGTATTAATTTATAACCTCTCCACCGACCTGAATGTTACTACGTAGATTTTCTTCCAAAGGAGGATCGCGGTTTTTTTTGGATCGCATTAACAACCTCTCCCCTTTTTTAGAATTTAAACTATAAGAGGACTTTCGAAAGTTTCATGCCTTTTTCTCTTTAATTTGGTTACAGCATGTATGTCCCTGTACTCAATATCTTATAAATTATTGTTAAATTGTTGGAATGAAACATAGAATCTTGTATCTTTCTCCCGTAGAATATATTATATAATTTGTATTAAAGTATGCTGATTTAAATTATTACAATGCCTCATTCTCGGATTTCCATGTTTCGTATGTGGTCATGTCATTTTACTATGTACCACTCAGAATCTCCCTGTATGTAAAAAGCCTAGATTAAAAAAACTGCACCAAGGTCTTAAGAATGAAACTAGAATAAATAAATTTACACAAGCAAACCCTATCATCAATTTAGCAACAAATTTAGTCAACTTCAGTTTCTTTATACTTCATGGAATAATAAGTGCCTTATATCAGTAGTTGAAGGATCCTTAGAGTTTTCTGGTCTATTCACAATCTTCTTCCAAACCAAGAACTGATAAATATTTAAAAAAGCTAATTTTCGATTTTTGCAGCATGGTTATCAGACAAGAGAATAACTGTACTAATTGTACAGTTAGTACATGTGCCTGGAAAAATCACTCAAATCGAAAATTTTCAAGTTGTTTTTTCAAATAAAACAAAGCTATCCTGATGTATTGTTAATTTCAGAGTTGGTTAGCTAATAAATGATGAACATGGTAGATAATAAAACATTGATGTTGTGCCCGGTGTAGTGGAGATGTTTATGTTTAGAGCCACAGTTAATGATGAGTCTGATGGTGACGACTACGACTACTTGCCGTATAATGATGATGGCTTGAGCTTGGAAAAAAAGTTGATGAAGAACAAGCCGGAAAAACGAAAGTCATGTCAAGAGTATAGTGTTATCATAGCGTGAAAGAGAAAGAAAAAGGGCTGAGAAACATGAAAAGAAGAAGAAGGAAGATGTCTCCCTAAGTAGAAGGCGTCTGTCATGTTGCCGGAGGAGTTTTATGTTGAAAAAGAGCAAGAGCACTATGATTTGATGGTGTTGGAGAAAGATAGAAGTTGTACATGAGGGTCGGGTGAGAAGGAGAGGAAGAATTTGTAATAACAAAATGATAAGAAGTGGTAGACGACCAGCCAAGTAGAGGAAGAACCGGATAAAGAGGGAGGAGTTGAGGGAGTTGGATGAGTGACGAAGGTGAAGAAAAAGACGAAGATTGTTAAGTGGAAAAAAGAGCTAAAAAGAAAAGCAGCAGTAACGTGGGGTGAACACGACAAATAAAACGAAAAAGTCGGTGAGGTGTATAGATTAAGAAGGGAGGCAAAAGAAGAAAATGAAGAATAAAAAATGAAAAGAAGAAGAATAAGAAAATGAAAAGAAGAGGACAAGTTGGAAGCCCTTTGGGAATGATATGACAGACAAGGAAAGCGCATTAGGCGATGTTTCTTTCTCACAAAGCTTCGAAACAGCTGCTGTTCCACAACCTTGTGAGATTGTGGAGGGAGAGAGACAGTGATAAAAATGGTGAGAGAAGAAGAGTATGAGTTGAGTTCAAATCTGAGAGAGGAAGAGAGAATGAGAGAAAGAGATGAATGATTGCGAATGACTCTTTGGGGTGGAGTGAACGCAATAAAAAGACTGATTTAGGACCCAAAGGAGGAATTGTCGGATAGAAAGAGAGATTGGAATGAGGGAAGAGATGGTAGAAAGAGAATATCTGAGAGCGAGCAGGAAAGAGATATCAGTGAAAAAGTGAGTTGGAACTCTGAAAAAGAACTCAGTGAGTAAGGAATTACTCAACTATGGCTTTTATATTAGGACATGGGAGGTTGAGCAAAAAGTTTTTCTCCGGGACTGGAATTCTTTTATTAAAAATACTGTAGCTTTCAGCATAAAAAACTTCGAAACGCTTCTTTGGATTTGGAAATGGATTATTATCCCAAAATCCTATGTTTCCGTAACCTGTATTCAATTCTATTACTGTATCCCATTTTCAGTATGAGTGATTTGTAGGGTAGTTCTCAAATTCGTACGCATGGTTCCCTGTGTAAACCATGATTCGAAAAGTCGTGTAATTCAAAAACATCACTACATTTGTATTATTCTAGACACATTGTAAATGGGCTTAAGCTCGAAACATGTTTGTGAAAAATAATACTTATGATGTTTTAGAAAAGGGTATTTGATTTCATTTATTAATTCAAAAACACTGTATATAGTACGGTAAATATTATTCAATTATTATTCCATAGGTGTGTTAAGGTGAGTATAGTAAGGAATGATGTAGTGAGACACCCCCCCCCCTCCTGCACTTATAAGAGCTCGCTCAACTTTTAATATCTTGTTCTATAGGAAAACGCTAGCATTACACAAGTGTGATACATGATACACGAGTTTGTACACGTTTATACTCTGCACACCACTCGCGTCTCTTGTTTGATTCATTGCCACACCCTTGCTATAAGTTATCTTCCTTTCATATAGTAAATCATAAAATAGGGGGTTGAAGCTTTAGGAGGAACGTACTCGTGCATTCACGTGCGTAAGTGCGTGTGATTGATAGTTTGATGAAAGAGGAAGTAAAGGGGCGGGTAGTAAACTAACGTTTATATTCCATGAACAAGTAAAATCAGGTAAATTAAATTTTGCTTAAAACGCAAAAGTTTCAGTGTCAGTGATGTTGGGTTCAATTCTCTAAGGATGATTAATTTAATGCAATAGTTGTTTGATGTAATTTGATGAATTAGTTATTTGACGAAAATGTTGGAGAATTGGAACGCTTTCAATAGCTGCAATTGTCAATACAACCACCTCTTCTAAAATTTTTAATTATATGAAAAGCAAACGTATTGAAAGATCTATTTGTGGCTAAACCTGACTGTAGGAGCTCTACAAGTACAACCAAGTCTCAAAAACACAATAGGATTCATTTAGAAAGAAGAAGCTTCGATATATCTATCCCTTTTTCCATTTAACCGAATGATTATCTTCATTTCTTTCAACACATTCGAAAATTGGCAGAATGGAAATCATTGTGCTCGTCCCTCCATGTTGGTGAATTTTTTTAAATCGTAGCTTTTTACTATGCAAGCATCTGTGATAAATTTGTCTTTGATAGCAATTTATCTAAACTGCGGAGAATTGTCTGTGATAGTACCGTGGGCTAAGTGTACTTAGCTTATACTAAGCATACTTCAATAGGAAACTGTCAAAAACTCTTACATCAATTTTGCGCAGTTCAGATAGAATCTAAACTATCCTGTCACTGATAGTACCGTATGCTGAATGCACTTAGCTTATAACTAAGTATACTCTACTAAAGGAAAAATTTTCAAAGACAGATTTTCCGCAGTTTAGAAAAAATGCTATTGAAGACTAAGGGTCTATTTAATCTACGATAGTGCCAGATTTACACCGTAGGTTAAGTAGGTCTTAGTCTCTGTATAATAATACCTGATGCTTAGTCTATGTCTATACTATACCATACTATCTAGAATTGGTTCCTGGCGGATTGTTCATCAAATTCTCTCGACAGTTCAACTCCCATTATGTCTCTTCTCCGTCATCCGTTGCCCTCAGGGAATTCTCACACTCCACTGCAAAGGACTCGAGCACAATCCTCTCACCAGTGCTGCTCATCTAATGCATTCCATTACGTTACTCTAATTGGCCAGACGTCCCTCAGCACTGATCTCTTCAGCTAATTCAGCCTCCTATTAGTTGTCTCTCTTTTTCCTTCTGCTTTTTCATTCTCCTCTATCCTCTTTCTTCTCATTCATATTCTTCGTTTTCCTCCTCACCTATCTGTATTTTTCTTCTCACTCTCAGCTATCTTCTTCCCTGTCCTCTCCTTCGAAACCAACTGAAAACCAACCGTTTCAACTAACTAACGCTTTAACCCTCTGGTGAACCACTAATATCTTGCTTATTGCATTGGTCAGTTAACTATTAAACCACTTCGGTACAGTGTGAACTCTGCATTGGAGATGTTTACTTGAATCCTTATTTTTGTAGATTTATTTCAATTGCAATGGTAATGGATGAGAGGAAAATAGGAGAATAGTTTAGTAGATCCAATTACAAAATTTGTTCTAATTTGATCAGAATATGAAATAAAATGAAACTTTGAGTAAGATATTTGAGAATTGGATTTTAAAGAAATATTTGATATGAATTATAATCAAAATTAAAACTTATTATCAAAATTATATTATTTGGAAATTTATTTTTCTTCTCAGGACGGACTTATTTAGAATATTATAACCATATTCTTCAGTATCCATTGACTTTTTCTGCAATAATGTAAAGTATTACAATGTAAAGACGATTTGGACACTCATGTCTGTGTTTTCACCTATCAGTATAATTGTCATGTATCTAATAAATAAATAAAGAAAATAATATTGCAAGTTTGATTTTCCGATGCTGGAGCTCAATCATCATGTTTTTATAACATTGGAGGATTGAAAATGGTACTTTGAAAAATCTATTGGGTGGTCCTGCTACAGTAGAATAAATTCAGAGATATTCCTATACTTTTAAAGTTATCCATGCCCTAATGGCATTCTTGTCTGATTTTCCCCCATCAGGCCATTTGATGTCTACACCCGAGTTTTTTTCAGTAATTTATCATCAGATTCAATCTTCTATACCTGCATTTCAACACCTCAGGCGAACCTTGGGAACTTGAGAATGTATGACAAAAAAAACTTTGAAAATCATTATGAAACTTTAAAATCACGCCAGTGAGCTCTGATTATTGACACCTCTCAAAATTCCACTGTAATTGATTATTTTTGTTTGTATGTCCCATTTTCATATTGCGTTAATCATTGAAAGAATTTCGAACTGTGAAATGAAAGAGTGAAGTGAAGAGTAAGATAAAATTTCATGGTTGATTCGTTCTGGACTTGAAGATAATTCAAATACAGTAGATTAATCCTTACTTATGATTTTTTATCTCTTCTGTGATAATGGCTCTCTTATTTTACAATTTCTGAGCTAAATCTTACCTACTCATTGAGGTGTTACATCATAATTCTCATGTTCATATTTTACTGTAGGCCTACAACTGTACAGTTGTAGCATGTATGTTGTAGCATGCATCTACAACTGATGTAGATGTAGTAGCGATACTAAGTAAACATTGATTTTCAATTCTTTTTTGTTTTTCTAGGACCTCACTTCACTCCTATCCTATTCCTCAATTTCAGTTTTATATTCATTTTCTATAGCTCAAGTGTTCAATATTTCATCAATTTCTGGATGAACTAAACTTTTTAAAATCTACCCTAACTTCTAGCTTACTTCAATACTATTTTTTCAATATACAATAGGTCTACAGTACTGAGTAAATAATTATACTGTCATAAGAGTACTATAATACAGGCTTTCAAGCCCAAAACTTCAATAGATTTGTAATAATTCTGTATTATTTTCCCCTTTTGAATTATATTTCCACTTTTCATAGAACCTTTTATTTATTACAAGGGTGTATTGAACTCCTTCAAATCTTCTGGTAGTTTTTTGTTGTACTTTTGAAAAACCTATTTCAAATGCCTTGCTGTTATTTAATAACAAATATCTTTTGTTACAAGGGTGTATTGAACTGTATTGAATCTCTAGTAGTTTTTGTGGTGCTTTTGAAAAACCAAATGCCTTGCTGTTCTTGTCGAATGTAGTCGTTGAGTGAGTGACTCGCCCTTGTTTGCCAGGGCCCAACAAGAGAAGAAAATGGGCGACGAAAGTCAAATATTTGTTGAAACAGGCGACGACGACTACGAAGAGCTTCGTAATCCAAATGCGCGCACGCGCACTCACGCTCTACACAGGCGGCTGAACTTTGGATTTTGGAATATTATCCCGTCACTGCGTCACTGGGAACACCGTTGGAATTTGTTAAAAGCTTTAAAACTCTAAGCTGTGTGTGCAATCCATGATGTGGTATATTCGTTTCTACTCACGTTTCCCTTCCTGAATATATTTGTAACTCGTTGTTGTTTCGGTTATTTCAATATTAATACATCTCATTCAAACAATCGCACAGTTTGGATGGGAAAATATACCTATAAGATGGAGTTATATACATACCATATCCTATTCAAGTTAAGACGTAATGTCTACGTCTGTTTGATTCTTCATGCTATTATACAATCATAATAATTTTCAAGTGTATATTTGTAAATCTGATTGGAAATCAATCTGTTTAGCTCTGGTTCCACTTTTAGGGGGGGGCGGGGGTCAGATCTCACGTGTTGAATTATCTATAGATAATTTACATTGATGCGTGAATATGCATTAAACATTCTGTTACAATAATTGCTCCAATGCTGCACCATTTATCTCATGATAAATTGTTGAACAATGTCAATAGTTCAGAATGGTGAAAAAGAATTTGGGGATGTGTTTCTCAGTTACTGTGCCATGATTTTTTTGTTATTGTAGATTAATCATTCTCGAATTAATTATTAACTGTTGTTTTGATTACAGGATAGATTATAGATATGTTCATTCGGTCTATTATACAACCTCTATAGGATATACTATCCCTCGCCAATGTTTATTGCTCCACTGGAACATTGGATACAAAATGAAAATTCATTTTTCTAGAGAAGTTAAACAGTGACTGTAACTGAGTTTTCATAGCCTGTCGTGTGAATTTTCATGGTGGAAAATAAACTCTTGTGCGTTTCACGTTTTTCAAGAAGAGGGTAAAATGACGTTTCTACCGTTTCTACGCTCACAACTTGACATAATACAATTATTTGAAGACGCATTGACAGCAACCTTGCTTCTATAAGTGCTCGTGTCACAGCATGCCGTAAATTGTGTAGAGGAAAAGAGATGCACAATTTTGTGACAAAATACATGTGAGTCAGTGAGTCTACAATCTACATATACGTATACATGCTTATCCTGTACATTCTATATTATGTATATCATGTATATTCAGATCAACATACAGTTATATCCCGTATATATGTAGTTGAAGCAATGAACATTTTAATATACTCTGTGAGCCGACAATAAGCCCTTATAAGGTCGAAATTCGACAGCCTTTGGCGGGAAAATGAACACGTGCCTAGCATATAATATGAAAGATGTAGGTCCTTGATCAGATGGTAGGGGGTATGCGTCGTGGTGTGAAGGTTTTATTGGGGGAAAGATGCTTGAGGCGGAACAAAATAATTATATGTGACGACGATTTCGTCACGCTGGTATTCGACTGCACACACGCTCGAATAATTAAAATAATAATAATTGGGTACGGAAATTGATAATTGTTCCCCCATATAACTCCACGGTCTCCTGGTTAAAAGCTGTCTTCTGGCTTTTATTTATAGAATCCGATAAAACAGGGTTGTTCATGGAATGAATACTCATTTAATCATATTAATTTATAAGATCAATATGTTGATTTTGGTGTTGAGTCACACATAATATCTAATCCTATTTGTAATTTCACATATCATGCCTAGCCTGAATAAGATCAATGTAGTACCTTGTACCTTGTAGGTACCCATAGTACCTTGAATGATATTAATCTATCTATGTTCTATGTGTCATGATATATTTAGATGTATGTAATGAAAGTGCTAGATCTGAACAGTACAGGAGCTGATACCAATACAAGTAGGTTCAGTTTTGGAAACATTTCCATTCTGAACTGGTCAAAGCTCCTTCAAATTCAATTATTACCAAAACGAAAGTATTTATGTGAATTGTATTTATGATAATTATTGTTGGAAGTGCATACTTCGAAACGAAAGTAACAATAAATTACTTTATTCACGTTATGTTGATTAAAGTGAAGTAAAGATTTACAATATTAATTTTCTTATAGGTTGATCATTCAAATAATCTTGAACATATTAGATCGTTTGCAACACTGAATTGGAAATTGAACTAGTTATAGAACTATTACAAACTTGGAACAAGATCAATAGCAGCATGATCGTTGGAAGGCAGTGATAGTGATGTACAAGCAACAGCAGGAGCAGTTAAAACAAGCAGAATACAAATTTGAGGATGTATGAGCAAAGTGCTGATCTCGATAGTAAATAGGGTGGCAGTAGACAACTTCAATATCCAGTTCGACACGTTCGTACTGAAGTTTGTACTTGTTCGTTAAATATTTAAATTCGTGACGTCAGAGTGTCGCCTACCATCATTATCTTCGTCTATCAGTTTATCTTTCCCGGAGCTTGTTTCACACGAAAGCAAGCAGGTATGTCGGAACTCGGAATGTACACATAACCGATCGAGTGCAGCGAGTTCGCGAATGCATACAGACGAGAAATGTTTGCACGATGTCTACATGCTAATTTTGAGAGTCGGGCTGGCAAGCTGCGCCATCGCATCCTATCCGGCCCTGTTCTATGCAAAGAGAGCGGAGTTGGATGCAAATTTCAATCTGTGATCTCGCTTGTCAATGTGTGTTGACAAGAGATTTGATCAAGCTGCTGCTCTCTTGTTATTATACTTTTCCAAATCCCAGCACAGCATCATATCAGTCACTTTTTCATCAAGCTGCTCACTTTTTCAGGGATCTTTTGACTGACAAAGCATTGAATCTCGACAGTCACATCCCCAATTATCAATGACAGAGAACAGTGGTGTTTGAATAAAAAAACTCCTACAACGATTTTCATCATATATAGATACATATTATTTCCATCATAATATTTAGATACGATATCTCGAATTGTGTATGCAATGGCGTGTATGATGATGATGTTTATACTCTCTGCATTTAGTTCCTAACAAAACATCATTTGAGATTTGGTTGTTTATTTGCTCACAGCATGAGTCATGAGTCAGATTAAACAATGTTGAATGTCAAATTTCAATTCATACAAAGCATAAAAAGCATATGATGCTTTCACAATCACTAAGAAATGAAATGATCGAGAGCAAATATAATCAATGGTTAGTCCAAGCGAATAGTTTAAGTAAAATTTCATCAAACCTAAGGAAAATTTAAAAGTAAAAAATTTTCAAAAAAAGAATTCATATCCATGAGAAATATTCAATTTAGTGTAATTTTAAATTTCTATCCTCTAACCATAGTGGATAAAAAAATGGTATAGTAATGATAGAGATTGGAATATGTGATAATATTACATACGTTTTCACAATTTTCCGCTTATTTTGTAGTATCTACCCTAAAATACTACCTTACACGTCATTATGTCGTAGATCTACCAATGATAGCAAACTTTTATGGTCTACAATTCAAAGGATAAAGAACATATAAAAGATGAGTTTGGAAAAATTTCGATCAATGTTTAGTAGTCAAGTCTGCGGATCTGAAAACTACAGTCCTCGTCTTTACAATTGTACGGAGTTATGCAGAAAGGAACCAACCCACAATCAGCTACTTTTGAGATATCGCGTACCAAAGATGAATTTGCAATAATACCTCCCATTTTATTATCCATTAAGATATTCTGATTTTGGGAACGTATATGTGCTCTTAATATCATAAACTAGATATCTATATACAAAAAAGCATCAATTTCCCATTTTATGGCATTTATGTGGGTTGGTTCCTTTCTGCAAAAAACATATCCTACTTTAGGTGTTATGGAGAAAGGAACCAACCCACATAATTGCCATAGGAACCAGGCAAAAATTTTTGTTTTTTCAGAGAAAAAGAATCATATGAGGCTAATTTTTTCACTCATGGATTAATATTATAAAGAGAAGTGTTCTGTCAAAATTTCCCACCCCACCCAACTTGCCACCCCTCTGCACCACTCAAAGTTTCCATTTTTAAGGGTTTCTTACATTGAATGTATCTTAGCACTCATTGGAAATAAGAAATCAAACTTTTCCTCTTTTTCCAGTAAATTAAATTGTCTTTATTTCATGTCTCACCATTTCATTGTAGCTCCTGCGGTTTAAAAGTTATATAAATGGAAGAATGATGGGATTCCCTAGATTTCTGCATACAATTTTAATCACGGTATCTCCTAAATGAAAGTTTACAGGATGATTCTACTGGAAATGTCTCTTATGAAACTTTAAGGACTTTTGAAAACCTACATTTTGAATGATAGAACATATATTTCTCTGAAATTTAACGTAAGTGTAAGTCAGTTCATAAATGAAAAGCACTATCTCAGAAGCGCTTGGTCTGAGACCTGATATCATGGTCTTATCAAGTGAGTACTAAAATACCCCTTTTAATTCATCAAATTTTGAAATAATTTATTTGGGGAAATTTATATGGAGTTGATTTTCTCCCCAGTGATAATTGGCATGTTGGCAAGCGTCCTGTCTGAAGTCCCCATACTACCCCTCTTATTCAAGAATTCTTATATCACATGTATCTCGGTACTCTATAGAGATAAATAGTTGAACTTTGTATCATTATTCAGTGAATTCAATTGGCTTCAACTCAAAATATATGTTTCTATTATTTGTGAAGTAGATATATTAAAATTCTCTAAATATTTCATAATAGACATTTCCCAGTTTACTTTTATTTGGGAAAGAATGAAATTTTTAGGCAGAAGTATGCCAGACCTATGTGGGCTTCCATCATACTTCCATGCAAATAACTCCTGAACCACATGAGCTATAGTAAAATGGTGATGACATAAAAAAAACTAAATTCAATTTTCTAAATAATGAGAATTTCAATATCTTATCTTCAATGGTTGCTGAGATACATTCAATGAAAGAAATCCTTGCAAATGGAAACTTTAAGGGTGTGTTAGGAGGGAAGCAAGACAGGTAGGGGTGTGGAATTTTGGCAGAACTCTTCTCTGTATGATATTAATCAATGGTTAGAAAACTAGCCTCATATGATATTTTTCTCTTTAAAAATTAACATTTTATTAAATTAACAATCTGGTTCCTAATAATGAAATTTCCCATTCCATGGCAATTATGTGGGTTGGTTCCTTTCTGCATAACACATAAAATAGGAAATTTGTTTTGCAGAAAAGAACCAACCCACATAATTGCCATAAGGGTTGATTCCAGTGATTTTTTATCATCCAAAACAGTTAACTAGGGGTTTATCAACACAAATATTGAAAAATCCGATTTTTGTATTTTTGTGGATTGGTTCCTTTCTGCATAACCACGTCCAATTCAGCTTTTCCCATTCTCCGTTCGGGTTGGTCGTAGCGGGCAAATATATGCGGGGAATGCAGGTAGGAGAGGAAATGCTAATGAATATCTTTTAAAGTAAGTGGACCCGGCTGGTGGGCACACTTAATATCGCATGGAATTTAGTCAAGGGTTCGGAACAAAGGGTGAAGTGAAGGCTTATGAAGCGCGTGGTGAATCGAAATGGTAAAATGTCGGTGTTTACTGGTTTAGGTGAAGAGGGTGGTAGGAGGAGGAGGAGGAGGAGGAGGAGGAGGAGGAGGAGGAGGAGGAGGAGGGAGGAGGAGGAGGAGTAGGAGGAGGAGGAGAAAGAGGAGGAGTTGGTTGAGGGGTTACTAATAGAAATGTGGGGGGAGCAAAGGGGGGCAATGTTGACCGGAGGACCCTCACTTTTGTCTGTATCGTGGTGCGGTTTATGGCCCGGAACATTTCCCCCCTCATCCCATCACTGTACTGCGTTAATTAACGCTCGGCCTGCTACATCGACTAATTGCCTCCTATGATAGGACTCCTATCTCCATCTCATGCCCTCCTCTAACTAATCGCACTCTGGCACATTCTCACTCGCACATGTTTCTCTCTATACATTCATTTCTCTCTTACCAACACTATTTTCACTCCATCCCTCTCTCACATCACAAACGTACTCTGTGTGTGTTGGCTTTTCACTGTCTCACTTATTTTGACTTTTCCCTTCCTCTACACCAATTATTGCTACTTTTCTCTCTCGCTCACGCACAAACAGCTCTCACTTTTCATTGTCCAATTTTTCGTTTCCATTCAAAGTGCACGCATGCATTTGCTCCGGGCTACCTGTCTGTTGATCAGTGTTATTTTCACTGGCGTGGAAATTATGGAATCATGATGGTGGAAAATGTTTTCTGCTCATCCTCTGCGCGATTTTCATGATTTTTTTCTACTATGTAGTGTTGTAGACGATTCACGATTGAATGATTGATTTTTTTACTCACGTTTTACTAACAAGGAATAATGATTTAGCTTTGATGACAAATAAATTGATATTGGGAGTTGAAATTTTAGGTTTTTATTTATGAAGTGGGAATATAATGAAAAATAGGCTCAAGAGAACACCAGTGAACCAATCGGTATTTGCAATTGATTCGTATAATTTCAATGAATAAGCTATAGGCTTCTATGGTAGCTTCTAATGGTAATTAAATTATTAGTAAATATTAATACAATGATAGTGGACATAAAATCAAAATTGTGATTTTTATTGTTTATTAGAACTGAAGATTGTAGACAATTATTCAGATTCTATGAAAAATACAATAATTTATGTTGAAATGAACAGTTTCATACCACTAGAGGTTTTCATTGGGCCTAGTGTGTCTCCCAGTTGAAACTAGATCTGACCACGTTATCCGAGGGAGTTGTTGATAGGGGTTACTGAACCAACCTATTGATGATTCATTTGAATTGATTTAACATTGAAAGAGTTGTAGATTGACAACCTTAATAAACTTTGATCGAAAACAGTTAGAAGTGCACGTCCGATCGAATATGGTGTCAGCAAAAAAGCCAAGAATATTGTAGTCATTTCTAGAACATTCACTAGATTCCTCGATTTGAAATTTATCGATTTCATTCACCGGTACCGACTACCGATTATCCAATCTCACTATTCACAAGGTGGATTAAGTGAAAGAGGGGGCTTGCATGCCCCAACCTCGCCCACAAACCCTTTTAGAATTTTTACAAAGTGTAGAATGAAATCATTTATCTATATCTATCTATCCATCTATCTATCTATCTATTCGAAAGACTATACCATTATTCATATTTACCTGTCAATAAAACTTATTTATAGAATTTTCCACTTCTTAATTGTGTACTCTTATAGAAGAACTTGTTTCGGATCATTGTTAACAGTGATAAACTTGAAAAACATGGGACAGAGACATGGGAGAAATTCTGAATCTATAACTAGACAAGAACTTGGTTCAACCACAACTTTCGGAACTTCCACATATGTGAGCCAGTAAGCCTCTATTTTTTAACACCACACTCTTTAGTTGTGCTACTCCGCTACTCTATTTGCACATCATACAATTTAGCTGATAAACATTGGACTGGAAAAAGACTTAGTGGTGCTCAACTATAATAGAAATAAATTGATAAAACGACACTAGCTTGACAGCTTTGAAATTACAATATAAGCCGATCAACTAGCAACATGTTTCAGCTACCCGTTTTACAGTCACTGTTTACGACCGTTTATTAAAACGCCGGCCATAATATAATGCCAAGCCATTGCTTCCTACGAGTCTACGAACCTGTTTATATTGAAACTCTTGGATGTAAATTATGGCTCATTGCATATTGCCGACGGCTGTATAACAATATCGTAAACTGCTTCAAATCCCACGGCCCACCGTTCAATAAATACAAAAGCTCTCTCGCCAACCCACAATTAAATGATGATGATTTACGTGCATGCAACACCCAACCAATAAATTTATTACTAATCCACTTTGTAGGTCTAGAAATTGGCATTCTATTCTTGCAGCAAACAACATCATTATTAAATCTATTCTATTGTTAACAATGCTAATGACGCTCAACGTTTTTCAGAACACATTGTTTTCTGATTTGATACCTCACACTAATCACTTCCGAATATTATTGAGTATTTAGCTCAAGTCGAAATTTGCTACTGATATACATGTACTATCTTAAAAAGTCATACTAGAAAACATATACTGTAAATGTAATATGAAACAAATATAAAAAACAAGCTGGTAAAATATGAAATAAATATACTGGTAATATGAAATAAATATAAAAAACAAGCTGGTAAAATATATTCGTTGTTCAAATTCTGAAGTCTATGGAGCAAAAACATTCTGAGCTGGAAAGAGGTAGTAGCTGGACATTCATAGTTTGGAAAGAATTTGTCTTTCACATTCATTTGAGTGCAATCAAATCAATATGTAGGATTCATGTGTGTTTTCTTTGATTATTTCTTTGTGGTATCTACCGAAAATAAGAATCGTCAACTCACAGCACAAGGCCACGAGATACTTGAGATGCAAAGGAATCAGGCCTTATTAAAAACACGAACTCCTATCCTAATATAAAAGACTCTCATAAGTAACCACTCAACTTTAACAAACATCAGCTTCTGATCAAGATTCTAGCTGATCAAGGAATTCGTTGATAGAAGTAAAAGTGAATTGTAGCAGTACCTGTAGAAAACACTAGTTTAGTTGAAATTTAATGATATTGATAGTGATCATCGATGGGAACGTGAGAAATGTGCGATAGTGAGAAATGGGGAACGAATCTGTTTCTCGATGAGAAATATACAATAATTCATTAAAATAGTCCAAATGAAAGATTTCTAAACAGAATACAGTTTTATTCGCATTCTTATTTACAATTTCACAGGTAAGCGTGAAGGATGCTTTAATGAATTATAGAGTTTCAGTAATGAAAAACGGAAAACTGTGTGCCAATTTCCTTATCATAATACAGTATAATCGTAATTGACTCCCCCCCCCCTCCAATCCAGCCCTACTCGGCACTGATGATGAGGGGAAAATCGCGTCGGACAAACCTCTAATGAAATTCACTGGCCTCTACCCTGCTGAAGTCTGTCCAAGCAATGTAGACATTCTGGCACGATGGGAAAATGACTCTAGTTCGGTCAATATTGGTTCTAAAAATATAAATTTGTTCTCAAATTGTAGAAAAGAATGTTTCCTACAATTTGAAACCAAATTTATAATTTTAGAACCAATATTGACCGAGCTGGAGTCATTTTTCCATCTTGCAAGAATGTCTTCTTTGCTTGGACAGACTAGCTGCTTTGCTTCCTGTCTGCTCTACCCTCATCATCACGCCCTGATCTCATGAATTCGCGTCCCGACCGCAGTATTTCATTTCTATTTTCTTTCTCTCTCTCTCTCTCTCTCGTTTATTCTCTCGTTCTCTCATTTCCCTTAGCACCGCAGGCGATTCACCGGGCTGAAACGTCACGCCCTCCCCGTTTTTCATATCCGTCTCTGTTAGAAATAATTACAATAATTGGAAAAATACCTTTCTCGTGACCATTGCTGACGCCGCCGTTGATGGAAAACGTTTTCCTTTTTCTCCACTACGCTTCGCCAAGAATTTTCAAATTACCAACTCTATTGGTCATGCGAAATGAATGTGTATGTATGTAAACGTGTTGGTAATATGAGCTTAATTGCCGCTTGTGGTACGATTGTTGTAAGATGCAATAGCCTACCATATTTTAGTTTCCATTTGGTGGAGAGTAATAAAATGTTACATATAAATATTGAATAATATAATATTGTAATAATTGATAATTATTAAATAATAATTAAATTCATTTTTGATGAATTTGAATGCTAAATTAGTAAATTTGGGATAGAAAATGTTTTGAACAAGAGCGCCTTTTGTTTAATTACCACTCCACATCATTGTTATAATGAAAAAAAAGGTAAATACAACTTATTGAATAAAAACTGACAAATTCGTGCAATATTGTAGGCCCATTTTTGGCAGTTCATTTCAAGCTTTTAGATTTTGCTAAGCAACCTGTAATCAGAATTGGAAATGATTTTGTTCTTGTAATTTTGTAATTAAAACTTTTCCAATGTTCACGTTGAATAAGAATCTACTTTACAATATTGACCCGCTGTATACGGTGGAAAGTTGAAAATTTTTCTACACGTTGTACTAGTTCATAGTGAATACTGAATAGATGTAATGAGTTAATTTATTCTTTGACTGAAGTTACTATTTAGAACCCTCTTTAGACTCGAAGACCCAAACTCTTTAGTCTGGGTTACTCCCAGATTCATAGTTGATTCATTAAAACGATATTCACTCTTTATGGAAAATTACAATGAAGTTTTCATGTTTTAATTAGTAACCACCATATTTTAGAGAGTAATAATACCACTCCACATTCATTAATGTGGACATTCATTAAAGTTCATTAATGGAACTTGGGTTTCCATTCGCTTAAAAAAATAATTAAGATTGCTCTAGTGAATGCATGTTTTTCTTCTCAAATGCCTCGATCAGTTTTCATTCACCCATGTTTTCAACATGGTTTGTCCCTCCAAGATGTATCATTCTTCCAACTTCTTATATTGAGTATTTCAGTTATGACTTATTATTGCATACTTTGTAGAGATAGAGAAAGTTTACGACAGCAATGGTTGCGTCGTAACCGACGTAAACCGACGCAGAATCTCTATATTACTCGTATAGTCGTTGATAATTTATTTTCAGCAGTAGAGTGCTGGCTTTCAGCCTTTGTCTGCTCTGCTGTGGTGCACACACACACACACACACATGCATGCATGCACACCTCCACATACTTACCTGACATGCAATGCAGTAGCGTCAACATTACTCATTCGGATTCCCCTGTCCATTTGTCATCCGCTTTGGCGTTCATGTTCATTCGTACGTGCCGCTGAAATATGTCATTCTCATCCTCAACACTGTATTATTTCCACTGCACAAGCCTCAACCCCCTTTCGCCCCACCTGCATAGAACATACGAGTAGACTCCATTATTTGTGTTCATGAGAGGTGAGTTGAATGATGTTTTTGCTATTGTGCTCGATGTTATGGTATGTGCTTGTGGTAGCGATCTTCATTCCATAATAATATTCGAGAATGAGGGCAAATATAGTATTTCATATTACATATTAATGTACACATTATTTTACCAGTTTGAATTATTAAGCTAGTATTATTCATAAAGACAGTATCTCATAAAAACTAAAATTAGTATAATAGATAGTATAGATGTATAAATAGTTAAATTTCCATGTATTCGATAATAGAAAAGAAATAGGATTATCATTAATCAATCTTTAAACCAAACTATTACAATGATCTTGTCTAGTTTTGATCACCTAAGAACTACAAGCTTTCAACCCGGTTTCATAGTATTGAATCGGTTTCTGTTATAATCTCTTAACTCAATCAATTCTATAACTTATCGGGTCCAATTGTTTCATATTTACCTTATTTGTTGTGTTGAATTGATGTTCAATATTGGATTATCTTATAAGATTATCCTAACTACAAAAATGCGGAAATATATTTGCGCTTGAGCTGCTTCAAAGCTGCTACAAAGGTTATTGTTCAGATTTCTTGAGTTCGGTAACAAATAAAATAATTGTTTTGTTCAGAACTAAAAACAGATGTCTAAATTTTCAGTCTGGAATGATTCCAATCTGTGTGATTGTTATCCGGTGCAGGGCACGGATAACCATCTAGTGTATAATGATAGTGATTTTGCTGTTCGAGGCAATATGTAGATTAATGTACCTAAGTGTTTAGTTCAAAATATTTCTCTAATGTTATAGTCCAAGTCGGTTCGATTCCAATAGTGAAAGTCACGGCTTTAACTTACCATTCAGTTCCAATATGATGCTTAAAAATGTAACCGTAATAGAATTACGTATAATAAAGTAACCGAAATGTTTACGAAGAAAATTATTATAAATGTTAATATTCAATATTTTAGTTTTTTTTATCATTACCACATTGATATGTCAATATTAGTGTCAATGTCAACCAAGGACGTTCAAGATGATTGCATAAATGAAAAATAATAGTATGATCGTGAAAACCCTCAACATTCGAATCTTTAAAAAAACGATTGAATAAAATCGATCATAGTGTGAAAACTACATCGATCATCACATTTCTAAAATGTCAATGATTGAGATATAAAAGTTGAAATGAAGTAGGTAGTGTTGTGAGCAATGCAGTGATTGGATTGTGAGATAGAGTGATAGAGTGACATACGATTAAACAATTTTTTGAAAATGCATAATCATTTCCTGTGGCCTATGAACTACATAACAAATAACCGTGACAAGGGAAAATAAACAACCTTTGAGTGAATCAAGCTCGTAAAAATCCGGAAATTTTATGAAGGGATAATCCATATTCTCGCTGAATAACAAAGGCAGCATTATGTAAATTTGTTGACAAAGGGGGAATTGAAGCCGATATCTGATAGCCAGCAGTGGTGAGTTGGCGTTTCTTGAGTAAACAGTTGCCTTATTGAACCGTTACAAACATGGGAGATTGTGCTTGTCGAACTTGGAAGGATGTGGTCGTTTAGCAGTTTCCCCCAGAAATTGGGGTAGTTGTGCTACGGATATGTGGCAGCACTGTTTTCAATTATTCGAATAGAAGGGAAACACACTCGGGCTGATCCCTTCCCCCTCCACCCATTTCACCATAATGGTCAGGGTGTTCCGTGGGTGGGAGGGGGTGAATTTGGGGGGATCGAGGGCTCGGGAAATGGCAGATGGGCTTGAGCGGACTGGGAGTTGAGCTTCCACAATCGATAGGGCACTGTCAGACTACAACATTGTTCTCACTCACCCTCACTCACTCACTCATTCCGTCTTTCTCTTCAATTTCATCTCCTTCCACATTTTCTCTGTTTTTCCCCTCTTTCTCGCACTTAAACAGGCAAATACGCTACAACCTCTTTATCTGCATCGTGCACGTATACGCATAACCATGCAAACAATAATTTTCCTCTTTTCCTCCCACCTCTCACATGAACATTCAATTTTCCATTCTGGTTGTTTTTATTTCTAAACTGACAGCTCTTTAAATTAAATGGAGAGTTTTTCATTCTGTTTCGAGGGTTTGTTATTGATAGAGGAGATAAGCTCTTGGTATGAAAATTTTTCATGGAAAGAAAACTTTTTGGTATGAGATCCAAACCAATAGTTTTGCTGCTATAAGTAGAAAGATAAGCTCTTGATGTGATCTCCTGGAAAAATATAGTTTCCATAGTAAAAAATATTGTAATGTTGTACACTCACGAATGCAATAATAAACGTAATTTATAATAATAACAAGATGGAGAGATTCCTTGTCAAGACTGAAAATAATTCAAGCTACAAGAAATTATTCAAGATCAATGAAAACTACAACATCTATATTTTCTTGTGGAGGCTTATTGTATAGATTGATCTTTAATATTAGGTAGTATATTTGTCTAATTGGATATAATTATATGGAATACTATCAAGTATTGCTGTAATGGCTATATTGTATTGAGCCTTGACAGTCATCAACTCCGTTCACAGTGTTATTTTATGCGCTTGAATAGTTCAAGCAATAGAATAGTGCATTGAATGCACTACACTACAGAAACAAAAGCCACTTCGATATAAATTATATTACGGTTCGACCGTTCACTATATTTATTGCTCGTTTATTGTCAAATTAAGTCTGTAAAGACTGCAAATTATTTTTAGTGTCTGCACTGATATTATTATCAGATCACAGTATCTCATGTTCAATTATCTCTACATAGTAAAAAATGCCGCTCATTAACCACATACTTGTAGTTAGTAGTAGATCTTGCTTAAATCGTTTTTTTATCACCTTGAAGTCATACTTCCAGTTCTATGACCTTCTTCAAGACCTAATTTATTCTCCTGGCGTAGAATGAAGTGTCTTTGTCGATCGTCAACTTCGATACCAGTGCATTACATCATTGAATTAGGTGGCACTGTGTTTTCATTACGCTCTGTATGTAATGAAAAAAGCAATAGGTATAGGTCTATCTCGAATCAAATACATTACACTCTAGTTAAACATCAATTTAAATTATGTTATCATTTTTTATATAGTAGAATAGGAGAATATTTTATTTTCTAGAATGACTATCTTTTCATGATCTAATTAGTTTTTGAATCTTCTTTGATGATTTTAGATTTCACCCATCACTCTTCATGTTCTTTTAAATTGGAATAGCCTTGAGTGTAATAACATTTCATCTCCAATCACCATCACCATCACCATTACAATTATGCATGAATGCTTACTCCCTAAATGCTTGTAT